>MKYO02002116.1:366973-518850 GCA_002013955.2 Citrus medica
GGGGGGGGGGGGGGGGCTGGGGGCAATTTTCTTTAATGAAAAAAACCATGCAATTATGTCTGATCGGATAATAAATCACCTAAAAAACAAATTAACGGGCCCATAAACAATTAATTCAATTTGATAGTATTGACTCACCTAGAAAAGGCAAATTGAGGGACCCATAAACAATTAATTTAATTTCATTAGCCTACGAAAATTAACATCATAATCATTGACATTACAACGAAAAGAATGGCGCCACAAGCGAAGATAAAACTTATTCTCCACCGTAATAAGAACATACAGTTAATGTGTTTTAACAGATATCGATCAGCTACAAGGAAATTTAATTTAATCTTTCTGTATGTAGATTAGTATAAGCTAATAAATGTTAGTTAAGTGCCCGCTCGATGCTAAATCTGTTAAATAAAAACAGTTTTAAACAGACTTTTGTGGCTAGGTTGCAACCATATCGCCGGTATATGTCATACTTATTTTACCTATTATTCAATCATTCATTTAAATAATGATTCAATAATTCATTTAAATATTGTCTAGGCAATTTGTTTTATTAACTTTTTTCCTTTTAAAGAAAGACTTAAAATTGAGTTCTGGGTGTGTATCATTTTCAACCACTCCAAACTCAGGCAACTCAAAGTTAAATACGGACAACTGTACCCACAGAAACAGCAAGCAGGGGCTGTAATAGCACATTTAAAAAAAAAAAAAGACTGGAAGGAAGAAAATTACGGGAACAAAGAAAATGACTTTCTAGTAAATGTAATACACTTACTCATTGATAGCCACTCTGCGCGATTACCAATCATCAATGTCTTAAGCTTAACACATCTTTTAAACCAATTAAAAAAAAAAAAAAAAGTCTTAACGCACTCAATTCCTTCTTTTTTTTTTCCAAATAATCCTGGCCGTCCATCAAATATGTGCACACCCACTGCCACAGGAGGAAAAAAATTTAAATAAATAAATAAATAAAAACACGTGATCTTTGACGGGCCTATGGAAACCGCGCAAAACAATGAACGCCAAATGCCGACTATTCGAACAGCAGCCGGTCATCAAGGGCATTTCTGTCATTCTAAAGACAGGTTTGGATAACGTGAGCAACGCTTAGAGAGAAAAACCTTGCATCCGTCCTTGGGTGTAATTGTAGGGCTGTACGTGATATCATCACAACCGTCCGTCCTATCTCTCTTGAAATCGAGCAACGTGGCAAACAGGGCTATGAAGAGCACCAAATGATTCAAAGCATACCTCTGGCCCACACATTGGTGAGCTCCAGCTCCGAATACCAGAAAGTTCCTTTTATAGACCTGACCCTCCTGCCGCTCTTCACTAAACCGTTCAGGATCGAAGCGGTCCGGTTCACTGAAACCCTGAAAAGAAGATTCGTAAACCGAAGGAAAAACAATAGTCCCCTTTGGGATCGTGTACGACTCTGTCAATGGGAAGTCTTGAACCGCAATGTGTGGGACAAGGGTCGCCGGTGCACGGTACCTCAGCACCTCACGCGCCACCGCTTGTGTGTACTTCATCTCCCTGACTTGATCAGCCGTTATCAACTTATCAGACTCCGGTGACCAAATCCTCGAGACCTCCTCCCGAACTCTGGTTAGAACATGAGGATGGGAGTCGAGAAGCGTGACAGACCACAAGAGTGAGGAAGTCGACGCGTCTTGGGCTGCGAAGAGGAAGTCAAAGAGGTGGCCAGCGATTTCATGGTCTTCGGAATGAAGCGGCGGCGGTCTCCCGGCGGCCTGGGCGGCGGCGACTTCTTTGGCCTGTTCTTGCATCCAGAAATCAATCAAACAGGAAGGCTCGCGTCCTTCAGCCATTCTAATTTTGCTTCCTCGAGTACAAACAGCGAGAGTTTGGACTAAGCGTTCGACGGCTAGCCTGAGTGGGCGGCGGCGACTTCTTTGGCCTGTTCTTGCATCCAGAAATCAATCAAACAGGAAGGCTCGCGTCCTTCAGCCATTCTAATTTTGCTTTCTCGAGTACAAACAGCGAGAGTTTGGACTAAGCGTTCGACGGCTAGCCTGGCGTTCCGAAAGGCAAATCCTGGAAGATCAATAGGAAGCTTCATTAAGCCAACGTTGAAGAGATTGTAGTCGGATTTAAACTTGTCCCTGGCATGTTGAGGCAAATAAGGTCCCACGATAACGGTCTGAGAAGTTTCCAGATTCATATCGCGAACGAGAAGCCGGAGAGAGGTGGGGGTTTTGTCGGAGGCACACATCTTCTCCCATCTCTTCAAGTGTTCGAGGATAATAATCTGCTGGAGGGAGAGGTAGGTAGAGAGGGCTCTGAGTGTAAAATTAGGGGCGATCCGACGGCGGAGATCTTTGTGGTCTTGACCGAACATGTAGATGAGATTGTGTTCACCAAATAACTTCTTACCAAAAGGATGGCCCACAAGCAAGAAAGCGTCGGGGCGGACGTTGGAGAAAATAAGATGAGAGAGCTCGGAGCTTCGTATGAAGACAATGAATTTACCGATCACGTAATTGGCAGAAATACCAACGCGTCGGGCAAATGCTGCTTGGTCTTCCCAGAACTTGGAGGGATTACACACCAAAGAGATAGCGTTACCTAGAAAAGGCAACACAAAAGCGGGACCGGGGAGGTGTCGTTTCTTGTTCCAGTAAGTGAACTGCTGAATTAGCAAGAGCAGAGCCAAGAAAGACATTATACATTGAGTTGGAGTGAGAGAAGACAAGAGAGAGTAATAATAATCCATTTTTTTCTTTAAAAAAAAAAATTGAGTGGTGAGCAGAAAGTGAAAGGCTGTGTGTGTATCTGAGTGTATTTTTTTTGTTTTGTGGGGGGTGGGGGGGTGGGAGAGAGGGAGGGTAGACGACGGGGTCACTAATCACTGTAACAATCGTCTATGAACGAGCGAGTGAATGAATATATAGGTAAACAGATTTTGGTGGTAGTTGTCTTGGCTTTCGTTTTTGAATTCAGAATTTCCTCGGTTTCTAGATTGAAAGTCGCAAAATTGACCTGTGAAAAATAGTAAATAGACGGGTCAAGTTCAGAGAAATGGGGGTCCCTTTTGTTCTACGAATACAAAATAAGACGGCGGGGAAGGGGGCAAAAATGGGGCTGAGCTAGGGGCCGACGTGGCGGGTACAGCTAAGACTGGTCAATAAAATTACTGTACGCCCCCATCCACTTGCCTTTTGCATGTTCTAATTCGATTTGTCTTCGGCCAATGTTCTCATAGGCGTCTGTTGGGCCGGGGCCCACCATTGTCAATTTTACAATGTGATTTTATCTATTTACTTAGAAAAGCTGTCATCAAACATTACGATCGCTGATCATGTCCCAAGATAGTATACGTATAATTCAAATTGATAATTTATGATTTCCTCTTTTTTACCTAATAATAACCATGGCTTTCAGTTTTTTTTTTGCTTTTAAAATTTATTTATTGTGACGACATTTTTATGTGCTAATCCTTCTCGACTCTGGTTTTTTTTTAATTATTTATGTCACATAAATTTTTGAGGCCAATAATTCATCAATGGTCGTAATCGTCATTAGCTTTGAAGTAAAACTATGTGAGCAAACAAATTATTTAATGGATGCCGAGTCTGCGAGTCCCGGTCCCGGATGATGCCAGCTCTTGTCTGACTATTGAATATAATTTGGGCAAGTAGCTAAAGAAATTTGTTCTCATTTTGACATTAAGAAAATCAGAAAATAGAGATTTAAATATCGTGAGTCTAACGAAATGAATATACCCTTAATTTTATTTCAAACCTTACCCGATACATTGTTCCAATACCAAAAAACAAAAAAACAAAATAAAAAATAAAAAAACTTTATCCAATAGATAGTCCTAATTCATTCCAGATAAAGCTTATTTCAAATTAAAAAAAATATAGATAAATATTTAAATAGTAATGCTAGAGATTCTTAACATTTAAATTCAGACTTGAGTGTCCATGCTATGTATCACTTTCACGGAACCCAGATTTTAATTTAATTTAAAGAAGATTTGAGATTACCTTGAAAGTATATCATTTAAGAAATTTTAAAAGATTGGGATTACAAACCCAAGAGTGAAAATAATTTCTCCCATGCATCCATTAGACGATAAATATAAAATTATTTATTATTCATTAATTTGACTCATCTCAAATGTTGGTATCATATTTAAGCGGTTATGGCGTGCAGCAACATTCTTATGCTGCTAGTATTCTGATGTTACACAATCCGTTACAACGGATAGAGAGAATTATCAATTGAGGTACGGTGCCTTTGTCCTTCGTCGCTGTCCCCACGCATGGAGCGACTCACGTCCGACCTTTCTAATAATGTCTAGCCCTGGACGTAAACTTCTTCAACCAAATAAAGCAACAAGCATTTTCAGTGTTGGTCCATCTCAACTATCAAGTACGTCTCCCAGTCCCGGCCCTAGGCCCAAGGCCCATGGCCATGGTGTAGTAAATGCATTTGCTGGCAATGTCAATGTAGCCGTTCACTGTCCCATTTAAAGATCATTTACATTCCACCAGTTGTTTAAGCAGGGAGGTTGATATGCAGTCTCAAAGATGGCCCATGGCCCATGGCCATGGTGTAGTAAATGCATTTGCTGGCAATGTCAATGTAGCCGTTCACTGTCCCATTTAAAGATCAGTTACATTCCACCAGTTGTTTAAGCAGGGAGGTTGATATGCAGTCTCAAAGACACATCAAAAATTTCAAAATTAATTCAATGACATAACACGCAATGCAAGACACCAGGTAATGCCATATGCTCTCAAGGCCGCCTATTGTTTTTACAAAAAGCAGGAAAATAAAATCTTTTAATAGCGACAGATAAAACTATAAATTAGTTCCAAAATTGAAAAGTAACTTCAACTAACTTTAAGGAACAACTGTCCCATTCAGAATGCCCGCATAAAACAAGACAGTCGGACAAACGACACAGCTTAAAGCCTTCTTCCTCTTCTACCACCCTTTCTGCGTGTGCTATCAGTGGGAATAGGGGTCACATCCTCTGAAATATAATACAAGCCCAGAATTAACAAACCTTCTTAATCTTAGTGGAAATGAAAAAGCAAGACTAACACAATTTATGAGCAAAGCTGATTTCCAAAGACAAGCAGTCACTAATTTGTTACTAAAATTCACTCACAAGCAGCTCATGTAGTCTCCATATGTGCAAAAGATGGCGAATGATACAAGCACATGGCTCATGAATGTTCAAAAGCATAGAAAAAGATGACTGTAATCTAGCAATATATCTCATCAATGCAGCGCAAAGGCCTTACCTATGCGACCAATTTTCATCCCAGAACGAGCAAGGGCACGTAGAGCAGACTGGGCACCTGGACCGGGTGTTTTGGTTTTGTTCCCACCAGTAGCGCGCAGCTTAATATGAAGAGCAGTGATTCCAAGCTCCTGAATTATATGAATGGAACTTAGTCATGTATATTTGAAATAAAAGGTAATTATAATGAACATAAAGTCAGACTGCGAACATAAAGATGACAGCAAGAAAACTTTAAAGGGGTTCATACAATCAAGAAAAGAAACAAAAGATATCAAAACCTTGCATCTGGTTGAAACATCTTGTGCTGCAAGCATGGCAGCGTATGGAGAGGACTCATCTCGGTCAGCTTTCACCTTCATACCACCTGTGCAAAAACAGACCATAATCTTATGACAATATGCAAAAATGGAAACAATTAATTAATCTCATATGCAGGCTAAAAACACCAAAAGCTCCAACATAAGTCATGATCGTAAAATTAGAGAATTCGAGGAGAATCAAATGGATAGAAGATGACAAATCGCTACCAAGAACCAGCAAACCAAAGAGGTAATTGAATGGAATTGCACATAAGGCTTATGTCTGAAGTTCTCATTCTTGCGTGTAAGAATAGAAATTATAAGCTCACACATGCAATAGCATTCAATGAATGCAGTGCGTGCATTTAGACCAGAAGACAAAAATGTTCATTCCCGCAATAAATATGTGAGAACTACACAAACAATACCAACATCCTTAATTAACCACAGCATTGAAAAATTCTGATGCACTTTAATCCTGAATGATGAGAAAATAACTAACCAGTGATACGGACAAGGGTTTCTCTGCCTGACAGATCAGTCACATGCTGCAGTTTCAAGCATACAAATAAAGTCAATAATAATCATCATCAATAGCTTACTGCAAAATCGGGTCAATGAACGAATACTTTTCACACTTACAATAAATGTATCATTGAACGATGCAAAGATGTGGGCAACTCCAAAAACATGCTCCCCATCTCTCACAGCAGGTCCTAGAGTCACATTCTCTTCCTTAGGCTCCCTATTCTTTCTCCTCGACTAAAGAATCAGAAACATTGTGAACACTAAACATGTTAAAGTCAGTGGAATATTTAGTTTAGCATTTACATTACACATAACCAGAAACAAATTTTCTAGCTTTAAGCTACTAAAGAAACGCCATTAACAAAAATGTTTTCCATTAAACACTTATAATACAGGCTATCTAATAGTAAGAGAAGATTGTTTCTCCATTAGCATACAATCAAATCATCTCACAAAAAGACATTGACAAAAGGAAAGTCTGCCATAAATATAAATTTGAAACAATCAATTACATTATACTAAGACACAATAAAAGAAAAAGGAATTAAAGTTTCAAAAGTCGTATACCACGAGAGAAACTAATATACAGATCTAGCGTAAATTTTGCGATTTGACCCAAAAAAAAAAAAGATCGAAGATGCAAAAAAATAAACAAATGAATAAATTGGATTGAGATATGTATTTACCATGCCTGCGAAAACACGAGATGGATTGAGAAGGCTAGGGTTTGTTCCTAGACGAAAGGAAAATGTGAAAACCCTAAACAATAGACTGACGCACTCGGTGGCTACTAGAGTTTATATGACAGATTGGACTAGGGTTTTACAGTCCCACGAGATCCGATCGTTTTGAATTTATAAACTAGACCCATATTTATATCTAAACTATTAAAAGGCCCTTACCTTTTTTCGTTTTTGCATTTGCCGCCACAGCGTTTTATAGGTTGTCTCTCCCCCCCCCCCCCCAATTTTAGTTTATAATTATATCATATTTACTTTAAAATTTGTAACATGCAATCCCAAATCTGCCGCAGATCTAGTTATATGTATTTCTTAATACAAACTTAGAAGTATGTCCAACATTAACTAAAAAATTTGGTATCACCATATTTAAAACAATACATATCCATTTAAAAAGAATGATTCTCATGCCTTTAACATCTAGTCGAGTGATTTTCAAATAACTTTATTTGACTAATTACTCAAGTTTAAATCATAGAAAAATATCACATTAAAAATCTTAATTTAAACTTTACCAACCCTCTAATTGAATTGCCAAGCCCAGAGGTAGTCCTTCATAATTAAATCTACATTTAAAGGAAAAAAATGACTTGTGACATAGATCTTCAAAACTTTTTGATCTTGGAGACTTGAACCATGCAAATAATATTAGAAAGCTAACAAACATTCGAGTTTATTTTAATGCCGTGAAATAGTAGGTCCAAAATTTCGGTGTCACACATTCCATTTGTTGCATGAACTAATTCACAGTTGGAAAAATCATTGTTCACCCAAAAAAATTCCAAACACGGCCGATCATGCTCCAAAGAGTTACCAACTGTAATTGTGCAAGAAAGCAATTTGCCAAATTGTGCAAGAAAGCAATTTGCCAAATTGTGCAAGAAAGCAATTTGCCAACAATAGAATGCTAATGGATACAGCTTAATCAACAATTGATAATTGTGTTCAGGCATATTTGGATCAAGAGCAGTTACAGCAAACCCTCCAGTAAAAAGAGAGGAAAGAAAAAAAAAAGAAAAAATGTATTCTATATACATGATTCTACTGCTTTCCTTTGCACATTTATGCAAGAAAATGGTAAAAAAAAAAGATTGAACAGGCAAAACAGGTGATTTGGCCGAAGAAAATTGTTGATTCTAACTCTAAAAATAATTGGAGATAGAAAGAAACTAAGTCAGAAACTATGCTGCTATAAGACCTACGTATCCAGCAAATAAAGCCAACACTGAAGATATAACATAAGCACCAGCCACAATCATCGGTTCTTTAAGCCCACACAATTCCAAGTGATGATGAAAGGGTGCCATTCTAAACAACCTGCGCCCACCTCCCAGCAAGTGCTTGGTGATCTTGAAGTACAACACCTGAAATATAATTGCAATTAATTATCAAATCCAGGAAAAGTCATGAACTTGCCAAAAATTCACCAACGCATCAATCCTTTAGACTCTAGATGACAAAAAGAACCATCTTTAAACTGCTTCGGGAGAGCAAGCATCATTAATAAACATACCTGCATGATAACTGATGATGCTTCCACAACAAAGATACCAGATGAAACAAATAATGGAAAGAACATTCCAGTACAAGCAGCCATCGAGGCTAATGCACCACCAAGGGCCAAGGATCCAGTATCACCCATAAATACAGATGCCCTGTACCGGTTGTGCAATAGAAAACCAACACATGCTCCTGCCATTGATGCTCCAAATATTGAAAGTTCTGGTTTGCAAAGTAGATTTGCAGTCAGTAAGACATAGTAACCAAAAAGGCTTGTTTAAATATTGCTAATAAGTTTCTAATATTGCAATGAAATATCATAACCCATCCTGAACTAAAATAATAATCTTAACCCTGTTATAGGGGAAGCACCGTGGAGGTGATGGGACACTCTAAATAGCATGGATTTTGTTTCAACCATGATCAACAAGAAGACAAAATGAGCACACAAGGTATAATTTAATATAAATTGAAAACCATAACACATGATTACTAATAATAAAATGTCATTTTCACCCTCTAAGTGGAGAGGATCCTCATATAGTAAGTTTAAATTCATTTTTACTAACCAGAGCATATTGGAAGCACTGCAATTGACATTCCAATAAAAGCCAATGCTGCAGTTCCACCAGCCAGCCCATCAAGACCATCTGTCAAATTAACCCCATTTCCCATGGAAACAAAAGTGAAGGAAGTCAACAATAGATAAAATTTTCCCAAGAACAGAAGGCCTAATGGTGCAGGTAAAGGAACCAACATTTTCCTGCATTACAAAATGAAAAATAGATTTGAGTAAATTCATCATTCAACCAAAACTTCGCGAAAGCCCAAGCAAAAGCACGTTGGCACTACAGCTGTCATGTTAATACATTGTTTTGGCTAGACAAATTATTACATCAATTTCAGAATCAGAACCCTGAACAATTGATTCAAAAAGCCTAAAAAAGAGTGCCAAGTAACGCTTTTGAAAGATTTTATAGATATAAGTTTATTACAAATATTCAACTCCAAATGGCATAAAATCCTGTTTAAGCAGATATGGTATGACAGATACTCCGAATTTTTGTCAAATTGTTCCTATGATCAGTCTTCCAAACCATAAAAATCTTAACCATTCTATTCTAGCATAACAAGAGTTTCAACCCACACCATGATTTCTCATATGAGAGTTAAGAAATTTTGGCACATGCTAAGCTCAGCCCATCAGACAATCTATACTTCAATTTGTGATATCCTAAAACCTCTGCAGTATTGAACAAAACTTGGTACTCTGTGGCAAGTTTGTCAACACAAGAATAGATATGTGAGTTACCATCAGATAAATGTTGATCAGATTAGTTACAAGAAGCTATACATGCCATAAGGAGACGGTATGCTTGTAGCATCCAACCAAAATGAAAACCACGTCCCAACCGCTACCTGTAAAGTATCATGGCTCAGGATTATTCAAAAAATAGCAAACAGAAATTCTTCACACAATTAGCAAGAAAGCAGCAATGGAAAAACTTTTACCTCCAAAATTAATCTTGACCATGCAGACAACCCACTACTATGATTCTTTACGAGGCATATCACGTCATCAATTAGCCCAATTAGAGCAATTGCTAAAGTTGCTGCTGATGCTCCAGAAACTTGAAGAGATGAAAAACCAACTGTGGCTATTGTAACAGCTATGCCAATTGGAACAAAAAATAGTCCACCCATTGTTGGCGTTCTGCCTTTCCTGGAGTGCCTAGCAGGCCCTTCTTTTCTGATGATCTGACGAATCTTCAGACTTTTGAGCAATGGGACACATATATATCCTGCGCAAGAGACTAAAACTGCTGAAATAAAAAAGGGACGGGTCAAGTAAAAGGGTGCCAAGGGCAGTCTGACAATCTTCCATGCACACCAATCCACAAATAGAAGCAGCACAGTCAAGAAGGTTATCAGTCCAAGATTGATAAATAACCCAAGTTTGATCCTGCAATTACAGTAAGTAAAAGATCAAATCATACCTAGAAAATACAAAAGGTATAACCCATCTCATAAAGTTAAGATGTATAATGTTTTGCATGAAACATGGAAGCAGTTCAATAAAAAAAAAAAAATAATAATAATAAAAACAACAACAGCAACAACTGATCTGACACACTTGCCTGTGTCTTCTACGTGCTCTCCCAATCATAGCAAGCCTATGAGCAGTTAGTGTTAGAGCGTCATTATTTGACACAAAAACACTAGGCAAGTCAGTATCAGAAATAGAATTCAATACAATTTCTCCATCACTCTCTTCTCCTTCACTGGAGGAAACCATGTACCCAACAGTGCCCTCATTGTCACTCCAGTTATCAAACGAAGGAATATCAAAATCCTAGAAAAAAACAAAAAATATAATAAAATAAAAGTAAAAATAAATCGAAGTCCCAAAACACAGGATTATTCTTTCATGTTTTGTAAAGCCTCATTTCATTTAAATACACAAAGCGTTATTTAAATTAATAAATTAATACGTCGTTGAAGGCTCTAACTTGAACATCGGCATATTGCAATTGATAACCGTGTGTTCTGCTGACATTTGATTTTGATCCATTTAACTGCACAAAGCCAAGAAACAGATAAGCAGTCATCAAACAGTAACCAAATGAACCTTTCGATATGAAACAAATAATTAAAATCTAAAACCAATTTCCAGTTATCTAATAAAAATGGATGATCTAATAAAAAAATCAAACGAGTGAGAAATATGATACCTCGGGAGAGAGAGACCCCGAACGGAATCGGCAAGAAGTTTTGGCTGCAATTAAAGAAGAGCTTCGGCGAGCTCGAAAGTGGCCAAGATGTGATTGTGAGTGACGCTGAAATGACGAACAAGATCGCATGATTACTGTAATGATTGGACTGCTAGAAGACACAATCGAAGTGGAGAGTATTCGTAACAGAACAAAGTTAATTAAGATGTTGCTGATGGAAGTTGGAGTTGGTGAAACAGAACAGACGAGGCAAGGCCGTTCAAGCCTTCAAGGAAAGAAAAAGTCTATTCGAACAGCCAGGAAACGGATTATTTACATATAAAATATATAGTGTAAAATACTCTGCTTCTTAAATGATCAAAAGCATTAGTTAAAAATAATACATACCCTATTACCTACAAGGCCGTTCAAGCCTTCAAGGAAAGAAAAAGTATATTCGAACAGCCAGGAAACGGTTTATTTACATATAAAATATATAGTGTAAAATACTCTGCTTCTTAATTGATCAAAAGCATTAGTTAAAAATAATACATACCCTATTACCTATTATGTTGTTAAAACGGTGGAGGGAAGAAGAGGAAGCAGGCGCTCGCTTTACTTTGGAATCCTCGGAACAACATTTTGTGGTCCACTTAATTTTTTATTTATTATATTTATTCAATTCAATGTTAGATGGACAGAGATATGAATATTACTCTTTTAATTTTACAACTCTTGTTATTGAATTGAGTAGATGTAAATAAATAATGAACAATTACGTTATTTTTTTTTAAAGCTGAAATTTTAAATTGATGGAACCCACCCTCCCCCATCTGTACTTGAAAACATGTAGCGCAGCCTTAAAAAAATCTGCTGCGAACGTGATTATTCAAGAGGATACACACACATATATATATATACACACACTTAATGCAAAGAAATGAGGCCCATGGGGCTCAACTCATGAGTCATGCCCTCCTGAATGTGATTGTGTGTCGGAACAATTGTTTTGATATCACGTCTCGTCTCTCAAATGGAAGGAAAATTTTGGAATCCACCACGAGGATCGATTAGTGAAGAATAAACTTGGTAAGCGTAATTTCTAAAGCCAAACAAACTACTACTACTACTACTACTATTATTATTTGTGAATGGTTTTGTTCACTACAGACTATAAAGTATGGCATGGCATTTTACATTTTAAAGTTAGTTGATTCAGGTAATGGAATCTATTATTAAGGCCCCAACCCCACATAGTCATATGAACCAGCAAGAGGTTTTAGTTTCCACAAAAGCAAATATTTTTAAAATATATATAAAAATACAAAATAATATCGAAAACATCCAAAATATTGCATGTATAACTCAGAACGCTACTTCATGAGCTAATTGAAATCACAATACCCAGAGAGTTACAACCCCTATCATGGCAAGAACATTCAAACCAAGCCCAATTTCCACGTCTATACAACGTACATATAAAATACAATAGATGAAGGGACCATATCACATGCTAACTCTGATTTGAGATAGGAGGCCGACCTCGTCCCATTGAGAATCCTCTGGTTCCATCAGGCATTCTAGGGCCAGGAGGTGGCTTCGTCGGTTCAAGAGCATGAGAAGATGTAGTCCCATGGCCTGCCGCAGATGAAGATAGTCAATTGAGTCACATGAAAAACATAAATTTAAAAAGATGGGATAGGAAAAAGAACCAAAACCACAAGCAAATGCACTGGTTGGTTTAAATACCCAGGCCATTGGGCCCACCCCGGTATCTCTGTCTCCTTGATCGTCCCCGATTTCTTCCTTTCTGCCCATCATTTTTCTCCTTGGAATTGGATAAGTGATCTCCCTCCTGAAAAGAATAAAGCAGCAACACATAAAAATCTTTATCTGGCTTTTACTCTCATTGGATCATTGCTTATTCCTCTTCTCATGTCAACATGAAAATGAAAATGAAAAAATAAATAAAAATATAGAGCTTTGAGAAAATATTCTACAGCAGTTTAAACTCTTACCATTCATAGTATCACATGTCAATCAACAATAAGCTCTCAACAGCACAACTTTAAATCAAATAGAAAATACCAATAATTTCATAAAATAGCATGTTAAAGGACTTGCCTCTTCGTCAGGTGTATCATCATGACGATCATTCGAGTTTTGATGCTCCTCGTTGCCAGCTGGATCAGAAGTTCGACCACTGTGGTTCTTCTCAGAATCAGATCCCCTCCAGGCTTGCCTTCTCTGCCCATAATTTCCCTGGAACAGGTGACCTAAGATTAGCTCCTGTTAACTACGCAAGAGGATATAAGGAAATAAGGTTAAATTACCATTCTCTTAAGAAGCTTGACCCGCAAGCCATTTCTCCAGTCTTGTTCATCATTCAAAGTAGCCGCCTGATCCAAACACAGGTCAACCTTTAAATTAATAAACTAACATCATAAGCAAAATGCAGTGTAATTGTGAATGTTTACTTGATACTCACAGCTTTCTCAGCAGCCTCCACAGTCTCGTACTCCACAAAAGCGTGTAACTACAGACAGAAAGCAGAACACTACATAAACTGGATCAACAAAATCAAGCTACTACTACAAACACCAGTTATCATCACCTTTTTTATCAACAAAAGTTTTAACAGATTATTATAGCAAGTTAACTGTTCACATCTGTCTTCTAATCCTTTTCAAGTGGTAATGATTAAAATCATAACACCCTTTATCCATTTCACAACAGTTACAGTTTACCACCAGCCAAAGGCACATGTGGACATCTCCATAACCATAGCAATGACTCCCAATCCAGTAAAACAAATGGCAGCCAGGAATAAATCATTTTTTAGTGAAGAATGCAATAAATTAATCATAGTGTAATACAAAACCTTTCACCTAAAACATTGTCTATATCAGTTCCATACCTTATTACTAACCAAGTACTCATATTTGCTGCTTTTTTTCGACTCTTCCACAACATTTGGATCACGGATGCAGATGCTTTTTATTCTGAAAAAAAAGAACTATACAATCAAATCGAAAAAAGAAGAAAAATAGCTCACTGAATAAAACTTTGTAAAGGAACAATTTTTCTTTTTTTTTTTTCATTTTACTTTAAAGACAAAGTACATACTTTCCAGCTTCTGCAAATATTCTCTGCATGTTCTCTACCGAGTGATCCTCAGGTAGATTCTCTACCAAAACAGTGAATAACTAGGGTCCACAAATTAGATGCTATAAATTTATCAAATTGACATAAGAATGAAACAATCAAGTTCATGCAATTCATTACCTTAGGATCCCTGACTTCAGTGACTGGCAGAGGATTAAGGCGCTTTACCTTCTTCCCATTTGAACTCACAACCTTTAATTTTTATTTTATTTAAAAAGGGAAATTAGGAAATAATTAAAGAATAAACAGCCTTTACATCATAGTTAACTGGAATCATTGAATTATTAAGAAGCTACCATTAACATCTGCCTCAACGCAGAAGGCACAAGTGACGTTGCATTTTATCACTTCAGATATGTAGATAACATCAACACCCTAATCATTATTATTGCAAGGAAAGAAGCGGCTTACAAGCAAGGATGATTCCCTGAGTGCAGCCACTATCCATGCATGGTTTCGGGTAAGCCTCTTCAATTTCCTAAAAGAAGCAATAACTGACATTGGAACTGCAAGAAAGACAAACCATAAATATGAAAATAGGGTTATAGGAAAAGATTGATACAGGTATTCCTAATTTCCCATCATATAAAAAGATAGATACAGGTTTGAAAACTTTAAGCAGTTAGGAAGCTTTAAAATAAACGTAAATCATTTTAGCCTCATAAGCATGCAGCCCAAAGAAACCATCCAATAACACAGGAGCTAAAGAAGAATCAAAAGATGGAAACAAGATATGTATAAAGATTCCGGTGTATATTCTATTTTGGATTCTACAACTAAGGATCAAAGAAAAATCAGTACTTTGTCATGGGCACAGATCCAATATCCAAATTAAACAAACCCGAATCTTAGCTATCAGTAACATGTACCGAGAAAGTGACAAACTAACCGAATCCTTGGGTTATTAAAATAATTCTACCATTTGGAAAAGTGGATACATTAGAGTAGGCATTATCAATTCTTCCCATTACCCAAAATATCAGGTAAATAACAGAAATAGTTCAAATCGCAGTAGAATGTAAAGAGAGAGGAAAGTTCAGAATAAAAATATTTCAGTCTAGATGGCCAGTTTCTGGAACCATCAACAATACATGTCAAAATGCAGGTAAAAAGACCACATAATATGTTAACAAAGTAACAACTTTATTAATATCCATGAACAAGGTTAAAGGAACCTAAAGAATTCCTCAAATAGAGAAGGAATCAGACAGCGGTCAATTGCATAGTCATTCAGATTGACACCCAAAAGCTCGGCACAGCGACATGGCTGCACCAGGAAAACATCCAGGCTAGCCAATCTGTCATAAGTACCTGCTTTACTTCATCACCTTCATCATCTCTATTCTACAAAATATTTCCCAGATTTAATTTTGCACTAAAAGCCATATTGATTGTTTTCAACTGATCCATCTTTATTCTCCAAGTTAAATTATTATTTTGCATTTTAGTTAGTTTGGAAATCCATAGTTTCTGAAAAACAAAACAGCAGGAGCATTAGTTTCTCTAACAATGTACCAGATAGATGTGGCAAGTTTCTTTTATTCTACCGCACATTGAATAGCAAGTTGGAAACTTAACCAATTTATAGGTCAGCAAACCATAAATCCTACTTCCCCAGAAAAATCACGCCCATGCCACAGAAGTTACTCCATCATAGATAACATATTGTAGTTCGATCATAATTTCCATGCACTTAAAACTGTTAACACATCATTCTTATGGGAAGTGGAAATGTCAGTGGAACTCACAGCAGTACAAATTTAAGAGACCTTTCAATAACAAAGTATGGGAAGTGGAAATTGTCAGTGGAACTCACAGCAGTACAAATTTAAGAGACATTTCAATAACAACTTATTTGAGCTTAACACTACATACCATTACTTAAACAATTCTCAACACATACAGCTTGATGTTTCAAGAGTTGAAAGCACAAATACATGGCAGAGTACTTACCGAAACCTTCTTTATTCTTTCTAATCAAATTCATCATATACTTATCAGTTGGCAAATTCTCATCACTAAAATAGTATTCCACCTGCAACACAATAAACAAACTCCTGTAGGTTGCGTTTGAGAATTCAAATAAAAGTATCAAAACGAAACCTAATGACAACATAATTCATTGCCAACACAATTAAAAAAGCGTTTCCATCAGCAAACACAGACACCTAAAGGGAAACCAAAAAAGAAGGAACAGTAATTAGAAAAACACGCTAGCACTTTAATAAATACCTGCTTAATGATCCTTTGCTTCAGATCATCAGTGAGAACAGCTGGAGTAGAGGAGTTCTCGTGATCTTTAATCGGATCCTCGCAGTGGTCGTGATCATGATCGTCATCTGACGGTGGAACTGGAACATCAGGGATGTCGTGCTCGGGTGATCCAACGGGAGAGAAATCTGGATCGAGCCGAGGAGACGGTGGGTTCGAATCCACGGCCGGGATGGCGGTGGTAGAGGTGGGACCCTCTAAGCCGTCCATTTTCTGGGGACGGAAGGAGAGGGGTAGAGGACGAAGAAAAGAGTATTGAGGCAAGAATAGGCTGAAATGAGATTCCCTTTAGGTAAAACCCCTCCCGCCCATTCTTCTTTCTTCTCCTGCTCTCTCTCTCTCAAGTTGTTTTCCTAACCTCTGCTCCCTCTTATAGGACTCATGGGCATCTTCGTTATTTCACCATCCTTGAGTTGAAAATTTTTGGCAATTGCTGATGCGACGACGTCTCTTCTTCCCATTCAAACGATGTCGCTTAAGAAGTTTCAGCTTTTAAGTCAGCAGATTAAATGATTAATCTAATTAGTAATTACATCTTATCATTAAAAAAAAAATAGTAATTACATCTAATTTTCAAAAGCTCAACCCAGTGGATTGCATTGAAAATACAAGGGACAATTTAATTGGCCCGAAATTTTTAACCAAATTTCCATTTATTCATCATCAAAAGATTGTTATTACATATGCATTGAAGAATAAATTTTGATTGAATTTTTAGATGAAAATTATATTTTCATTTCTATCAATGAGTAAAATCTTGTACCTTGTAGTACAAGGGAAATTCACCATTTTCGGTCATTTTGCAGCCAAGTGCATGGTTACGCGTTTTGTATTAAAGGAAAAAGTACGATCGTATAACAAGATTCTAAGGAATCAAGAATACAGGCATGTAGTAAGATCATGAAATGAAAAGGGTCCTTACTGGGTGGAGAAAGAATATTTGACCTTGTGTTTGTTTTAAAATAGGAATTTGGATGTACTCATATTGTGGCAAATTGATGCACCTAATGTATTTACCAGGAAGCAAAGTTAATGTGCAGTAAGATAAAGCGAAGATACTCTCTCATAGCAAAGCTCACATACAACATAGACATGGGATTATGGTTTTAACATTAACACTCCATGCCAGACCTATTAAACCATGCTTAATAACAGTACACAATTGCTTGCCAATCTAAAACAAAACTAAAACAAGCAACCAAAAGCCATCCACAAGGCCTAATCCCAACCTAAAACAGAACTAAAACAAGCAACCAAAAGAATTTGGATGTACTCATATTGTGGCAAATTGATGCACCTAATGTATTTACCAGGAAGCAAAGTTAAAAGCACAGTAAGATAAAGCGAAGATACTTTCTCATAGCAAAGCTCACATACAACATAGACATGGGATTATGGTTTTAACATTAACACTCCATGCCAGACCTATTAAACCATGCTTAATAACAGTACACAATTGCTTGCCAATCTAAAACAAAACTAAAACAAGCAACCAAAAGCCATCCACAAGGCCTAATCCCAACCTAAAACAGAACTAAAACAAGCAACCAAAAGCCAACCCCAAGGCCTAATCCCAATTGTCCAAATACAATTCTCCTAGAACCTGAAAACCACACCCTCACGTCATCCACAACCGGACCGCATAATGAGCTCATGTCATCTGTTCGTGTATTGTAATACACGCTGTAGAATGCAATACGTGTTCTATCAGCTTTGGCAGTGAAATTCACATTAGCATCATGGAAGGTTGAGTTAGCATCCTCCGTGTAATGTACTATTTGGGCTTGATCCCCAGCAAATGCCATGACTGCAAGTGGTTGCTTGCATTTGTCCCCGGCGTGGCCTAAAGAAAATGTCAAGCTGTAATCCTTGTTTGCCATGGTTTCAACCATTTGAGAGATAATGCCTTCCTTCCCTGAGAGTAATTCGATGGCTCGTTTTCCTTGGGGGACTGAGTAATGGTAGGAGTCGATGTAGCGGACAGCTCTGTTTGATTCAACAATCCAACCAGGCAATGAGGATGTCTCTTCATCGAGGTTGGTGGGAAGCAAGACTCCTAGCGATACATTTCTAAACATCCATGGACCTTCTTCAAAATCGCCATTGACTACAGCATTGTCTGCGAAGATTGTAGCAATGGGGAATGAATATTAGAGAATTATATCAACAATGCTGTACATTACATCCCGATTCAGTTTTTGAATTTAACTACTACTTTTATCCAATAAAACATAATTTAGCTGGGAGCGATTCTAAGCAACAATTGACAAACTTTCCGCTAAGGGCAAAATCTTTCATTTAAGGGATTATAAATTGGGAAGTGTCTGAATTTCTATCTACAAAACCAAACTTATTTTTTTTATTTTTTAATGATTCTTTTTTTCATTGACAATTATATTATTCAGATATTTTGCTCTATTTTGCTCTTTCTTCTACCCTAGGCAACAAGGCTCCTTTGTCAATTATTATGCGACAAAGTTAAATAGTTCTCTATAATAAAAAAATGGTAGAGTTCAGTAATTTTTCTTTTAATTCCTTACTGAAGTTCATGTTAAATATAGGGGGTTGAATGATTGGGTGCGTATTTGTTTTAAGGGGGGAAAGAACACATACAGAGACAGATATATATTTCTACAACAAGACGACTACACTATCTACATGAGCAAAAAGAAAAAAAAAAATCTACCTTCATCTAAATTATATGTACGACAACTCTGAAAAAACAATAGTAGCAACCCACCACTTGGCACTAACCACTCGGCATTAACCGGAGTTGATTATTTTCTTCTTCTATGCACCTAGAGGCCCTCTACTTACTGATTCTGCTCTTAATCCTGTTTTTCAAATTAATCCTGCTTCGCCACATTTATTATTTTAATTAAAGCCATCAAGCATTGAATTCTTTGGCACGGCCCAACTTTAATATATCGAGACTCCCAAATGAAAAATGCCCATCCCTGGGCCCCCTGCTTTGGATGCTGAGTAAAAAAAGCATCAGCTCCATACCCTCCCCGCCAGGGTCCAGGGCCTACAGACACAAAAGAATATAATAAAATAATAGAATTCACCTTTGGGCTTATCAGGAGCGAAAAGCTTCTTGATCGCAATATCATCAATGATGGGCCCACAAGTGGGGTCATCTTCCATGCCCGGGTTCTTAAAAAGAAGCTTCACATTGTCGTCTTCTGCCTCAAAAGCCCACGCGTACGGGTCCCACCCTTGCACGTTATACAATGTCTGCAGGTCTATGGTCTGTGATGCAGGTGGCACGGACACGTTCAGCGACTCCAGCTGCGCGCACGTGCGCGCCGCGCTGAACGTAACGGAATACGTAGACCCTTTTTCAACTTTCACTTCCTGGCTGATCTCCGCATCGTTGCCTAATCTAACAGCGTGAGAACCCTGTGGCACAATGAGGATCATCCCACCTTGTTTTTGCCCAGATGAGACCAGCTCTACGGTGCCGTTTAATTTCCAGCTTGGAATCTCTGTGGGCCCATCTGCTATGGACTCACCCGGGAACCCGTGCGATGGGGATGTCTCAAAATCGCCATTAGCCAATAAACCTGCATGCGATATGAGGAAAGAATGCATATTAGTATTCTACTTTTCTTTTTTAGATTAGCAAAAATACTAATAAATCTATATCCAAAATTTGGTTCGAATTTCTCCATTAGCTAATCAATTTTAAGATGAAATATTCACTTATTAATTTTATGTTGTGGGAACCAACGGTCTACAAAAATAGGGTCACGTATTATCAACGCGCTAACAAAAGAAAAAAATTTGGACCTTGATGTGGAAACGATGAAGGATTCTACAATTGTGTAATGGGTTCACCTATCATAATAAGGGACCCATTTACTAGTGCCGCACCAAACACTGAAGAAGCTTGGCACCCGTTTTTTGAAAATGAGGCAGCTAGGAATTACAGGTTAGGAGCCTAGCAAAGAGAGAATAGGACTATTTTGTTCCAACATAGTGTCAGAAGCACTATACAAAATCATTATTAATGCACTGATTTTAGTCAAAAAAGTCTATAGCGAACATGATATTAAGAGATCGAGTCCCCTCACAGCAAATTTGTAGGAACAACAAACCCAGTGGATAACCTTATATCTACGTACGGGCCTCAAAACTTTAGAAAGCTCACCCGCACAAAACTAACAATGCATTATCAAGAATATATTAAGAAGTGGATAGCAATAAAGAAACAATAAAAAAGCTATTTAGTCCAAATCTGTCATCTGTCAAAGCTATCGGACGAAATACGAAAAATACTGTGTACTTAAAAATGGAAAGAGGATAATAAAGAAAATAACTTAAGGCGCGATAATGAGACGAGACTCGTCCAATCCCAACTTGGACCAAGAAGCCGCGTTTACCGCGTGGACCCCACGATTTTATATAAGGGTCAAGCTTAAGTGTAATTGTGTTATCCTGCTATATTAGTAGTTAGATCCACTCAAACGAGGGAGTCTATTTAAATAAATAAAAATACAATAATTAAATATAACTATAATATGATACTATAATTACACTACAGTTTTATCTCAATAATAAAACTATTTAGTCCAAATCTGTCATCTGTCAAAGCTATCGGACGAAATACGAAAATACTGTATACTTAAAAATGGAAAGACGATTCTTCAAAAAAAAAAAAATGGAAAGAGGATAATAAAGAAAATAACTTAAGGCGCGAGAATGAGACGAGACTCGTCCAATCCAACTTGGACCAAGAAGCCGCGTTTACCGCGTGGACCCCACGATTTTATTGTTCAGCTGTGGCCCATATTTTCAACACAAGTCCTTTCTGCGCTTGACTACTGAGTGGAAATTTGCTTTTTACCTTTGACAAAAACATGAGTTGAAAAACGCGAGAAGGGAAGGGGTGCATCAACTCCCAAAAATCGGTGATAAAAATTATATTGTATAGCCGGCTCCCTTCTCTTGACGAAAAGAACCCCCGTCGTTTTGTAGAAATTAGGTAAAAGGTCTCTTCATTTTTTTTATTTTTTATTTAACGCAGGCGGGAATGTGCTGCACTAAAGTCAAATCACCCACCTTAGGGCTTATAGAAGGAAGAGAAAAGTGAATCAACATGGTCCATGTTAACTCTGTCACCCACCACACCACACCTTCAATGCATCATTCTCGTTTCCTCTTTATGTGTATCGCAGCATCTCCGTGATTCAAGTTGTAATGCTAGTACTATTAGTAGCATTCTATTTTAGACATGAACAAAAGCTTGAGGTAATATCAATGCAAACCAATGGTTGATTAAAGTCCGGCAAAACTAGCAGGGTTGAAAAGCTTTCTGCAGAATGCTGAAAGACGGGGGTGCACTAAAAATGCTATTTTCACCAACATCGTAGACGATGTAGGCTACAAAATATAAGCGATTAAAGAGTAAAAAGAACCAACAATAGAACAACACAATAACCAAACAGATTGAGAATCAGCAAACTTCAAACAGCAAGAGGAATAAAGAGAATGCTTTGCTAACTCAAGATTATATGATGAAGGAGCTCCGCGAAACACTCAATGGTGGTGGAGCCGACAATTTTGAAGACTCGGAGACCATAACATAATTGCTATTGAAATATTTAAATCACACATACTATCATTTAAAAAAAAAGAATTAAAAATAAAATAAATAAAAATCCCACATAGTCGGTCACTCAAACATGGAACTAAGCAAATAACTTTAAATAAAACAATAGCATCGTTAGGGCCCCCTTAAGACCTTCCATCCCAGCAAAATATGCACTTCCATCAACAAATTTGGCATAACAAATAATAATACATAAATAAAAATGGATGTTTTAGAAGAGTGGCAAGCAACTGGTGTTTGGCCAATGACCAAGTTCAAGTAGTATATTTAGGTGATTTCTGAGACACAAAGTCACAAATGCAGAAAACTTTTGAACATAGAACATAAATGCAAGAAATTTAACTAAAATATCATATCGCTCATGTTTTTTTTTTCAGTATTCGTACTTTACAACATGCTCTTGACCACTTGACCCACATTGATAAACTAACCAATTAGAGAAAGAGAAGGCACAGTGAATATCAGATCTCAGAAATAACAAAAACCCAGAACGCATAAATCTCGTAGAAATGGAGGCACACAGAAGCAATAACAATTAAATAAGGGGGAAAAGGCCGCACTTTCCAATTTTGGATGAATAAATACCAAAGTAACAACAAATCTCATCGAAGCAATAGATAGAAAATGCTGAAATGTAAGTGTACGAACAGTTAAAAGGAGTGAAAACATACCATCTTCCGCTACGATTGAAGAAGCCAAATGAGCAACAACAAACATAAACAGAGAAACCCATCTAGTTATTGAAGAGCTTTTCACCATTTTCTCGCCCAAATTTCTCACTGCTCAACTCTCTCTCTCTCTCTCTCGGTAGCTGCTGTGAGTGTACTCTGTTTCGAGGCAGAGAAAAAAGAGGCAGTAGTGTCCTTATATTTATGCAAGATTCCGGTTCTGTCGTCTTTACTCTTTAAATTAAACTAGCTGTTAACTTTATTTAATCGGCATTACTTTTTCTGTGATTTATTCCACAAAAACAAAAAGGGCTCCTTTAATTTTTCGGCTTCAAGAATAATTGAAAAAATTGTCTTCCTGGTGTTTCCCACCACTCTTATATTTTATTTAACTATTTAAATATATATATATATATATATATTATTATTACCATTATTTGCTTTCATTGCGTGTTTTGATAATTGTGTTGTCGCGGCGGGCCCAGCGCACCGCCGTGGCGCCGTACACATTTGTCCAATCCGATTCATACATAGTAACTGGCCTTCTGGTGATTTTGTGTTACAGCTGCTTGTATTATTACTAAAGTTCGGCTATTATTAACGTGCAAAAATGATCGGGTGGGTGTTATCGCGCACTCTGTTATGAATAACCGGTCATGTGTCATCTTATTATTAGTCAAGCTGTTAGATGCCAACCAATGATCAAGTTACACACATGCGTGACGTGCGCATCTAATCAGTTCCCTATTAAAGTGTTTAACAAATGTTTATATATGTGGTCTTATAAGTTAAATTATGAATTATTATGTAATTTCTTCAATTAGTCATATAAATTATTGGTATGATTTATCAAACTTTAAGTACATTTTTATTTTATTAGACTGAATTAGATATAAGGGTTTAATTAAATGAAAATAAAATAAAATTGTATTATTTTAAAAATCCAAAGCGAAATGAAAATATTATTATAGGACACCAAATAAAATTATGTTGGTAGAATTTATAGAGAGAAAAAGTTTGGTCAATAGAGAGAGAAAACTGTGCTTTAGGGCTGACAAACGCCTGCCGTGCGGGGAGAACGAATGGCTCATAAACCAATTTTATTGAAAAGTAAATGTGCGGAAATATTTATTCCAAAAAGAAAAAGTGCGGAGATATTTTGTAATTCAAGTAGTAAAGGAGTTTAATAAGAGTTGTTGCAGGGTGGGAATAGCATAAGTGTTGGGAATAATCACGACAGATTGTGCTTGAAATATTATTTGACACGGCCCAGAATATTAAAATTGGAGGGGGACCGTGCGACGACGCAAGTTGGGCTGCACGCAAGGCCCATTCGAAAATACCGAAACTGCACGCGTCTGCCTCGTTGCAATTGCACTTCTAAGTTTCAAACGAGTAATAATAAAACCAGAGGCCAACGCGTAAGCAGCAGAAGCAGCAGCAATGGGATCGGCCGCAGCTCTTCGAGAGCTTCAACGTGAACTCGAAGCCAAAGCTAACGATCTCAGCAAACTCCAAAAAGGCGAGGCTTTTAATCATATCATATAACTTTTTTGTCTCGATAATTCGTATGAAAACCCTAACCCTCTTTTGTCCTAAGCCAGATATTGGTAAAAATCATCAAGTGAGAAAGAAGTACACTATTCAGCTTGGAGAAAACGAGCTCGTCCTTAAGGTCCGTCACATGACAATCATTTTGATCTTGGTTTTTCTTTTATTTGTTGAGGTTTTAAGATTATACATATATGTTTAGCTTCTCTGTCGTGGTTTATTTATTTATTTTTAATTATTGTATGTGTTCTTAGGAGTTGGGTTTGTTAAATGAAGGAGCAAATGTGTATAAATTGATTGGTCCAGTTCTTGTGAAGCAAGATTTGGCAGAGGCTAATGCCAATGTGCGCAAGAGAATTGAATACATCTCTGCTGAGTTGTACGTTTCTTCTTACTTGGTTAATTGGCGATTCTTTGCAATATTTTTACTTTGTAATATATCACACTTAGTTTCATGGAAGTATGAATTAAGATAGATTAAGTTATGGTACGACTTGCTCTTTGCTGATTCTTCAAGTTGTCTTATCTGGGTTTGAAGAGGGGTGATGTATATGGCATATTTGTTGCAAGGCAAAGGCATTACCATCTTCATTGCAATTTGTATTGATGAATTACAAGGATGCAAAATTGAATCAAAAAGCTTTTTTTTTTAAATTTTTTTAATCTTTCTGCATATGATTTGTTGGCTTGTTGTCTTCTTGCTTTATATTGTATAAAAGCTTCATTTTCAACTCTTAAATCCTTAATTATTTTGATAATTTACTGTCATATTTGTTTGGAGTTAGATACAGATTTTCAATAATGTATGCTTATGTTAATTGACTTAAGCTTTTTAGGTATCGTTCTTGTCTTACATTAACCTTGGGTTACTGTTGGGGGCAGGGACTAATTAAATTTCAGGTTTTATTTGTGAGGTGCATGGCAATTAAAGAAATAATTAAAGGATTTCCTATTTTGGCCACGATCTATTAGTTGTATGGTTATGGTGGATGTTCATACTTCATACTGCATATAGATTAAGGTTCCTGTCCAAAAACCATTATCTCAACAATCTATAGTTCTGTGGATTGTCACGTTCCTCTTTGTATTTTTCACTCATTATCATTGATGTTATTGCAATTGTTTGGTATAAATGGTATGGTCAATATATCCTTGACCTTTAATTTGTGATTCTGCTCCAGGAAGCGACTTGATGCAACTCTTCAGGATTTGGAAGAAAAACAAAATAGCAAAAAGGAGGCGGTTAGTTTACTCCCCGTACTTTTTATTTGCTCATTGTTTTTTTTTTAAATAATATTTTGAGATGGAAACCAAAAAGTTAGAAGATACCCATCTCTTGGGTTGTGGATCTTGTAGCTAACAGTTGTTACATTAATCCATATTGCTGCAAAATTGACTTTAGGAATTTGCTTTTCTTATATTTGTAAATCATACTTTGATGTCAATAATTGATTCAAATTCTTTTGTTGTCTCTTAGATCTTCAAAGTACAACAGAGGATACAATCACTTCAGGCTGGAAAAGCTAAGGCCTAATTAACTTTGTAGGAGTGTTCGCTTTGCCCGCAGCTCTGTTTCTGTTTTGCCTCAAGTGCGACTTGGTGTTCTTTACTGTTAATTTTTGAGGCTATATAGTTGTGCGTTATAGCAAGATTATCAGCGTATTTCAGTTATTGTGGGTTGTTATGAATGAAAATCACTTGTCAATTTTGTCTGCGTGTGTGTTTTGTAAAAGTACTATTGTGTTTTATCCAAGTAAATCAATGAAACGCATATGTTGCTTTTAACTTTGAATAAGGAATGTTAAGTCAGTGAAATGCCAAGTCTCTGTTAACATAAATATGTTAATAATATTGATTTTGATGATAACAAATTTTATATGGTTTTTGACAAAAATAATGGAGATATTTATTAAATGAAAGCCCTTTTATACATTGCTTTATTTCTTCATAAAAGATGGACTTTCAAATTAGAAAGAGATTCTCTACAAAAACTTGTTTAAATTGCAATTCTGGAAATTAACGGTTTACCGTTTATTTTAAACGGTTAACCGATTAAAGGCAGAGAGCAACACATTTCCTAAACCTCTAACCGTTTATGAAAAATGGACAACACAAAAGATGGGAAGGTTACTGGAAATTAACGTTTTAAACGGTTAACCGATTAAAGGCAGAGGGCAACACATTTCCTAAACCTCTAGCCGTTTATGGTTAACGGAAAACACCCAAGATGGAAAGGCTACTAGAAACTAACGGTGAACCGTTTATTTTAAACGGTCAACCGATAACATCCAGAATTGAAGGTTGTCCTCCTCTGGCACTGATGAGGCCAAATTTGTTTTGCAGGTTACTAGAGTCAAACGGCGTACCGATTACTACAAACGGTTAACCGATAATATCCAGAGAAGCCACTTCACGCAAGTCCTTAACCGTTTAGTGCAAACGGATAATCCATGTTCATCTTGCAGGTCTCTGGACGTTAACGGTGAAAGGTTAATCGTAAAACGGCAAACCGTTTATTTGAAGTCTGGTCCAACGGTAACTTTGATAAATCGAAACGGCTAACCGTTTATGACTAACGGCGAACCGTTTTCTGTCCGACAGTTTGTAACGGCTAGTTTTTCAGCTCCAAATATAAATAAGCTCATTCAAATTCAAAGAAGATTGATCACAACACGACCATTGAGCTAATATTCGAGAATACAACCTTCATAGAGCTTAGAACATACTCTTGCTTTATCTATTCACATATTAAGCATCATTGTGTAATCTTATATATTGTGAGAGGCAAAAACAGTTTGTAATCTTTTACTTTGAGTGATTGTAAGTGTTGGGATACACTTGGGTTAAGAGATTGGGAATAATCTCTTGTTGTAAAGGTCCATTGACACCTTGGAAGTCAAGTGTAAGCATTTGAAGCCTTGGAGGCTTGCTTAGTGGAATCCTCAAGCCCGGAAAGCTTGGAGGCGTGGACGTAGGCGAGGTTGGCCGAACCACGTAAAAATCTCAGTGTTTGAATTCCTCTTTCCTTATCTTTTATATTGTGATCATCTTAATTTTTATTGCTTTGAATTTAATTTATAATTGCATTAAGATTTTCTTTAATATATTGAATATTTTTTTTAATCCCAATTCACCCCCCCTCTTGAGTTGCATACTTGTATTTCAGTCTCTACACCTTGTTTGCAACCAACAGTGGCTTGGTATTAATAATTTTTTGTGGTTCATTAGAATTTCAAATGGGAGGCTTGTAACTTGTTAGCCATTCAAGACTCATGAGGTAGGGTTGATCATTCCAAACTAACAACTGCAAATTTGCAACAGTGGTCAACTGTGTTTAACTCTAAAGTCTAAACCAGTTGGTTTGTGAGATGACTTGTGTTCTACTCTTCATTCTCTTTTATCCGATGTGTATTTATAGTAATATACGGTTAAAATTTAATTAGTTTTATATTCTTATTTAAAAATTACTAATTGTATCTTTTTAAAAAATCAAACAAAGAATAGATTCAGCACTAAATCTAAATTAATCTAAATTTTTGTTTCAAATACAGCGCATATTGGTATTTACGATTGATTGTGTTTATGACTTTCAACGGCAACGAAAGTTAATTGCTTTGAGATGTATGCAATCAATTTTCGAATGGAATAGGAAGTTGAATGGGAGAGAAGCGAAATGGCCCAAAGGCAAATTTATTGATTGTAGCACAGATATGTATGAACATTTAGAACTATAAGCCGATAAATTAGAATAGTTGTAATGTTGCATTTTTCTGGAGTAATCTGGAGACCAATTAGGGTTCGCAAAAAAGTTTGGGCCGGCCTGGCCCTCGTAGTCAAGCCAGGGATTTAGGTCAATATTTTCAAGACCTGTTGTGAAAGGGCCTCGGTAAAGGCTTTTGGACAAAGCCCGGGCTTTTGCGATTTATAAAATTAAAAAAAAGCAAAAAAAAATCAATATATCACAAATCAAAAGTCACAATTTCATTCAACTACCAATCCCTAAATTAAGGACTTGACTAGCTTACAGAACAGACTGCAGCATCAGCCGTTGGATGTGGAGTGAGAAACTAAACAATAGAAGATCGGATGGTGGGATGACAGGGGAAGTTTGTTACAGAATCTGTACACCATAGACAGGTCCCTAAATTAAACACAAGCAAGAATCAAAAGCCAACAACCGTCAGCCGACACCCACCCAACTTAAATCGCAGCCATCACCGATCAATCCAACCATTGTTGAATGCCAATCGAACCCAGCAGTTATCACCACCAGCGAGTGATGCAGCAGCCACGAGAACCACGCAGCAACAGCGGCGAACCCAACACGCGAGCGCGAGCAGCATCAGCGCCCAGTAGGCCTCTTCGAACCCAGCACGCGAGCGCGAGCAACAGCAGCAGCTAGCGAGCCTCTTCAAACCCAGCACGTGAGCGTGAGCATCAGCAGCGGACAGCGAGCCTCTTCAAATCCACATGATTTTTGAGGTGCAAAGAAGTGCCAGATTAAGGGCCAAAAAGGAAGATTTTCGCAAAAAAGGAGCTGGAGACTTTTGTGTATGACATTCTTCATTAATCGTTGAGTTCTTTCCATTTCGTGTAAAAAAAAAAAAATCAATTATGAATATAATTTTTGACAAAATTTATGTAGCCATATGCCTCTAGTTAAGAACTTAAATTATTATGAAATTGTTCTCCATTATCAACAAGCGACTGGGGATGGCAATTTGGGAGCTTGGGCCGGGTCTAAGCCTAAGTCCACATCATTGAAATAAAAGTTCAGACCCTTCAAAAGTCGGCCCAATTTTTGTCCCCTCCTTGCGAGCCTGGCATTTTTGACACTCCTACAAGTGACTGATGAATATGTAAATATGAAAACTATTTATGTGCTATAAATTACTAAACTTTCCTTCAACTAAATTGTTATGAAATTATGAGTTACCATAAGCCCAGCCCGGCCACACCTAGATGAGCTTTTGAAGGGCCTGAACTTGAAAACAATTAAATGGGTTTGCCTGGACTCGAAAAAGCCCGTGCCAAACCCGTAATTTGCCAACCGACCAATTATACAAATCAGGTGCTCCGAGGAGAGACTCTCAAAAGGCAACAGACTGTCTGTCGGGCTGTCGCTATCAATTTTTTTTTAAAAAAAATTTGAAAGAAAGTGATCGTGTCAAGTGTTTGTACAATAACTGATGCGAATATGCCCCGAATGATTATCCCATAGATTCTATTATTATTTAATATTTTTTAAATTTCAGTTCAAAAGTCAGCATTATCTCAATATTTGCTTCGGTGAAAAAGACTTTCTTTTCTGTATTATCTTGAAGTAGTAGTACTTTATGACAAGATCTAACAGAGATTTAGCTCTAAAGTTCATTATTAACGTGTCATTTAACTAGAGACCTAGCTGCAAAAATGAGGGCAACTGGACTGAAATATGAGGTTCAAGCAACGGTGAAGTTCTACAAAATTTTAACAGCATTCATTGCACATCAAATCACAAGTTATTATCATCTACTCGGCATTTTTCTTTAAGAATCATAATCCCTTGAAGGCTGTTACCACCACCACTACGCAACCCAAGTACCCAACCCAAATTGAACAACCCTTAATTGTGATGAAAAAAAAAAGGGAAAATCTCTTGCACATGTATATCGTCACAAGCCGGATCAAGTCCGGAATATTAATTGCTATTAGTCAATCACCACGACCAACAAACAAATCAAAGGGGAAAGATTTATGTGAGACTATAAGATAATTTGATAATATTTTATCACATAAGATGGTGAACTTCATAATTAAATTTAAGATTTGATTATATTAGAATTATTTTAAGGTCGAGTATTTATTTATAACCACATAATTAAAATTATAATAAATTTATTATTATTTATTATTTTTTATATGTAGTTGAGATTGTACTTCACCGTCAATTTATTTAAATGCAGCCATAACTTTAAATTTAATATTAAAAATATTGGGTTCTCCCACACTCTGGGTTGGTGAGACAGCCCCACAAAAACTCTTTTTGCAACCAAAGCATATGCTCTGACGAGACGACACCATTTATGTGAACCGCAAAACGCACGACACGGCACGCACTAGCTACAGCCATCAGAGGCCTCAGCTGCCCACTAAGGTATACACTAATTGCTTGAAAACTTGCTTGTCCGTACAAGTTCGTGCGACAAAACCTGAATGATTCCTGACGGTAATGAGTCACATTGTCATTGATTTTAATTCCATTCATCAAGCACAAAGGAATACGCCAAAGATAAGAGAAATCGCCCCGCCCAGTTTGACAGACGAAGTGAAAGGAGCATTAACAAAGAGTAGGTGGCGATATTTTCCCGATCCCACCAGCTGCGGGCATGTATTGAGATTGTGATTTGAGAGTTTATAATCACGTTTCAGGATCCTATTATCCGTATGTATCATACGTTACTAATTGTCGCTAATTAGGATTAGTTGTTATAAACTAATCCTAATTAATCGTCGCCAGTCTACTAAAAGGAGATTGCTAGTTTCTGCCTCATAACATTTTCATCTTCACCGGACGCTTTTCTTAATTCCTCATCACACGCACCATTGACATCAAAATTCTTCAACGAAAGTAACAATTGCCCTTTATCAAAAGACGAAATTTTTTGAAGTTCTCATGTTTACGGTTTCGCAATCATCCTTCTAGCTAGTACTTCCATTGCGCGGCAGCAGCTGTGACTTGATAGCACGCGATCATTCTCTTTTTCCTTAAATTACTTTTTATGAATAGGCATTTACAAGTGGAGTACACAACTATACATATCCTAATAAATCACTGCAATAATACTTTAATCAGAATTTATCTAACACTTACCGAACACGCTTTGTGAAGAAACAATTAATTATGAATAGAAGAGAAGATCCTTGTGGCTACTCACAAGGGGAGTTCGGTTCGACCATTGGTTCGTTTAGGATGATAAAGAGCAACATTATCATAGTTTTTAATTTGGTGTAGTTATTCGTCGTGTTCAATTATTTGGCACCGATCTTGTGTAGTATATACATTCCAACATCACGTCAGTTGTACTTGGAGAATATTGGGCGGCAGGGTTGATGGATTCGATAATCATGGCAGCCAAAACCAAATTAAAGGACTGCGAGCAAGGCTTGAAGCAGCACGAACAAGTTGGTACGTTTGATGGATAGTGGAATGATGATATGTAAATGAAATTATTACGTATACAAGTGAAAAATATACATGGTCCCGTTTTATCAAACATTAATCTCACTTTGTATGTATACATGGATATATCTTGGAATATTTGGCTTGAGTTAATAATTAGTTCATGGACTGTGCTGCCAAGTTTGGCACTTTCAATGAGAAAGACCACTCAACTTTGCTAAATCTTCATCAGTACTTATAAGCCCTAGACTGGATGCCGAACTTTGAGTCTCTTTGCTTTTGTCTTATCTAATCTTTGGCGGACCTAATAGAAGAGCATGAACGCATGTTCATTTGAATAATCATTGTTTCTTAAAACAGAAAGATTCTCTGTAGATCTCAATCTAACACATGCCACCAAAGTATAGCAAAAATGGCAAGTGGGTATTCTAAAATCTAATGAAATACTGGCCATACACACACACACACACACATTAATTGCTAAAATAGAAGATTTACAAACAAGAACTAATTAAGAAATACAAATAGTAAAAAACAGTGATCTCGATGGATGCATTAGGGTAGATATTAGCGCAAGTCTGTTGGGTGTGTAAGTACCAACCACTAAACAAATTGTGGACCATGAAAATGGCACATCACATGAGATGACTGAAAAAAAAGGTACCATGCCACTGCCCCTTCATTTAATTCTCACCACATTCACATTGTTGGAGATCAAGATTGTTTCAAGGCAATATTGGACCAACATATTGGCTCGATTTCAAAGGCCCCTCTGTCACGTACTGTCCTCGATGATGATCAACTTAATGGATCATGCGCTGGCCGATCACTTTGTCGTTTGGAATATCTTCAGAATCTTCATTTATTTTGTGATACAAATTAAAGGCAATCAGGGTTTTTCCGAAACATGCATTGTTTTATAATTACATAATGTTTATTTTTACTCTATATATATCATTTGCCAAAACATGCATTTTAATCTTTACGTTAGAAAAATACATGAAAAACCTAACTATTAATTTAGGCTTGAAGGTTTTTGTTCGCAAAAAAAAAGAAGCTTATCAATTCAATTATCCGAGTGGTTATGCTTATCTATATACTGCCAAGAGTTTTTGATTGATGAAAGTGCTTCTGACAGGAATCCACAAGCTTCCAGTTGCTGAAAGTGCTTTTAACAGTAATCCACAACCTTCACGCCTTATGATATCCTTTGTTTAAAAAGAAAAACCTTCTAATTAAATTCCAAACTACCCTGACTATTTTTATTGAATGTAGGATTCAAGTTTCCATCGATACTCGAATTCAGGTCAAAGTTTCAATAATCGTAGTGGACTTGTGGTCATTTTCTAAATCTGACCTAACCACCAAATGAAAAAGTTTAGCCCCGCTGCATCCATACAGAAAGTCAAAACAATGATTATACTACGTAGCCTGTGGACCTTCTTGCTTGTTTATTATCTTTTTCACTTATCCTTTAGCTTTATTTTTCTTTTAAGAGGCTGGGTTTGGTGGGGTGTGAAAAATTGGCACATGCCTTAATCATGCGGGTAATGCGACTGCAAATTGACCTCTACATTAAATAAACCCTTCCGTGGACCAAGAGCCACGCACGCTCATCACGTGCTTTTCACTTGTAGACACAAACATACCACCGAATCTGAAATGTGCATCACCATTGTTACTTGAGGATTTTAGCCCGCTGGTGGTAAACTGGTAGTGGGTAAGAATTTCTTAGTAATCTAAATTCTGTAAATTTTATTTGACGTTAAATTTGAAACTGTTAAGAATAGAATCAAGTTAGTTAATGAGAATGCTGACATGGCAGCTGAGTCAGCTAAAGGTTGTTATAGAAGTTATTATAATGAATCAAGTTAGTCTTCTATGCACATATAAAAATACTTGTAACCTCCAGATTCATTATGATTAATAATAATAGAATTATCAGTATACAAAAATTTTCTTTCTTTCTATTTTCTCAGTAACCAAATAACATCACAGTTTCATATAAAACTTAATAGAAATTTCCTGAATGCAAATTTTACATTTGATCGCATGCATATTTCAAGATACCTTAGGTTGTGAAATCCCCCAAGGATTAAATATATTGCGTTTTATACACGATTTTCATTTTGATTGTCACTCTTGTTTTCATATTGGAAGAGTCAAAAGTTTCTAATGAGTACGTGATTCGTTTATGTTTAAATCCATTAATATGTGGTGCAAGAACCCCCTCGTCACACTCTAAACTAAAGCCAATCCTACAGATGGGGAACTTCTACTTTTGAGACCCGAATCAAACTATAATATATATATTCTTTTGATGTGATGGCATCTAACAAATTATCAATATGATTAGAACACGCATTGCCTTTTTGTAAGTCTCTGGTATGTTATGCCAAAAATTTTCCACTGTTCCATCGCTAAACGGGACCTAAATTTGGTGAACTGCATTAAAGATTCTCTACTTTCTAAAGAGACCCTGGATTTCGTTAATGAACTTAAGGACCACTACAGCATGGACAAATTTAATTTAATTAGAAACTTGTTGTAATTAATTTCTAATTTAGCAGTGGACTCTTATTTTAGAGGACCACTGCCCTACGATTATCATTTCGCCCGTGGCCTTCCAGCCATCACGAGAAATCGCTCTCTTTTTCCTCATTTGTTGTTAACGCTTTCATTTTGTTTTATTTATTTTTTTTCCAGCGTCTGATTTGATCCACTAAGCATGTGTGTGGCATAAAATTGTTTAAAGATGCCGTAGGAAACAGTTGGAAAAAAATTGGCGTTTCGGTAGTCACATGAAATATTGGATGTTCTTCCCCCTTTGCAAAACAAGATTTATAATAAATCAAGTTGAAAAGAACTTTCGACATTATATTTAATTTCCTAAATTAATTTAAGTTTTGCCTTGCGCATACCAATTACCAAACAAATTAATAACAGTAAGTATTTTTATTATTCAAATCCGTAACCACAGATATATCTTTTCAAATATTCTCTTGGCTTGGGTGGCTGAGTGCTGCTGCAACTGAAAATTTAGGCCCTACTTATTGAGAGGTCAATAAATTTAGTTTCACAAAGGGTGTTTATAATTTCTTAATTTACATTTATATCTTAAAGCTGTCATGTTCATTCATTTTTTATATGAGAAGAGAGGATAAATTTTGAATTATTCCGCATGTGAATTAATTATTTTTAAATTATCTCTTTTACTTTTTAAAATATTAAAAATATCCCTATTTTTGTTGCAAATGTAAAGAAAAAAAAAAGGAGATTGATTACTGTTTTTTTTTCTTAACAAAAATAAGGAGTAAATTAAGGTTTAAAAAAAAATTTAAAACAGTCAATTCGTGAGGGATAATTTAAAATTAACACAAGATAAAATCATTACTCCTACATATAGTTTTCTTAAATTAAGTTTGTATCTCGAGTTACGTAACACTACCTACTTAAAAAAAAATGCTTAGAAATATACCCATTAATTGAATTTATGCGTCGGTCATGAATATCCATGAAACTGTTGGAACGTGGGTTTGACTTGTTTATCATACAAAACACCCAAACTAATAAACAATAAAACAGTCTATATGTTTCCACGACTTCGTTACCCTTTTTTCTTTTTCATGTGAGTGGCTGCTAGAGAGCTCTGAGTGTAGACAAGTCTGCAAGAGTGTAGGAGTGGGATGTGTCACGGGCTTCATGAGTACTGAAACCCCGATGAGACTTAAAAGAGTAAACTGACCTTTAAAACCTCTTAAATAATGTGTGTGTGAGAGAGAAGCCAAGCCAAGTAGCCAACTTTTGAAGATCGTATCCCTTTTCCAGCCTAGCTAATTGTGTAGGAAGATAGTGTGGCAAATGCCGGTCGGTTTATGTTATTGAAAGCTCAAGCGAAATAAATTTACATTTCAATCAACCGCCTTAATGTTTCACTGTTTCAGTCTTGAATTTTCATGTTAATGGTATGCGAATGGGATGACCATCTCGTTCATTCATAGAAGTTAATGGAAATGCTAACCGTCCTCTCACTTTTCTTTTGCTGTAAATTTTCTGTGAAAGTGGGCTAAATAAAAACCAAACCGGCCAGTGCCGCCCAGTCCGCTACTCACGCCGAAAGAATCTTGGGGATGATGGGTCCCAAGTAATCCTCGAATGCAAAAAATAAATAAGAGCTTTTTCTGGGGGGCTCCTTTTCGTATAAAACTATAAATGATAGACAAAACCACTGCTTAGGTAACACGTATTTTCCAGAAACATTTTTAATTTTGGAACCGAAACGTATGCTTTGTCTAATCAATCCTTCATTTTCTCGTCGCTCAACTTTTATTATAATAGCTCTCTATAAAATTCCTGACACTTACCAACTTGATGTCCAAAGAAATGTGCACACGGTTAGTTCTGAAAAAAAGTATTATGAACAGTCAAGAGAAAAAGAAAAATATCAATCAATTAATGTTCCTGATCGTTCTATTAGGGAAAAAGTTTGTCCTAATTTGGATAGAATTTAGTAATAGATATGTACCATCTACATGGGCCATCATCATATGAGTCAAAGGTCGGCGGAGCTAAAAACGAATAAAGTGTCTTTTTAATCCTCGAAAGAAAGAGGTTGGATATATGGCGGGAATCCGTTTCACACTTATTGCTCTGGTTGCGCTCCAAAAACAAACAACTTAAGGCTCAGGGTGGCTCTAAAGGAGGAGGAGAAGAGAGAGTGGGTTAAAATTGAGTTGTTGGGAGGGAGGGGTGGGTATTTCACATACAAGTGTCGATACCTCTAAGCAGAGCTTCTATTGGTCCACGTTTCATCCATAAATCAAAACAGCCGCTTATGCTGCCTGGTCCATTTCGGCATTCTGAGACTGAGATGAACACACCAAGATATAAATATTTTCACTCAAATCTTGTCCTAGCGAAGGTTTGTCTTTCTATAGATCATTAACATCTCCACATGTGTTGATGATGGAGCTCCCACCAGCGCCATTAACATTACCATTACCATTAGCAATACGACAATACACCACCAGCAGCACCATTATCACAGTCATTTACCCTCTTTTTACAAATCCCCTCACACTCTCTCAGAAATCCTTCACTGGAACCGCATTATGCAAGCTTCATGTCTGCCACTTCCATTGGTTTCCAGTTTGTGCTCTCTCATCCCGTAATTCTCGTTCATGCTTGCCTTTTCTTTTTCTAATTATAGAAACAGGACGGAAAGTTGTACTTATATATTTTCCTACTTCCGTATCCATTCTTAATGAAGCATTAGTTCCTTAAATCTTCTTCATAAATCACAATCGTTTCAGGTGTGTCAGGAGATTATTGAGATAAAGGTGATTAAAAAGGCATCTAAACCCGTGTCGTATAAGTCACAGGCTTCCCTTATATATAGTCGTTCTCAAGGGACTTGAACCCCACCAAATTTTTAACAGACCCGACTGTAGCCTCAAGGAATTCAAACACCGAAGATGTCTTTTTCTTGTGCCAAAAACTTCTTCCAACGGTTCTGTAGTGACGAGCTCCATGTGGAGAGTGTTGGCCATGGCAGTTTTCTCTCCAGTGATCTCCTGCCTTCTCTTGGAGCTCGAATAAACCAAGCAACTAAGCTACGAAGATACATCATATCCCCCTTTAATCCACGTTATAGGTGATGATTCACGTCATGGTTTATTCAAATTATTTATTTCTCTACTATGCTGCTTCTCCTAATGTCCCACTCCTCATTTCAGGGCTTGGGAGATGTGGCTGGTTGTTCTAGTCGTTTACTCAGCCTGGATCTGTCCATTTGAGTTCGCATTTCTGACATACGAAAAGGATGCACTTCTCATCATTGACAACATTGTCAATGGTTTCTTCGCCATAGATATCATTCTCACCTTCTTCGTCGCATATCTCGACAGCCAATCATATCTTCTTGTTGATGATCCCAAGAAAATTGCAATCAGGTAATAAGAGTTTTGCAGCCTCAATCAAAATTCAAACAAATCAATTAATTGACAGTGAAATGATGCTTGGTTCTATTGGAGACACTCAGCTTTCTTGATATGATCCCATCCAACTTACAGGTACATGTCTACCTGGTTTATATTCGATGTCTGTTCAACGGCCCCATTGCAGTTTCTTGCTCTCCTCCTGACAAATAACAGCAGTGAGCTCACTTTTAGACTCCTCAACATGCTTAGACTCTGGCGTCTTAGACGAGTCAGCTCTCTTTTTGCAAGGTTGGTAATTGAGTTCAAACTTGAATACTTTTCCCCCAAATTTTGAATTGATACAATGGAAGAATCACCGTGCTTACCACCCACCTTGCTTTCCTTCAGACTTGAGAAGGACATTCGGTTTAACTATTTCTGGACTCGCTGCACGAAGCTCGTCGCTGTAAGATATTACAATTTTCCACTTGTTCCCTATCTAAGATCATCTATATGACCTTCACTCCTATCGTTCATTTAAATCATGGATTTATTACCTTTCTTGTTTACTTTCAGGTAACGCTATTTGCAGTACACTGTGCTGGGTGCTTTAACTATCTGATTGCAGATAGGTACCCTGATCCAGAGAAAACCTGGATCGGTGCAGTATACCCAAATTTCAAGGAGGAGACTCTTTGGAACAGATATGTAACCGCAATGTACTGGTCTATTACGACTCTGACAACAACTGGCTATGGTGACCTGCATGCTGAGAACCCCAGGGAGATGCTGTTTGATATCTTTTACATGCTATTCAACTTGGGATTGACATCCTACATCATTGGAAACATGACAAACCTTGTGGTTCACTGGACCAGCCGCACCAGGAATTTTGTATGTGGTCTTTCATTTTACATTCTTCTCATGTTCTTGACCTGCTAAGAGAATTCATTACATTCGACAGATTCAAGAAAAGGAAAGAAAATATGCCTATCTACATTACAGAATGTTATAAAACAAATTACAAGTCCCACACAACGTTACTGCTATAAAAACCCAATTATTTCTAACACCCCCCCCCCCCCCCCAAACAAGAAAAAGAAGAAGTATGTTCTCCATATGCACTAATTTTAAAAACCTATACGAAAAGCTGCAAAGAAGAAAACCAAGTAATATTTCCGTTTACTTGCCAATTGAGAAATGAATATGGCTGACGCACTGCATACAACGTGACAGTAGTACATCTTAGCTTTAAGAATATCGAGTCAGTTTGTTTAACTCAAGTCGTCCTTTCTAATAAAAGAAGGATACTATGTTTAGCCTGGAATTGCTAATGAAAAGCAACTGGTTCTTGTGCTATAGAGGGATACAGTCCGAGCTGTTTCAGAATTTGCCACACGAAATCACTTGCCCCCTCGCATACATGATCAAATGTTGTCACACATATGCTTGAAGTTCAAAACTGAAGGATTGAAGCAGCAGGAGACCTTGGTTGGTCTGCCAAAAGCCATTCGCTCAAGCATTGCACACTATCTCTTCTTCCCCATTGCACAAAATGTATACCTCTTCCAAGGGGTTTCTCATGATTTCCTTTTTCAACTGGTAATACTTTGATGGGCAATTACACATGTACATACTGCTCTTCCTTTTCTCTTCTATAGTATAGATGTGCACTAATTTACCCTTACAAGACCCTGATAAGGTCCACTCTTTCTTCAAAGGTCTCAGATATGGATGCGGAGTATTTTCCACCCAAGGAAGATGTAATTCTGCAGAATGAAGCTCCAACAGATCTTTACATATTGGTATCAGGGGCTGTGGTGAGTGAACTTAAATTTTCTGGCGAACAGTTTTTCTATAAATCAGAATCAATTCAAATTTATGTTAATTTGACTTGAAAATAACTACTTGTTACAGGATTTGATACGCTATGTTGATGGGCAAGATAAAGTAAGTGTAACTGTAAAACTTTATAATTTTTTTCTACACAATGCAGTAAAAAGAAAAACAAATCAAAATAATGAGTTTCACATTTGCACATGCACCAACAGGTCCTAGGAACGGCAGTAGCAGGAGATGCTTTCGGAGAGATTGGAGTTTTATATTACAGGCCACAGCCCTTTACAGTACGAACCACCGAACTTTCCCAAATACTAAGACTGAGTAGAACTTCTCTTATGAACAGTATACAAGCAAATATGGAAGATGGACGCATTGTAATGAACAATCTTTTCAGCGTAAGTATAACAAATGGACAGCTTCTAGAGTAATATGATAATGTATTGGTTTTGCATTCTTTTTGTAACAAAAAGGATTTGTTCTTTGGTATTACTCCTTTACAGAAACTGAAAGATCAAGAAAGCATAGGATTTGAATACCCAACTACAGATCCAGGATTAATTCTCCATGAATGCATTGGAGGACCAACAATAGGAAGCAGTTTAAGTGCCAGACACCAAGACTATCCATATGGAGATTCATCAATGTGGGAAACAAGGAATTTAAATTTCCTGGGACCACAAGCTACCGACATTGAAGCAAGCAAGGATCAAGATAGCACTGCATGTCCAGTGGACATAAATTCAAAAGTTGAAGATGGTCAAACAGAACTGAATGCAGCAAATCAAAGGGGGCATATTGAAATGGTAAAGCTTCTCCTCGAAGGAGGAAGAAATGGAAACAAACCAGATGCTAAAGGATGGTCACCAAAAGCTCCAGCAGAACAGCCAGTAAATAGAAGCATGTATGACCTATTACTAAGTTATGAAAATAGGACACCGGATGAACATAAAGTGGAGATTATGGGACCAGAAATATCAGATAACATATGGAATACTCGAAGAAAACATAGAAGACATGAATGGCCGGACGTCTCAAAGTCCCATTCAAAGAGAGAATCCATAAAACTTGGCTCATGCATTTCTAGTTGTTCCAGTGGAGAAGTGAACAAATCAAATAAGAAGAGAATCACTATTCACATGCCATATCAGAACACAAGAACATCACAGAGGCATCTTGGGAAGTTAATAGTCCTACCTGATTCAATAGAAGACCTGCTCAGGATTGCTGGTAAGCCATAAACCTGAATATTTAGGAAATCAGTCACAAAATAAATATCAAATTTGTTTGACATAAATGCACTAATGAAACCAACACAAAATGTGATTCCAAACCTTGAAGAGAGTTCAGCAGACTGCCTCAGTTGTTTCTTCTTTTCCTTCTTTTGCTTTAACCATTGTCGTGAAAAAACTTTGTGAAACTGCAGGTGAAAAGTTCGGAGGCTACAAATTTACAAAAGTTGTCAGTGCTGAGAATGCAGAAATTGATGATATATGTGTGATTCGAGATGGTGATCATCTGTTTCTCCTTCAAAATGAGGGTGAAACCATGGGTAAAGATGTGAGCTAATACCATATTAAAAGGGTATGTCATAGACACGTAGAAAGCTTGAAATTTATGGGCCACATGTATACCAAAATTATTTATAAAATAAATAGACTACATAAGCTGATCAAATGCGACTCCAAAGCTGTCAATAATACTACAAAAATTGAGAAGTCAATTACAAATTGCTGCACTTTACTCAACATTTTTGAAGGAACCCTTCCAGTATAATTAACGAAAACATCCAAAAGAACAGTAAAACAATTACATGTTACATTCTTGTGAGAATTTAATGGGCCATGCAGATTGAGGTATCCAGGGAACTTCATTCTGTGGGCTTTTGAGGGCATAATCAGTCCGTCATGCAGTGCAAGAGACACTGACTGCAGCCCGGCGAATCAGCTCAACTGCATGACCATGTAAAGGATACACCAAGTGATCACGACAACTGGTTAAGTCTGTGTCCAGCAATACACTAAACCTTGTTCATGCTCCTGTAAACATGAATGCTTAAGAAGCAGTGGTAATATGACTCCCTCTAAATGGTAACTCTAATTGGAAAAGGATGAGCTTCTGAATTAAAAACAAACTGATCCAAAGGTATGACAGAACTATCACCAAACAGCAAGTATAAATACTTCAATGTTTCACCCAAAAAGAAAGTCTCCATCTTGTCTCTTCTGCGAGGAGGAAGCATAGTGACATCATCTAAAGATGTGTATCCCCCAGAATCAACTTTTGTGTATTTCTCAAACGCTTCAAATATCTGCCATCCCCATTCTCGATACCTGCATTACATTATAGTTGCTGAGATAACAACAGAATTGTATTACAAAATAATAATAGATTTGTTTTAAACAAAATCCCCTTCATACGCATAAGCATACGATTAAACATGTGTGTCTGCAGTATGAAGTTGAGGAAACATAACGCCCAAGAATATCAAAACATACTTTGGGTCCTCTGTGATACGATATAAGACAAATAGTGATTCAACAGTTTCAGGACGCAATAAATTATGGCGATCAGCATGTTTAATTATTATGTCATTCAAATATTCCGAGCTCTTGTTCCCACCATCAAGGCTGCCTTCATAATATTCCTGCTTTATAGAAAACCAGATATTAAAAAAAAAATAAATAAATAAATGATAAATGAAAAGAAATGCAGTAGTTTGCAGCTAAGTATGAGACGAGGCACAATAACAGTAATATACAACTAACCTGTGTGTGGAAATAAGCAATTTCTGGAGAAAGACCAGTAGAAGTTACTGAATACATCTCAAAGCATGTCTTTGCCAAATCTTCTGCAAGCTTCAAATTTTCCAGGTCTTCAAAGGTTAGCAAATTGTCTTTCATAGCCTTTTCCTTTGTGATACCTTTGGTGGCACCAAGTGCCAGAGTACCAGGCAGGAAGCAAACCTAAAAAGACAGTAGAAAGTTTACCAACACCATATGCATATTTACAACGTATTTGTGCATATACAGAAAAAACTATTTGTAGCATAAATCAAATTAAATTGCTTCCTCACTTTAGCAACTACAGTAATTGCATAGGCAATTCATTGATTGAGAAGTCTAAATTTATTCAGCTGTAGGAAGAATACTCAGTTCTCAATAATTTGGGGTGTCTGATACGTTCAATGGTCACTTAGCAGCTAGATAGATACCTGTACTAAACCACTTACCAAGTGATCCATTTTTGGACTATATGATCCCGTCAATCCATAGGGCAATTCTCCCACAAAAACCAATCCATTGGGGATTGATTTCCGAACAAGAAGGTGTCTGACACCCTTCATTGCTTCCTCATACATGTCATGTAGATATGTCAAGTTGCTACTGTGATTGGTTCCTTGTTGAAGCCACACCTTGATCAGGTACTCATAGTAGCTGTCACCTCGGGATCCCAGTCTGATATTTTCTCCATTAAATTCACCAGAGTGAGGGCTGCATTTCACACCAGTTAATATTAACGAATAGTATGGCCAATATATGTCCACAGTGATCATAAATCTCATTAACCACAAAACTGAAAACAGTCAGTTATAGTGTACTAAACATGATAGATTTGACTTAATTGCTTCATGGAAACTAAAATGAACACTTTCTTAAAAATGAAAATGTAATCAAGAAAAATCAGACACAAATAATCTGGAAAAACTTCTCAAAATATTTTTCCTTCTGTTGAGTAATAATGAGCATTTAAACACATGACCACACCTTATATAAATGGGAACCAGTCCTTCCACCTTTGGAAGGGTTTTAAGATGTTCCAGAACTTTCATGGCCTCCATACTGTATTTTGGATCACCAGTAACTGTAGAGAGATAGTTAAACTCAAGCTGCAAAGTGGAAACCTCAGACGTACTACTCAAGCCATCTGGAGCTGGATGTGCTGTAGAATCCCGTAGAACAACATCACTAAAGGGAATAGGAGTCGGACTAGAAGTAAATGCAGTAAGGAGACGATCAGCCAACTTTTTTGCAATGTCTAGATAAACAATTGGCCTTGGTCCCTTAGCTGTTGGGTTCATCTCTTGCTCTCCCCCATTCAAATGATATGCACTTAAAAGACCACCCAGAACACGTATGGTAGTTTCAAACAAATTAACCTGGCCTTTCTGACTGATTCTATCTAAAAGGTGTGTTTCAATCCATGAACCTGCTTCGGAAACAATGTCATCAGCACTCATTATCATTGCGGTATCAAGAGCATCCACAACGGTAGCACCCAGACCACCCAACCCATCAGTTCCAATTTTGCTTAAAGGCTGAAGCTCATCATATCCCATTGCATATTTTTTGTAACCCGACCATGCATGGATAAAAGCCTCCTTAACATCACGCTGCCGATCCATCCATTTTGAACCTACATTTGTCAGCTTAGGCCCGCGATTAAAACTATTATTACCAACTTTTTCATCAGGAGTTAATCGAGGAGGTAGCCTAGGGGGTTTTCTCCTCCAAAATCTTCCAAATCTGCTACTAGTATTTACACTCTTATATTCTTCAGTAGTTCTAATACCAGATTGGATAGGACTTTTATGTGTAAGCATAGCATACATTAAACCGAAAATCAATAATAGCAGTAGAAACTTTCCTGTACTACAACTAGTACAATCACGCTTTATGTTGCTGGTAAACAAACTCTGAGTGATCACCTGATATTTTTACCCCGACAAAATAAATAAATAAATTAAGAATAAGAAAAATAAATAACAGAAAGACGTAATATATCACGCAAGCTTTAAGGTAACCAAGTAAAAGCTGAAATCAATAAGCAAGCTTCGCTTTGCTTCTAAATTTTCCTTATTATTCTCAAGAGACAAATATATTTCACAACAGTCAAATATTATGATCAACATGCAATATAAACTAAAAGAAATAAGAAAGATCGGGATCGAGTTATATTATGGAAACCTTGAAGAACGATCGCGGACGAAACTTTGCGTTATCGTAGTGCACATCTTTCATAGAATAGGGAAGATTTTTTGACATGCTCAATTTTGATTATATTTAGCTAGGGTTTCACGATCTGCCCTGCCTCTGCGATATAGGCGATTCCGGAAACAGAGAGAGGGAAAAAAATGAGAATTTGATTTTTTACGGAAAATTTCGATAGCATGAAATGAATTACCAGCAAAGTAAGTGAATAAGGAATTATTTTGGCCTTTAGGCGGCCGGCGCAGGGAAGCGAAATGATACGCGGGAATCGCGGATCGGAGCGAATAGAGCGATTGTCTTTGCCTTGGCCTCTGGCTCTTATATGGCTTGCTTTTCAAGTCAATGGGCCATCATCAATTCAACTCACTCCCTATTCATTTACATTAGAGATTCCGATTTCACAGATCGCAGCCTCATGGTCAGCGTTTTTGGTTACATTTCTCAAAATAAAAGTTTTTTTTTGTTTGTTTGTTAATTTTCTTAAATTTAACTTTTGTTTATTAAAAAATATAAAACAAGTAAGATGAAAATTTTAATGAAAAGTTGTATTATCATTATAATCAATTTTTGGTCAAAGTCAAAGAACATAAACATTTACAGATTTTCTGATCGTTATGGAAAGCAAAGTAAGTAAAACAATTACCTACCAATAAATGAATTAATTTGTACCGAAATGTTTGTGTTGTATTTCTTCAATTAGAAGCATTATAGAAGGAGAAATTATTCTCCAAGCACATCATGAATATCAAAAGTATAAATAAATCACGAGTTTTTAGTAATATTTAAAAATTATCTTAAATTTTAGTTTTATATTAACTAATTATTTTTTTATTAACTATGTGAGTTATCATTAAAAAATTTAAGATAAAAAATTATTTTTTCCCTTTAACCTTCGAAAATACTATTTTACCTTCTTAAATAAATTCAGAGATAAAATAATTTTTTATCTTAAATTCTTTAAAGTTGACAGAAAAATTATTGGTTGATATAAAATTAAAGATGATTCTAAGATATTATCAAAAATCAATAATGACTACTACATTTTGTATATTCTTGAGCTGGTTTAGCAAAAAAATTCCCTTGTAGAAAAGAAACGAAAAAAGTTATCTAGATAGTTTAACTATACATATATACTCTCTTTTAAGAGCTTACATGATTTGCCTTTATGCTCCAGTTTTATTATACATCGCATTTCCAATTTTTTTAGTTGCTCATACCACCAAATATTGCTAAAATTACAATAACAGCACAATAGAAGTCCGTAATAGAACAATTGACTTACAGTAAGGAAGTCCGTAATAGGAAAAAAAAATTTGTAAGCAGTATCCTCATATCGGCTTTACCGAGCAAAAACACTTCGTTTATAAAAAGAAACCTCAGGACAACAAGAAAAAGTGAAAAAAAAAATTATTATATATACCCAGCACATTTTGGTGAAGGAAAACAATCACAAATATGCATTTCTGGAGAAATTTATGATAGCTAAAGTGGAGTATATATTTATTGCAACGGTAAAGGAGATCCTTCAAGATTAAAGGACACAATACCCAAATTTAAGGCATGGTAACATATAAAGGCCAAAAAATTTTGGCTGCTTAGCAAATAATGAATAAGCTAGAAGTTGATAATAAATCATCCCGTAAGAGTGCTGTTATTTTTTAGATGCTTCCGCGTCGTCTATAAAGCAAAAATAAACCCTCTTGGGATTGACAGCGATATTGTCAATCTCGGTGCTTACACTTTTCCACTTCTTTTCAAACAGTTACAAGTTCATCAAGAATCCACACCGTCGCCTCTCTCATGGGTTTCAATCGAAGCCAAACCTTGAAGTACTTTTTCACATTGATCTTCTTCTTTCTTTCATTCATTTCCGTTTCTTGTTCTCCCCCATGCCGCCATGATCAAATCCAACCCACAACAACATCCCCATCAATTAACAAACCACCCATGACTCGGTGTCAAGTTTTGTACGCCAAGAAAACCAGGCCATTTTTCATCAACAATCAAGAGAGGTACAAGAAGAGAAAGAAGAACACCAAGAACCTGACCAGCAGGCCGGCTCCTTTCTCAGTGATGCTTCCAAAGGGTTTCGTTCCCCCTTCTGGCTCCTCTCCTTGCCATAACATGAAGCCTGACTTGGTTGCATTTTACTGCGATCTCTCCACGGCATCAAAACCCTAGCTATCTTAATTACAGTGTAAGCCTACACAGGATGTAACTCGCCCTGTTAACACAAACATATACATTATCAAGATGCATGGTTCGTTCTCTTGGTTTAATTTCTTCTCGTTTTTCTTTTCTTTGACTAATCGTCAAAAAGTTTTGTTGATCTTGTAATAATAAAGGATACTGAGCGTAATAATAGTCCAAAGATGAATTGGGTATTAATGAAAAAAATATGCGCAGTTGAGTTGAGTTCTAATCTTTTCTCTTGTTCTGTTTGTTTCTCGTTTTTCCAATAATGTCTTTCATAAATAATTAACGGTTATTTCTTCTTCTTGCAGTAAGTTAATTTTGGTGCATTCTCTCTTTTGTATCTGTGTTGTTGTTCGGTTAAAATTAAGTCTAGGCAAATTTGAGATATGACGAGACGACGGTACAAAAATTATTAATTATAAAAATAGATCGGATGGTCAAGTTTCCATGAACAATTTTGACTGGAATGTTATTCCTGAATATTTTTACACATTTAAATTCAGACTTCAAAGCATTAATGATCTGCCTAAAATTCGATAGATGTTATACGGAGATGTCTGTTGCTTTGACATCTGCTATTAGTGAAGATGTATTGCGTCCGTCCGTGCGTGCGTATATATGTTAATTTCCCACGAGCATTGCGGAATATTTGGATGGTGGCATGTGAGTTTGCATCGTTTTGAGGGCTCTTTTTTTCATAAGCGATGGACATTTTCGTAGCGTGTACTGCATTGCATGCAAAGTCTTGTTTAGTATTTTGTTATTTGGGAATAGCTGGCTGCTCTCCTTAAATTAATATAGATGTACATATAGCCCCACATAGGCCGGCATGCGGAAGCTAATTTTAATTCTAAAGAATTATTTAATTGATGTAAATATGTAATGGCTAGCTAGCTTCATGTGCTGAAGCCTGTAATTGAATGGAGAAATTAATATTAACTACAAGCATTCTTCAAGTTCACTGAGATATGATCAGATGGAAATCACATAGTTTATATTCTGAATTAATCAAATCTTGCAATTTTGTTTTGTATGACGACTATGACACTTACTTTAGGTCCTAAATCGTTCGAGAAGTGAAATACTTATGATTTCTTCCCTGCGTTGGTTGAATTTTCCGAATCTGCGACCACACGCGTTGTCCCGCATTTGCATTTTGTAAGTGAAAGATGAAGTCGTGAAATGACCATAATAGTCAGGTCATATTAATTTCCATCACGTTTAGGTTGACATTCCGTTTTCAAAAGTTGGTTTTGGCGAGGGCATAGAAGTCATTTTGTTTAACGATAAAGGTCAAAGGCCAAGTAACTGGAGAACGAGACAGGCGTGTAATTTGCGAAGCTCAGTTCATCAGAAGTTCAAAATGCTGCTTGTTCGAAAATCAAATGAAAATTAAAGCATGAACAGGGAAACAAAATGTCACTGAGAACACCCATCAAACACCTTCCCTCCATTTCCTATCGCGCTCTCTGTTTCTGCTCTACAATCTCCTCCACTCGCCAAACCCAAACAAAAACCCACAATCAGCAAAATCAAAGCGAGAGCCAACAGCAACACAAGGATCCCTACACCCTCCTCAGACAAGACCCAATAGAAATCCTCCTCTCACTTTGGGTCAAAACCTTCTCTTCACCAGCCACGTTTTCCTTCCCAAATCTCACAGGCTTCCTCTCCAAGCTCGACCTGTGGGTCCTCGCTTACCAACGCGCTGCCGCTCACGTGACCGGCACGTTCCCTCCGCGTAATTCCCTACACTCCAACACTCTCCATTCCCTCCTCTCCCTCCAAGACGCCGTCGTTCGCTCCCGCTTTCGATGGCACCAGAAATCCCACCAAATCCTCCTCAGCCCAAACGACACGCCGTTGGACAAACTCTCGAAAACGAAACTCAAAGCCTTTCTCGATTCGGGAGATCCCTTGTTTCAAGACCGGGTGGTTCAAGAGATCTTGCTGATGCTACTCGAACCGGTTTTCGAGAGTCGGTTTTCTTCCAAGTCACACGCGTTTCGGCCTGGAAGAAACGCCCATACGGTTATAAGAACCATCAGAAGTAACTTCGCTGGCTACGTGTGGTTTCTGAAAGGTGATTTAACTGAGCTTCTCGATCGTGTTCAATTTGACGTTATTTTAAATTGCGTTGAGAATGTTGTTAGAGATAAGAAGGTATTGAGTTTGATTAAATCAGCACTTAAAGATTCTAGTAATGGCAGAATTAAAAGTGATGGTAATTGTGAAGGGTTATTACGTAAGAGAAAGAAGAGGAAGAAGAAGAAGACGATCCTGAAAGCTAATGAACCAAAACCAGATCCTTATTGGTTAAGAACATTCTTTCATTTTGCGCCTGAAGAGGCGGCTAAGGTACCTTGTTATGGTCATTGTGGAATTTTGAGTCCTTTGCTAGCTAATGTATGTCTTAATGAATTGGATCAAATGATGGAGGAAAAAATTGTTAAGTTCTTTAAGCCTAATAAGCTTGATTCAATATGGAAAGATTCAATAAATGATGGTTGTCATAACCCTGCTTGGCCGGAGTTTGTTCCGTCGAGTGAGAATGAGAAGACAAAGAAAATGGATTATGTTCGATATGGTGGCCATTTTTTGGTTGGTATTCGAGGGTCTAGAGAGGATGCTGTCCAATTGAGGGAAGAAATAATTGAGTTTTGCGAGAGAAGATTTGGAACAAGATTGGATGACACAAAAGTGGATATTGAACATATAAGTAGGGGAATTCAGTTCTTAGATCATATAATTTGTCGGAGAATGATACATCCCACTCTTAGGTTCGTAGGAACTGGTGGCAAAGTTGTTAGCAAGAAGGGTGTAGGGACCATGCTTTCTGTTACTGCTAGCTTGCAGCAATGTATTCGCAGGTTTAGGCGGCTTCAGTTACTCAAGGGCGATAGGGATCCTGAGCCATTGCCTTGTATTCCTATGTTGTACTCCAGTCAAGCTCATAGTAATTCACAGATGAATAAGTTTCTTGAGACTATGGCTGATTGGTATAGATATGCTGATAATAGAAAGAAAATTGTTGCCTTTTGTGCTTATGTGATTCGTAGTTCCTTGGCTAAACTTTATGCTGCTAGGTATAGACTGAAGTCCCGTGCCAAAGTGTATAAGAAAGCTTCTCGTGATCTCAGCCGTCCATTGAGGGAGAGGAGCAGCAATTCTGAACCTGAATATTCTGATCTTGTGAGGAGGGGACTTGCTGATGCAATTGAACGTGTCCAGTTCTCGCACATGTCTTTGATTCCGTCATGTGATTACTCTCCATTCCCTCGGAACTGGGTGCCTGGTCATGAGCGGGTTTTGCATGAGTATATAAGACTCCAAGACCCAAAATTCTTTTGTGACTTGCATAAGTCAATAAAACATGATGGTTTGTGCTTGCCTCAAGATCAGATATCAGAGATTGTTTGGGATTTTAAGACTCTGGGAGTCTGGAGATATCTGTCTCATGATGATACAGTAACAGCAAATGACGCAGAGAAAATAGATGGGGCACTTTGATATATTTTAGGATATACTTGATCCCGGACTTGGAGTCAAACTACATGGATAATCAACCATAGTCTAAACTTGCCGAGGAAGTGAAAAGCAAATAAAAGATTGGACATAAGGACATTCAAAAATGGTTTTATATCCACTGGAGTTGAACACCATATATGTGATTACAGAGCGGTAAATGCTTGTAGGTGAACTTATTCCAGAAACAACAGATCAGCTAGATCAGATTTGTGTTGTCACGGTGCAAATCTTGAAAGCTAGTGCCAATCAGGTAATCCCCAACTTGTGTGAACCATCAAGATCTGAAGTTTTTGTTATTTTCGTATTAAACTATAGCTAACAAACAGATTACTAGGTGATTGTTCTATCTCGACCACTGGTGTGGGAAACCCTTCCAAGTAGAACTGAGTAAACTCTGCAAACCTGCATGCTAAGTTGTTAAATTTATGCTCGATTTATTTCCTTAGAACACTTCTTGAATTCTTCCTGCCAACATCCTCAACATCTTCATGTTCAAATGCTTGAATTGGGAAGGATGGGACGGGCCACTAGAGGCCTTAAAGTTGATCTTTCTGGAAGAAGGATCTTTGATGAATACATCGGAAATGCCGGTCCAAATGAATACCTTTTTACCCTCAATGCAAGTTGCATTTCTCAAGTAACTTTCCCCACAATTTTGGTTCCGTAGGGGACTATCCAGTTAATGGGCGTAATATTGTGCTGCTCCTGCTTCTTACACTTGCCTCAAATAAACCCAAATGATCTGTAATAGCCAAACAATGCCATGGTTGGAAAGGGATGACTCCCAAGAATTTCACAAGCTTCTTGCTTACAGAGAGCTTCACAATGGTAAATCTTGGCTTCATCACTGTTACTTTCAATTAGTTAAGCCGCTATGTTAGTGTATGAGCGGATATCGATGGGTAGTTATAGACTTCATTTGTGGTTGTTTGGTGAGAGCAAGTTATTGGGTGAAACTTGTAACTAAGTGTGGTTTACAAATTTGTTTAACTGCACTTGCATGAGTGCATTTGTGGTTGCGTTGGGAACTACTTGTATTTGATCACTCTTTACGCGACTGGTTGCATGATTCTTCAATTAAATTTACATCTTTTGTATTATCACGACAGATTTATCAAGAAGACACATAGCAAGTGATTAATATTATGAATTGCGAGGGAACACTCAAACTGAAACAAAAAAAAAAACAATGCTTCGAATCCTACGGCATCGGCCTTTGCTTATTTTGTTTTACGTAACCTTGGTTTTTCACATCATGCTTATCAGTTACCAATTGTCGAGGTCAAATGTTACCGAGAAGCCACTAGGTGCCTGAAGCGTGGTATATCAGGAACGATGGCCCAAATAAAAACATCATCTTGTTCTTGGTACCCACTATATTTTTTCATGCAGACATTTCTTATCTGTGCTCTAAATTGGGCGTCATACAAAACTCGTCTTTTCGCAGAGTCCTAAGTTTTTTTTTTTAATTAAAAAGATTAAAAATCGCTGCAGTTTAATTGAATTTTCCATTAATTTGTTGATTTGTTTGAATAATGAATTAATGAGACCGCAGCATATATTCACATTCCGAATTTTGCTGCCATTTCACGCCAGGAAACCAGCCTTGGATTCTCTCGTCAAAGTTGACAACAGACGCTAATCAGTTACTTAACAAGGAAAGTCTTTTTTTTTTTTTTTTTGAGAAGACTTAACAAGCAAAGTTAAGTGGCCAATGTACATAGAAATATATTTCTCTTCGTTCCTAAGAAACCCAATATATAAAATTACTAAAATCTAAAGTAACATCTGTGAGGAAAGTCAAGTGACCAATAATCCAATATACATAGAAATATATTTCTCTTCCTTTATAAGAAACCCAATATATATATATATATATATGCATACTAAAATTTATTTGACAGTTTCAATATCTGAGGTTCAATTAATTTATAATTAATAACAAAAATCAACATGTCTAAATAAAGGATATCATAAAACATTTATTTAGAGAATCCCATCCCGATGGAGCCGGCGAGAACAATACTAACACGAACACACGACACATGTAACCAAATAAACTGCTGCCAGTGCTAATTCTCATCGAGCTCAAAGGCGGAGATAGGAAACGACCGAGCGAGCCCAGTAGAATTAGCAAAGGTGATTTTCTTGGAATCCGGAGCGTCAGTATAGATATCAGAAATTGAAACCCAGATCAAGAGCTCCTTACTTTTGACTCCAGTGAGTCTACGCATCCGACGGTCCTCAACAAAAGCCGTCACTTCCGTATCGTACGACACATTCCTTCCGATGGAGCGGAACTTGTGCTCCGTCCGCTTCTTCTGCTTCAACCAAACGAACCCAGTAGCGCGATTATAACCCACCTCAACGAGGTCGTTCAAGGGGAGAAGCCCTTTCGGGAGGTTGATTTCGGCCAAAAGCTCGTGAGATTTTTGCTTGCAAATGGACTCCCCATGATAGATCTCTGCTCCCTCTTGGTTGTTTGCTATCAGTTGCTGTTGCGCCATTTTCTTTCTTTCTTTCTTCTTCTTCTGTCTTTATGAAATCATGAGACAAATTGGGTATCTATTTATAGTATAAATTTCATGCTCTTTCGAAAGTACCAAAATGGGCTTGTAGACAGTTATTACCCACTTTTTTTTTCTCTCTCTCTCTCTCTCCCTACACAACCCGAAGGCTTAAACGTCATTAATTAATTGTTTGAGTTGTTTCGGTGCCTACCACCACGGTACCGCCCAACTCTCACCTCTATGTAATGTAATGCATGTGCGCGTTCCATTTCGGCGAACAAATTCAATCTTTTAAACAAGAATTGGATTTTTATTTTTTTTTGTATATGCAACTATTTTAAAGAGAATTGTTTCGGTCGTTCCAATTTCTTGAAATAAAAATTGAGGCAATAGGGAGGGGTTGGTGAACTATCTGTATGAGAATGAGACTTCTCGTATGTGCATATCCAATAAAATCCATAGGTTGATGCGTGCTGAAATTGATTAAGTAGAGATTAAAATAATATTGTAGATGAAGATGTATAAATGAAATTTTGGAATTTGGGTGAGATCGGTGTTGGTGCTGGGTGGTGATAGTTGAGTGATGACGGACAAAGACAAACATACGTGGCATGATGCTGTTGGCTCTTGCATTAATGATATGTGATAGTAGTAGATAGTTCCGCCATTGGCTGATGGAAATGCGCAGCACAAGAGGCGTGAGCGAACCAAAATTATATATATTCACATTGAAAGGTGCCAATGTGAGAGGTGCGTGATCTTTCTCACACCATATTTCAAGGATGACATGTGAAGCAAGCTTCTTTTGCTCATACACATACATATGTAGTTTGTTTGCAGTATGTAGATTCCTAACTTATATTACTAACAAATTCTCATCAGGTCCTTAAAATATGGACCATAGTTTTTAAGTGCTAGATGGCCTATATGATCTGAAAATACACATTAAAAGAAAAAACAAAAACAAAAACTATTTTCTTCAAATAATATGCTTGCTTTGCTTTGCTTTGCTCTTTAATCAGGCAAGGAATTATACTAAAAAAGAACAATTCCCTGCTGCCAACCCGTTGTTGTTTATTCGTTTGTCAGCTTTTCTCCTCTCTGTGAAAAGTTCGCTAGATAGATTTTCTTTAATTTCTTTATTTCTTTCTTTGTTTTTCTATTTGTAACTTTTGGTCAGAGACGAAGTCAATAATGGGATTTAACTACCCCACATTTTCAAAAGATAATTCTGGCAACTGCTACAGCTGCTGCCATTAATAAACAACAATTCATGGCTTGCCCTTTTGGTTCCTTTGCTGTTGCTGGCCTTAGATCCTTCTTCATTGGCCCCGATCCCAACTCTTTCAAGACTGTGCCTATACTCAACGGCAATATCCTCAAACACTTTCTCCTCAAACATGTTCAATTTGAGCTTGGGGCTCATGTTATCTCTCACGTATGCAAAAGCCAGTTGGTCTCTTGGATTAAATGCTTCCAATTCACTGAACATAAGGCATGAAAATAGATTGCTCCTCAGTCCATGCTTCCTCAGTATTAGAGCACTATCTGGTACATCTGCCGATACATATTATTAAAAACACCCATCATTTTCATTTTTAATTGCACGGCTAAGACAATTCAACAAATTTTTAAACGAATTAGGTTACATATCAATAATTGATCGCCTGCCACATGCATGCAATAATAGAAAATAAACAATGAGATGCATTTGCTTGCGGTTGCAGATCCCAAACAAAATGAAGTTCACGCATATATGCATGCAAGAAACTTAAGACACTCAATTCGATATTTTGAAAAACTGCGACGTATACACGATAAAAGCGCAATATGCTCTATGGACCAACATCAATTATTAAAACGTTTAAACGTTTATTTGTCCTTCAAGGACCACAATTCACTTTATGTACAATACAAGGCATGTTATGTTATCCCACACACTACAGCCAGGTGTATTAGGTGGAGGAGTGAAGTTCGGTCTAGTCTACTTAACTTTAATAAAAGAAAAATAATGGAACTCTATTATACTGCAAGAAATTAGTGATGCTGAAGCTGAAATGCTATTCTCGTTCTAGCTGCTTGGCTATGCTGGGCTTAAAATATTTCACCTCTAGACTCCAGTTGCTTCCCCTACAAATCACTGACTTCAAAATTAATAATAGACCTTTCAATGGTCAATCTATGCCGAGTCCACTTACCTTCGCTCAAATAAAAAGTTACCCACTAACTTGATGAATACTCAGTTCCTTTACACAGAGAAAAGAGTACCTCGATGACGAATGGGCTAAAAGATGTGTTTTGAAGAAACTTCAACACTAATTAAGCAGCGCTGGGCAGTCATCATTGACTTGTTAAAGCACATCAATGAATTGGCATTATGTAAAGTTTCTATTGTCAATTACGGGGGTGACTTTATCCCTAACAAGGGATTCTGTGTGTCTTCATATGCCACGGAAACAGATATGAAATGATAGCATTTCATCTTGATTTTAACACTTCTTGGAAAACAAATCACTTGGAAGTATGAATTAATTAAATTAAATTTAGTTACCTGAGGGATAGGGCAGTTTATTGGAACTCCATGGCTGCAATCCATTCTCACAATATGTCTCCATTTGCATCAGCAATGCATTGACATCTCGCCATTTCTTCCACCTTGCAGCTGCCATAGCTTCTTCCATAGTATGAATAAAAAATGGATGTTTCGATATTGCCATATCCACGTTCTCCGAGACAACAAGTGCATGGATCAACAGCAATGGATCAGCCGTTAGCTTCAACTTTGCGTCTACCCAAATGCTGAACTTTGAGTTTGGGAATAATCTATGAACCAAGTATTTAGGTATCACTCCATTCATAGCCGGATTCTCATACAAATTCTTGCTTGAAACTTTTACAATTCTCCAAGCGCCGATTTTAAATTCGTTGGATTTTTCATATATTAAATGGTGATGTTCGAGCCCTTTGAGGGTTGTGTCATCCACAAACATGAAGAAACATACAGTTTCTAAGGTTTTGGATCCTAGGCCTCTTGGTTGCCGGATTTTGTCGTGGTTATTGAAAATAGCTGAGACTACAACAACGCCATGGCAATTTTCCATTGCAGTCCTATCTGAAACTCATAGATGAATATAGAAGTACAGAGAAAGAAATATATTAGAAAAATTAAAATTTAAAAGCTCATTCATGTTTGACCATAAATGAATTTCATAAACAGTTCTTCAAGTGAAAAAGATATGGAAACTATTCATCAAGATCAAGTCATCTCGGTGGTTGTTCATACTGAACGCAAAATGATTTCAACAAGTAGAGCAAATAGGAACATTCTTGAAAAAGAAACAATTTGAAACTAACCAGAGTCACTTATAGGAAACTTCTTGAAGAACCCACAAGGAAGATCTAAACTGTTATTCTGATGATCAAAATAAGCTATCCTCTTTTTTGTGCCGAAATGTCCACCAAAACTATCAGCATTCCCCTGCACATACTTCAAAACCGGCGGAAAAGCTGAAGAATTTCCACATAAGTCTTGGATTTCCTTGAATACCACCTTATAATCTGAAGAGAAACCAAATTACCAAACAATTCATTATCAAGAAAGAAAAAATGAGGAAAAAGAAACGCAATAATCTTGTTCGGAATAACAAACTAACCCATCACAGAAGAACACATTAACATTCATTCAAATTCATAATCAGAAACAAAAACAGAAACTGATTACAACAGGGGAAAAAAAATTCATCTTAGAATCGTAGCATCAATGGTCAGACTGATAGTGCCTACTCAACATTAGCACAAAAAACAACTATGAGAAACTTACAATTAAGTCACCAAAGCTGATAATCTGAGCTCACAATTTCACAGAGAATGAGATGAGAGAAAAATGAAAACCTGAGAAGAGGACTGAAGATGAGCAAGTGGAGCGGCGAGCAGGGAGAGCGTACTTGTGCTCTCCATAAGAATGAGGATACGTGAATAAGGAGACAATTAAGTCACCAAAGCTGATAATCTGAGCTCACAATTTCACAGAGAATGAGATGAGAGAAAATTTAAAACCTGAGAAGAGGACTGAAGATGAGCAAGAGGAGCGGCGAGAAGGGAGAGCGTACTTGTGCTCTCCATAAGAATGAGGATACGTGAATAAGGGAGTCTGAATTGGATCAAAGGGTGGGTCCTTGAAGCCGCATTGCGAAGGAGAGAGAGAATTACGAAGAGCAAAAAACAGAGTAGTGGCGAGATAAAGCAGAGAGAAACAGAGGAGTTTTGATTGGAAGAGGAGAGGAATTTGCAAGGAGTTGTCTTCCCCATAAAGATTCACCATTTTCGTGAGTTTCCTCAACTTTCATCCCTTTTTATCCTTATATATATCAATCTTATCATATCATGTGTCGTTTTCAAAGCGTTGGTTTATTCACTTTTTCCTGTTTGTTTCGGTTACAGTCTAATCAGCCGTACGCTTTAAGATTTTACATGTCGACCGAATACAATATATATATATATACACTTTCCCGCATCCAGTTTTAAACCAGTAAGTTGTAACAGTAAATTTTCAATAGAGGCTTTCGTAAAAATCTAATTAATTAAAGAATGACACGTAATGTACTTTTGATTGTACACTAAAATTTCTCTATATTCCTTTTTAAAAATAAATAAATAAATTTTCGTCCTTTTGATCAAAACATGATTCCAACTGGATGGAAATTGGAAACCGAGAGTCATAAATGGACGGCAGCAGTGGCCAGCGGGGGAAATATAATGAAACAGGACAATAAAATTAGCTCGCTTCAGCCTATTTACAGTAGGGCAGCAGAATCAAAGCTAAAACATATGCTGTGTTCGTGTCTTCTAGCAACTAGTGGAGCCAAAATAAAACAAAAATAAATAACAGCTAGTCTTCAGAACAATGATCACCCACAGCCACTTAATTAAACTTAGCATGCCCTTAAACAACTAAACAATGATTAAGAAAACAACTATTCTCTCTGCCTACCTGTCATTTTTGTCAGCTATTCCCTGTGAAAGTTCGTTGGTTAGTTAGCTTTTGCTTCTTTTTGCTTTTCTTTTTTTTTTTCCCTTCTCTCTCTACATAACAGTTAAATTCGAGACTAAAATCATTTATGGGTTTCATCCCACACTTCTGAAAGATAATTCTGGCACCTGCTACAACAGCTGCTATTAACAATCAAATCGCTCCTCGCCCTTTTGGTCCTTTGGGTCGTGTAACTTTCTTCATCCCTGATACTGCTCCGAACTCTTTTCTGATTGTGCCTGTATTCTGCAGCTATCTGCTCAAGTACCTCCTCCTCGAACATGTTCAATTTGAGCTTGGGGCTCATCAAGTCTCTCACATATGCGAAAGGAAGTTGGTCTCTCGGATTAAATGCTTCCAACTCATTGTACAAAAGGCAGGAGAATAGATTGTTGCTCAGTCCATGCTTCCTCAGGATTATAGCAGTATTTGGAACATCTGCAAACACATAGATTAACATCATCACTTTCATTTTTAATTGGAAACGAGTGCTTGAATAAAGTCATGGATAATTCATCAATCACAAGCAAGATCATTCATGTGCAGATACCAAATCGAATGAATTAATGTATGCAATTGGAGACATTTCAATTTTAATTTTGATATCATAAGATAAGCAACAATTTGCTTTTGTGAAAGCAATGATTTGGTATTATTTGGTTTTCAAGACCGCAGTCAACTTTGATGTAGAAGTAGGTGGCGAAGTTGGGTCTATTTTAATTAGAGGAAACAAAAAAAAAAAGATTTAGGGAGGATTCTCTGTCATTTTCTTTTGTCCTGTTTTTTTGGCAAAAGAACAATGCATGAGGAGAAGGAATATGCTAAAATGCTAAAAAACATGTGCAACTTGAGGTTTGGGCCCTAATTTTTCCCAATTTTACTAGTTTCACTAATTACTTGTTCAGCACTACTCATACTAAATCTCATTTGTAATTGATGTTCTATTTTAAAAGTAAGTTTTTAGTAAGTACTTAATTTTACTTGATCGCTAATGTTTATTGACTGCCCACCTACTTATAATTTACAGCTAGTGATTTTAATCTCAAATGCACCCCCAAATATAATAGAAGTAAAATGGAAAGGAATATTAGTATGAGAGGTAGGGGATTACAAGCTCTTCTTCTCCTTCTGATATTACTTCACAGGCACTTGAACCAGCAAGTTCACTCAGTATTTTGCTACCTAAAGTAATCCCAGCTTCCTAGTTTCGGAACCTAATCAGTATCATATAATAAAGTGCAGCTCATGGATTGATCTCTGAAAATAAACTGAAGAGGTGTGCTTTTACAGATGATTTTAAAGAAACTTCAATGCTAATGAACCAAGCAGCAATCATTCGCCCGTTAAACAAAGCACATCAATGAGATGGGCACCACTCTTAATACTCTTCTAATAAAAGACATCATGCATCACTGTAAATGAATTCCCTACTTAATTTAAGTGGACTTGTGATTTTGACCCAAAACTATTGTGAACTTTTAACAGGTATTGAATTACAAATTTAGGCATACTTCAAACAAAATACATGAAAGAAAAATAGAAAAAATAAAAAGGAGGTAATTAAATTATCAAATGGAGAACCATGGGCTTGAAGATTGAACAACTGTAAATACCTGTAGGATAGGGCTTATTGGAACTCCATGGCTGCAACCCATTTTTACAATATGTCTCCATTTGCCTTTGCAATGATTCAACATCCCACCATTTCTTCCATCTTGCAGTTGCCATAGCTTCTTCCATTGTATGAATAAAAAATGGATGTTTCGGTATTGCCATATCAACATTCTCCGCCACAACAAGTGTATGAATCAACAACAATGGATCTACCATTAGCTGCAACTGCGCATTTATCCAAATGCTGTACTTCGCATTTGGAAATAGTCTATGAACTAAGTATTTAGGTATCACTACATTCTTTGCTGGATTAGAATATAAGTTTTTCCTCGAAACTTTAACAATTCTCCATGCACCTATTTTATAATCAAGGACTTTTCTCGGAATTAATTGGTGATATCGAAATCCTTTGAGGGTTACATCATCTATAAACATGAAGAAACATACATTGTCTAGGGTTTTGGATCCAAGGCCTTTTGGTTGCCGGATTTTGTCATGGTCATCGAAGATAGCTGATACTACAACAACTCCATGGCAATTTTCCATTTCAATTCGATCTGGAAAACACCAAAAAAGCATATTAGAATAAACTATGTAAACATAAAGTCATCTATGTGCTTTTCTATATCCAACAACTTAAAAAAAAAGTGCAACAAACGAAGGAAAAAGCAATTATTGATGATTGATAAGTATAGAACTAACCAGAATTACTAATGGGAAACTTCTTGAAGAACCCACAAGGTAGCTCCTCACTTTCATTGGAATGATTAAAATATGAAAGTCTCCTATTTGTACTAAAAGTCCCACCGAAAGTATCACCATCCTCCATCATATACCTCAAATTCGGGGCAAAAGCTGAAAAATTCCTACACAAATTTTGGATCTCCTCCAACACTGGCCAATAATCTAATCACAAAAAATAATAATTAAACAACCGATCCATTATGAAGCAATCAAAAGCACTTGTAGTTCAAGCACATAGAATACGCACTGGGAAGGTATTTCAAGCTTAAGTTTGATCCTTATGTCAAATTCCCCAATACTAACTTTATTGGCTAAATAAGTATTATATTAATTCACACAGAGGGAAGTGGGTCGCCCTGTACACAACACATGCAAACGTATTTTGAAAAAACAAAGAGAAAAGAAAAAGCCAAATTCAAGTGTGTGATCACAGAGACCAAAAACGAGCCATTAATATACATGTATAACATGCAAACTACTCATAATTGAAAAAAGGAAAATCGAAGCCCCATTATCTAACAATCAATGGCCAACAGTAATTCAATACATGAATCATAAAATATAATCCCATTTACGTGAAATAACAAAAGAAACGAAAACCTGAGAAGTAAACAGGAGAGGAGCAAGAGGAGCGGTGAGTGGGGAAAGCGTGGTTGTGCTCTCCGTAGGTAGAAGGATAAGAAAAGAGAGGGGCCTGGATTGGATCAAAGGGCGATGATCTGAAGAGGCATTTCGTTGGAGACAAAGCGTTGTAAAGAGCAAGAAACATAACGCTGAAGAGATACAACAATGACGTACATAACAGCTTCGATTGGCACAGGGGTGGCGTTCTGTACTGCGCGTATTTCCCCATATATTATCTATCATTTCCATAACTCACTCCCTTTTCACCTCCTCAGATCTCATTCTCATCATCATTTCTTCCTCTAATTTTTCCTTTCCATCTGTTTCTGTTAACAGCAAGATCGTACGGCCACGAGGACAGCCTTCAGTATCTGTTTATTTCCGAGTTCACGTCCATCAAAGCTGTTATGGTCTCTACTACCTAAATGCCCTATCTAAGATATCTTTACTTGTATCTATCTATTATGATTGAAAACACGACACTTATCTATTGATATGTATATTTTTTTCTTTCAATTACGGATTTTCCTTTTTTTAATCCAATACGCTTTGCATCGATCATATTTCTCTCATAATGATACAATTTCATTTATAAGGGAATTAAATAATTTATAACTGAGGTTACTGCTTGCATTGCATTCTCCTACCTCTAATACGCCCATGTATCTTCAATGCATTATTAATAATGATTGAGCAGCTAATATATTTACATGAATAGCCACAAACAATCTTATATAAATTATCAATATATTGAGTTAAGTATCTATTTAATCCCTATATTAAAAACAAATTACCTCAAGATATATCTACTGTAAAGTATGTTACTCTTATACCCTTATTTTTTTTTATTTTTTTGTTTTACAATAATATCCTTACAATAATATTCTTGAGGATATTAATAAAAAATATTAATTTATCAAATTAATCTTAAAAATGACATAAAATTTTGTATTAACTCTTATATTATTATTTTACTTTTATGATTAATTTATTAAATTTCTTTTTATAAAAATAATTATTAGTAAGATTATTGCAAGAATATTAAATATTGCTTTAATTGCGGCTGATATTAATTTATTAAAAAAAGAACTATTTCTATCATATTAATATTTATTGGTTAATTTGCTAATAAATAATTATTGGTTAATTCTTTGATTAATTTTTTATAGGTAAATTAATTAATACCAAGAATGTTGTTGCAAGAATATTATTTTAAGAGAAAAAAAAAGAGTAACGATACAGTCACAAACTCTTATACAAACTTATCTTGTACAAACTCATATGGTATAATAAAATTGGTTGAATTAAATATCTCTTGGCCCACATAATTTATTTTTGTTATTTTATATTTTCATTAAATCAATGAATTAATAACACATCAGTTTGTGCAAGAGTTTGTGACTCTATCATTACTATAAAAAAAAAGATAAGAACATAACATATCTAATTGCAGGGATATTTTGATCTATTTTTTAAAATGTAGTAACTAAACGGGAACTCAGTCAAAATATAGGAATTAAATAAGTATTTATCTTAGGTTCTACCATGGCTTTTAATTCAACTAATATTATTATACCATGTTAGTTTGTACAACATATATACAATAATATTAGGAATCTTAAAAATTAAGTTTCAACTTAAACTCTAATGTCATTCATTTATTAAATGATGGATTTCATAATTAGTAAAATTATTTAATCATCATTTGATAGATGAATGCCACATCAATTAGAATCCAAATTAAGACTTAAATGTTAAAATATCTGACATTGCTCTTTTATATATATATATATATGCATCTTAAATAATTTTTTTCCCTGATGAATGGTGTGAATTTTATTAAAATATAAAAAAAGATAAGAAAAAAAGTCTACAAATTAGTGAAGAAAATCGAAAATTAGGAAGCCCCGTGAATCTACATGTAAAGCTTTTACCAACAGAGGCAGGCGGATTAAAAGTATTATTAATTATTATTTGTACGATACTGTTTGTACAGAACTCTTATTGATTACAAGTGCAGTAGAATCATCAAATAATGACATTGATCTGTTCTGTTACCAAAATGGTGAGCAAATCGACAGGTAACACAAATAGCTCTGGTTACTTGTTCTTCCTCTTGCTTGTCTCTTGGATGTCACGTTTGAGCAAATTGACCACGTTCACAAACTGATCAAAGTCGTCGATGACTTCATAGAGTTGGGCATCTTGCTGATCCGGAGGCCATAGGAAATTACTTCTCATCTGGTTAAATTGTCCCCAATTTGAGAATGCTTCTTTGGGTTGCTCTAAAATCACGTTAATGATTGCCTGAAAATTTTAACGAGCACAAGTTCTAATACGTGAGAAAATTTTTTGGCTCTCGCACTAATTTAAGGAAAAGAGAAGTAAATTCACCTTATACAGCGGACGTCGAGCATCAGAAATGTCCTCTTCATCTAAACACTTGCAGTGGAGAGCCTTTTCAAAATCCCCCTATAAACAACGTACCAAACTGATTTAAAATCCTCAGACCCAGCTGGGAGTACAATATATAAGAAAAGAGAAGATGGAGCTTATCCATTTACACAAATTTGTCATTACACTATGAAGCAGAGATTACGATTAAAGCATAACATGTGGTTTGCCGAATTAATTCAGAAAGCAAAATTAGCATTTTTGGATTATAAATACATTTGAAAGTTCACTGGATCTTTGGGCTGTGCAAGGTGTTTGATAAAGTCAGCAAAGTGTTTGATGATTTGCCTCAATGCCAATAACTACACCAGATCATTATCAGTCCTCCCTTAATTCTGGCAGGTGACTTGTAAATTCAGATGTAGTGTACCACTCGTGACAAGAGTAAGTGACTCAGCAGCAACGCAAAAATCTAGAGCATGAATGGATAAAGCTCAATCCAGAACCAAGACGAATGAATATAGCTGTCGCAACAAGGACAACCATCGGATAAATTCATTCTGAGCTACGAGATTAACAGCTAAGAAATGTACTGAGCTCTACTGGAAGAGCAAGAAAACCTTTTATTATTATTATTATTAAAAATGAAATGAAATGAAATGAGTTGTTAAAAATGAAATGAACCAGTGATGCATTCATATTTTTTAATGTTTGCAGCTTTGTTGTTGAATTAGTTTGCCAATTTTAACCATAAGAAACATACATCACCTTGTAGATGAGCATTTCTTCACGCAGCATTTGAATCTCATAAGCTTCATGCTGTTTATTTTCATTTTGGGCCTTCTCCAATGCTTTGTCCAATATAGTCACTGCTTCAGCTTCTTTTCCGCTCATTTCCAGCTTTGCAACAGTTCGCTTGAAATACAAATGTGCAACAACTCAAACTCACACACATGTATTGTTAATTGCATTTTTTCAATCAACAAATTATCAGCCAAACTAGATATTAGAACTTACTTTACCTCAAGATTTTACCATTCTAGTGAGAAATTTGAAAAAATAAAAATAAAAAATGGGGATCACTTTAGAGATGCCTAGCTAACCTGCAACTTCTTGAAATCAGGATGTGCCTCTTGAAGCAAATCCTTCAACTCAATCTCAGCTGCTGCCAAATATGTTTCATCGGCGCGTGCATGGTGATAATCAATCAGTCTCTCTAGGGCCAATTTGCCTCCATGTAGAACCCCAACAGACATAGACCTTGTAAGAACACCATGATTCTTATGCTTTCTCCAAGCACGACTTGTGTAAGCCCAGGCAATATAAAAGCTGGCAAAGATGACAACGGGTGTTGCTGTCACTGCCATGGCTCCATATTTAGTATTTATAGTGATGTTAGTGAACAAGTTTGCTATGTCATCCAATGTTTTTCTCATTGAGGGGTATGAAAAAACAGACATATTAAATTTGTCAGCCTATTCTTAAGATACCAACAAAGTTTCTCCCCATGTGAAACAAAACCAAGATGTAGAAAATAGAAATGGAGATCCAAATCATTACGTTGACAAGGAGCAGTGTAACAGAAAGCTTTTCAAAAAGCACTAATATTCCGATTTCAATCTTGCTATGCGAGTAAGGAACCAATCAAGTGTTTTCTCACTTATAAGTGCTTTTCAACAAAATATTACAGCATTATTCCTAACCCATGTAGGAAGGAATAGAAAAAAAAAAAAAAACTTTTATTGTCTTCTTTGATAATCTTTCACATAATGTTTCGGGAAAAAAGCATTTAGGCCATGAAATTGGGGAAGAAATGGACCACTACGTGTGCTATGTGCTGACAACCCTTAAGCACATGATTATAAGCAAAAAGGCTTTTGGGAAAACTGTAGTCGAGTAGCAAGCTGCCTCCAATTTTCGGTAAAGCAAAATTACTTGTGTCTGAAGCAATTAATGATGCCTTACTTCAACATTCACCTTAAGAATATTTTTTATACGTGATTGATGATATTTGTGTAAAGTAGTAGCAGTGATCTAGAAATTGCAATAAATTTGCTCTATGGTGACAAAATCCATTTTAATGGAATCTGTGCTTTGCCTAAACTTTTGCCCCTCAGCTGCCATGAGGGTTAAGCCAGTAACCAAACTTGGATCAGGCCATTCATCAATTTGGATTTCACTTTCAAAAGGTTCAACTCCCCGCCCATTTGGGAGGGTTTTCAGTCCTGTGATTTGTGCACATGACGGTTCTTCAACGCCTTCGGAAAATGATAACAAAATTGTAAAAGGGGCAGTAGGGGCATCACTGGTTTTGACGTGTGCTCTTGGTATTATGAGTTTCAGTAGTAGGATGAATCCGAAAGCCATTGCTGCAGGTCCAATGGAAATGTATCAGAAAGCTCCAAGGATGTCGGTGTTGCCACACCCAATTGGTGGGAGATATGCGCTGAATTCATTCTTGGACGTCAGTGTTAGACTGGCGTCCAGTAAAGCAGAGCCCTTTTATTGGCCCAGGTACACTGTGCCTCCTGGCCCTTCCGCAGAAGATGTCAATGCCATCAAGGTCCTAATCTCTAAACTCCGCAAAAAAAGCTTCAAACTTGTGAATTGTGTATAGTATTAGTATGTTTATTAGATATAAGCCATAACTAGATTTTATTCAAAGTTATATATGTTTGTAGGCGGAAGCAGTGAAGCAAATGAAATACGGGAAGCCTGAATTTGCGGTGACCCTGTTGAAAAAAGTTTATGAAGACTGCAAGAATGAGCCTGAGCCAGCATACAATGTGGAGATGGCATTGGTTGAAATTCTCATCTACCAGGTACACAACTTGCATATGAATGAAAAATTGTGCTTCATATATTCCCTTTCTGATAATCACCATTCAACGCGATTTTGCTTAATCAGGGCAAATATAGAGAAGCCTTGGAATGCAACTGCCTCAAGGATGAACAACGTATCCCGTCCGACGGTCGATTCCCTTTTTACAAGGTTTGTAATTCTTAGCTATATTACATTATCTATCACGAACAAATTGAAGAAAATAAATAAATAAATTGTGTAGTGACAATTTAGTATTTTACTGGAACAGGCAATAATATATACCATGTTGAACATGGAGGAAGCAAAGAAATGGTGGGAAGAATTTGCAGAAACCATCGATGATGAAGAGTTTGATCCTACCAAGGGGTTTCACTAATGAAAGCGCTGACAACTTGCTCGTTGTCGATGCAAGCGAACATAAAGCATTTGCTGAGGGGAGTAACGGAGCTAATGTCACGGAGTTTCTGTGGCCATCACCCAAGCCCAATTTATTAATGGGCCTTATTGTTCGTTAATGTAGACTCAAGCCCGCCCAACAACTGGGCCGAGGTACGTTGCATCCGACTTTTTATTTTAGTAATGGGGGGACACATTATTTCGCGTAATACATGTACAACTTGTTTTACTACTAGTGAAATCACGTTCCACAATAATACTAAATTTTTTTGTTAATATGTAATAAATATTTTTGTTTTATTAATTTTTTATATTTTATCTTGATATAATTAGTAATAAAATGATCTCTTTAAATTTAATGATTTTATTTCTTAATTGGCTAATGATAATTTTAAATTTTCGTAATATGTAAAAGGATATACAAGGAATTTTTATAAAATATGATTGTAATATATAAAAAATATAATTAATTTTCAAATTATAATTTTGAAAAGCTACATTTTTTTCTTTTTTTTATACCAAAATTTAATTTTTAAAAAATTTACTAAACATTAAAATATTTTTTTAACTTTTTTAAAATCACTTTAGAACCTTTCAAAATCAATCCCCAACGAGCTCTGAATCTCTCCCCATTTTGACACGAGGTCTTGGTGCAATGCAAACGTAGGGCTGGTCTAATGCTGATATCCTAATGACGTGAGCTATTTTATTTTGATTATCGCGTGTTTTAATTTATTTTTTAATTGATTGGACAAAAAACAAGCAAATAAAATATAAGAAAATTGTCCGGAGGTTTCTAGTCTGATGTTTCAGTCGGGAGTGATAAAGAGATCTTCTGGTCTCACACGCACTACCAAGTGGATTATGTTTTGGCACAAAATTTACATTTTACTGGCACATGCAAAGGGAAGCCTTATTTTAGGTTTCCATTTCCCATGCACGTCACAGCGTCAGATTCAAGAAAAAAGAAGAAGAAAGAAACAGAAATAAAAATCATTCTAGTTGGTCGTGGCTTACACGAGGCCTAGCCATGAAAACCACTGGGTGCGATGACGAAGCACCCAATGAATGAGCCACGGCTGGGCCGGTACACGTGATGGGTGGGCTTCGGTGTGGCCCGTATTGCACTCCTTCCAGACTGTCGGTTCCTCTTATCAGTGCATGTGCGGCGAATGGTAAAAATGCTATATTAGTACTACCAAAACAACCATAATATATTATTATATCATTTATTTAGCGCACCTATTTTTGGTGGCTATGAACCGAAATCAAACCAACTTGATATCATCATCATCATGTAAACTAAATTCGAGGCATTGTTGTGGGCACCAACATGTACCTACGTGCACCGAACTAAGCAAGTGTCAGCTCAACTTAACAGCGCGTGGCATGCTAACGTGTCAAGTCAGATATAAAATTCTTCATTCAGTTCACTTCAGTCTGCCGTATGCTTCCAACGTAATAAAAGAGTTTGTTGGTTACCTCGGTGGATATATGGTTAACACTTCAGATTCCCGCGTACACGTACCCGGACAACATTTTTCCTCACTCTATTCATCNGAAATATGTGAACATATAAAAGAAAATGCCATGCATGAACTACTCAAACAAGTAAAAAAATGATATCAATTAAATACCTATATAAGTACGAGTTCAAAATCCCTTGACAAAATGATCGGCTTCCCCTGTTTTAATATATTTCAACTCACCTGTTTTAATTTCTTCTTTTCCTCATTTTGAAATATATTAACCATAGGGGAAGCCGTTGGACCTAGTCAAAATGCTTGAGAGCACGAGTTCCAGTTCCTTTGAAGCTCTCTTAATCTCATGTTCTAAATAATATAAATTAAAATAATCTTTTTTAATTATTTGTGGGAATAAATTTATGAGTTAGTGCTTGTTAGACATCCATGGATATACTAAAATGTATACATTTAGAGTAACCTAGAATGTATCTATTTAAAATATCAACGAATTTCAAATCTTAATATATATGTGGATTACCAACAAAGTGTTGGCTCCACTGACAATAGAGTCCCCTTAAGTGGTTTGACTGGGTTTGCTCCCCAGTTCGAGTCGCAGGAAAGTCGCCTTTATTAGGAGAACCTGTGCCTCTCGGTTCGAACGGGAATTTCTAATCTGAGTTGTGGTACGAGCTTAAAGATGCCTCCCACAGTTGAGGTCCTCCCTAAGATACCTCGTGGTCAAAATAAAAAATATATATATCTGTGGATTGTAACAAGTTAGAAAAATAAAGTAAAAGTTTAGGATGTAAAAGCAACTTTTTTTTAGGGAATTAAAAATGTAAAAGTAATTTAAGATAATAATAAATACCATATGTATTCCTAAATAATCATTGACCAGATTGTGATCAATGATAAGATTGTAAACAATACATTTTCAGATTTGGGATTTAACGCTAAGCAAGTTAAGTTTGCCCGACGAAAGTTTTGGTGGGCTCATACTATTTTTGATATATACAGACCACAAACAAAGACACGAAAAATTGGTGGTTAAATTAGATCAGATCACAATGAAGTTAAAAGATTACCCATATAGCACACACACATGTATATGAAACTCTGAATCTTAAATAATTAATTATATACGATATGATCTTTAACCCTACACCATTTTATTCAAACCGCGTGCTCTGGCCATCTCTTTCTTTGGCCTGGAGTTTCCACAGCGTCACAAAGATTTGCTTGTCACGTTTCATTCAATCGAAGCAATTGGCTTTGGACCACACACATAATTGAAATAACTCGACGCTAGAGCCCAGAGCCAGGCTATACCATCTTTAAGCTTTTAAAGTAACCTCTCTCTTTAGGCAAAAACAATGGTAAATCACGTTGCAAAAGAGTTAAAAGACTTCTATCTTTCTTTATGGCTAATAAATTAATTCAGTTTTTCTCCGTCGTTATCTTCTAACAAATATAAATAAATAAATAAATAATTTATTGGAGGATTCAAAAATACTTTTTTGAAAAATTAAAAAAGAAAAAAAAATTATAACCTTTATTGACCAAGCTGACTGGCGCACAACCAAAATGACCGATCACAATCTAACAACTTTGAGAAAGCGACGGACTCCAATCGTCCACGTTTCGACAGCCCACGGTTTGTGCGTGTGGGCATAGGGTTAGAATTTCAGCAGGTGTGTAAATATGTGTTTGAAGTTTTTTGAAAGAAGCTGCGGGATTGGACGTCTGAAAATACAACGACATTTTTTTTTCTTTTTATTTTTATCCCCAAAAGAGGATAAATAATAATGAGTTGAGGGGAAAAAAAAAATTCAGTATTGATGATTCCTTCGTAATTTAATTTAAAATAAAAATTAAAAACAAAAACAGAACTGAAGAAAAGCCATTTGTTTGGTCATTTCAAAGCTGGAACAATTCATTGCATGGTAGTCGTTTATCCAGTCCACTGAAAAGCATTCATATTTTATAATATCTTTTTACTTGAAGAAAATTTGTAATGTCACGTGTACACAAAAAGATCACACATATCCTACCAGTAGATAGGGAATCACAGGCTTTTGGCCTAACAATAAACTACTGCTGCTCTCAAAGATAAGTTAGACTGCAAGAATAGTAATTTGAATTTTTATGGACTTAATTTTTTTTTATTAAAATAAAAAATTATATAGACTTAATTTATAATTTTTTTTCTTTGTAAAATTTGAATATAATAGAGATATTTTTTATTTATAAGGGAGGTTATTTATTTATTTTATAGAATATAATATAATAATATAAATTTTAATTATATATTTAATTATAAATATCAATATAATATCTATATTATAAAAAATTTAATGTATAATCAGTATTAAAAAAATAAGAATCCCAAAAACGCAATCGTCGATTTATTTATTTATTAAATTTATTTTTGATTTTTTAAAAAAAGGAATTATCAAGTTTTCAAACACATAATTCCATGAAATATTCTTTTTAAAAAAATCCATAAAATATTATACGTGCCACATCTTGACAAATTACCGCTACTGTGACTTAGAGTCCCCACAGTTTAGAACTTAGCCTTATCCTATTACAAGTAACAGTAATTGTACCCAAAAAATTTGTCCCACAAATAGTTTTCAAAGAATGATTTTCGTACTGCCATTGAATCTGTTGATTTGATCAATGCATTGACTAACACCGTCACTGTTAGAGAAAGAACGTGCTGATTCATATCCTCATCTCGATGAGATTCACTATTTTTGTGTGGCAACCACTTATTTTTTGCGACCCGTATTCATAGTTGAACGCATCTCGAAGATATGAATTTCATCGTTGAAGAAAATGACATTAACAAAACTAGCATTAACAATTGTCATTGATGTACCCTTTTAGAAACAGATTGATATGATGACACTAAGAAATTATAAAGCGTGATGAGCGATAATGTCAGGAATAGGATTGTTTTGTTAAAATTTTTATGAAGTACTTATATTACATCTCTTATTCAAATAATTTGTGGTGATGTGTCACAAGATATTTTTATATCAAAATTTCTTAAATTACATAATTATATAAGATACATTAATCAACAGTTATTATTAATAACACTAAAATATAAACAATAAAAATTACATGCGTGTTACTAATAAATTAACATATATTATATAATTACGTATGTTAACAACTTTCTTTCTTATTTTGAAAAAAAATATTGAGAATTACAAAAAATAATTAAAAAAAAAGTGTGCTTGTCGGTAAAGTCACTGATTTGATTGATAAGTGCAAGGATCATCACTTTTTTATTAAGGCATGTGGCTAAATAATCTGGATTGTTCTCGTGACTTGTACTAGTATTATCTTATCAGTACGACTTTAATCATATGGTAAAATGACTTTAGCAACTGTTTAGGATTTAAAATGCATAATTTTACTTACAATATATCGCTGATGAAGTCGTTGAAACTTGAGGCATAAAATTATAGCAATGTTATGAGTAAGGGGTCAATTTAGCAACACCGGAAGATCCTAAATTTTTATAATTCCTTCGCCACAATCTATGTTTTCATTTTCCTTTTGACAAAACACCTAACAACTTCAAAATTTCATTGACTTAAATTTTAATATAATTATAAGTATATACCATGTAAAGTGGGCAACGTTACGCGACATAATTAAAACAGATTTAAATGCTTAATCCAACATTGATCCTAGAATTTTACATTAGTATTGTTATAAAAATAATTAATAGGTAACATGACATGGATTAAAATTATTCCAAAGGGGTTGGTCATTCATTCGCTAGCCCCTGGTCCCTTCACAGATAAGGAAGACTCTGACTCCCGTAAAGGAAATGTCAATTTCACAGTCATGAGTCAATCTTGCAACAGAGTTTGTATTGACCACTCAATATGCAGATTCAATGCAAGTTTCATTTTCTTGACAAAACATTTCAGCCTTAATTTATATATTTCAGAGAACAAGGCATGCGTCAGTGATTTGTTCACGTCTTGATGTTTCCTTTGCACCCTTTTACAATTTTTTTTTTTTTTCTAATATCACTTCCCCACTTTTAAATGTTAAGTTATCATGCACGTTATTTCCATTTCAGGCACTCTTTTTTTTTTCTCTTCTTTATAAATAAACCTTCTACAATTTCTACTAACCCCCCAATTAAAATGGTAATTTAAATTATTTTTAAAAAAATATATTCAACAAATAATTTTATATGTGGCTGCAAGGCTGCAACCTTCCCCAGGTGTTGAAATGTACTTTCAACTTTTAAGCTGTTAAGAGTCGGTCTTATTTGGCCACTCAAGGTTGGGAGTAGGAAGCAACGAGCAATCTGAGGTTATGTAGAATAACAACAAATTAATAAATATTATCCTAATCTGATGTTAAGTCTGCGTTCACACGTTTTTGAAGACATATTGCATTCGACTTCTAGAAGACAATGTTGTTTCAAAATTTGACTAAATTATTCGAATGTATCCATGTACACGAGTCATTGAAATTTGCTGCCGAGGAGCAAGTAATTAAATGGCCTTCCAACTGGCAACTTAATTAATTATAACAAAATTAAAAATACTGCTGCTATTTGTTTATCGTCCTTAACAAGCACTAAGAAAGCGACCAAATTTCTGCAGTTTCGTTGTTTCTTTTCTTTTAGGCAACATTAATTAATATACATGTTTGATTTGTGGGGTTCTCTTGATCTTAATTTGACACGGAAAGTTCAGTTAATTACTTTCTAAATTGATAAACAAATTTGAAAGAATAACATTAAATATAAAAAAATTTATTTAGCTATTAAAGACTTTCTAATTTTTCCCGGTCAATTGATTAACTATAAAATCTGAAAATCATATAAGATTTTCAAATCAAAACCCATTTTACAAGAATGAATAAACGAGCCAATGGTTATTAAATAGCAATTCAAGATTCTTGCTCTGATACGCAATATCATAATCAGGAATAAGTTGCCGACTTGTTAATAGACTATGCGGAAATTAAAAAGTTTCCTAGTTTACTATGTGGATGGATAAGTGAAAATCTTTGTCCGGTGAAATTCGAGATGTATGATCTTATTAAATTTGACCATTTGTCTTCATTAATGTGACATTTCATGGAACATTTCTTTCGAAGTTTTGCTTCTTTGAAAGATCAGTCTCGTGAAGCCAGCACTATTCACTTAGTATCCTAACTCTTGTGGTAATAATTCCAAGAGAGGTTAATTCATGCATTTACGATGATTTTTTGTTAAAACAAAATCCAAATTTTACTATCTTTTATTTTTATAAGAAAATGGTATCATCGTAGTAAATAATTGGTTTGTTTTGATAGATTTACTAGATTCCTATACTAATGAACTAATTGTTGGAAGAAGATTATAAACAGTCACATATTTTAAAACGCAAGTTTCAACATGTGCCTGCACTTTTATTTTTTAATTTAGAATCGTTTAGTATTAAGGCGTTGTGTCGATTGTTATAAAAAAAAAATTATAACTACAAAATAAAAATTGATATTTTAAAATAAATATAATTTATAAAAAAAACTCTAAAAAATTATAAAATACTTAATATATAAATATTTATCAAATATTTTATTGTAATAATTTTAAATTATAACAATGCTCTCACGGTTGACAAATAGCACCTTAGTGTTGTATTATTGTTATATAATGCTAGAAAGAGGAGAGCTTGTCAATTTATAAGGGATAAAGGAAGGAAAAAGGAAATTCAGAAGTTAGTGATGGGATCTGCGTTCCAATGGAGGATGCCAGATTGCCAGATACAATCAATCACATTCACTTTTGTATTTGATTTTATCGGTCAAAACACTTGATTACAGCGGCGTGAGAATGACTTGTACACATCAGAGTCTACATCAACTTTTTAAAGGCATGAGTAGGGGAATGATTCATTGTTCATAGTTATCTTGATGGTGCATATATTTCTGTAAATGGGTTTTCTTTTAACTTTAAAATGACATTTTCGATTAGCTATTTAGCTTTGGCCGAAACATGTACAGAAAATTATGAGCATTATTGTTTTCCATTTTTTTGAAGCATGCCATTAGTGGAATATCATCACTTACCATCATAGTAAAGATTCAAATCTACACGCATCCTCACCACAATCGATATTTGATACCAATTTCGCATTTAATTGTCTCCTTAAAATAAAGATATAATTCGACTGAAAAAAGGGAGAAATAATTGGAGGGATATTGAGAAAAATAGTTATTAAATTACTTAATTATATATTTAAAACACGTGACATATTACGATTTGTTTTTTTGTTGGGATGTGTATAAGAGACAGGGCCNAGTTCTACAATTATATCATGAAATGAGTGTGAATTACATTTGTTCGCTTTATTTTCCCCCTCAAGATCAGAGCTAATGGAAAATTTTCCACTTCTTTCTTCTTATCACTTATCTTCTCTTATAATCATCAAATCATGAGCTAAATTATTCTCTTAAATACTATTAAGCTAGCACTAAGTTATTATCATTTGAAAATTAATAACTAAGTAAAAGTATAAAAAAAATCCCCCACAATTAAAAAAAATGAAGTTTTCAAGCATGGTAGGTTTGAAATTTAATTGAAGCCAAAAAAGAAAAAAAAGAAAGAAAAGGAAAACCGATAACATACCAGATAAATGAAGACACAACGCTTAAATTTTGATGGGTTTAAGGACAAAAACTACTTATAGTTTAACAATAGAAACCAATTTTTTTTTTTTAAAAAGTAAGCTTTTTATTAATTCACATCAATGAAAACTGAAAACATTTGATCTTTGCTGGTAGAGTCCAGCCATACAATAAGATTATTGTGTCCTAAAGCTAATTTAGTTAAGGAGTGGGTATAAGCAATACATAATTTAAAGATGCATTGATATTTTACATGTTGAAAATCTTTATTGTTATTTTGGAGATTATCCATAAAATTTCTGATTTGCTACCCTACTTGTTGTTTACTAAGCTTGCAACATTCTAACAATCAATTTCTATGATTTTAGATTGAAACTCTGTATTTTTGGCCGCCTGAAAATCTCGTTTTACAGTTTCAACTGCTGAATATTTAACATTTTTCACCAACTTAAATTTACTTAATTGCTGCAAACACAAACCATATTTGGTAAGTATTATCTATCGTGAAAGACTCTTTATCTTGTAATAGGTAAACCTTCTCATAATTTTCCTCTAAATTTAAAATCATAGCTATTTAATGAAAATCTTATTATGCAAATTGAAAAGGAAACCTATCGTTAAAAAAAAATGAAGAAACATAATTACTGAAAATTTCACAACGCAAATTGAAAAGGAAAATATATATTAATGAAAATCTTGTCATGAGACCAGAAAAAGAGAAATATTTAATGAAATCTTTATATGCAGTATCTTCAATTGACCAAATGATAACAAAATCACATGATATTTTTTTTTTTGAATAATTTAGGTAAGGTATCAACATCTTATGGTTCGGATGAGAAAGAACCCGAGGCATTGTAACCTCTTTTAAATAAATAAATTCTTAGATATAATTATATATAATAATAATAATAATAATAGCACTTAGTTTAGTGCAGCTCATCTTAGGACTATCCGCACATCAGCAATGCTCATGCAATAAATTAATGAAAAAGGAAAGCCAAGGAAACAGAATGTGAAACATCACGCTCTCAATGTCAAAACACCTCGTGGTAATAGACAGTAATTGAAATTGCAATTAATTGACTCGTTATGGTCAATGGAACGATACATCGAGGATCAAAGACATGGGACCCCACAAGCCCAGATTAAAATACTATATATATACACAAACATATTATTTTTGTTTGTTATTTTCATATTAGATTTTTCAGTCTTGGGTGTGTGTGGTTCTCTCGTGATCTGATTATATTTTAAATAAATAATTTAATTATTAATTAATATAAAAATAAATAAATTTTATTTATATATCATCATTAAAAGGTATATAATAAAATTTTTTTAAAAATTAAAAAGAAATTAGATATTATTTTTCATATGTATATATTTAAATTTATCTATCTATGTATATATATATATATCTATGTTATGAATTTCTTAGTCTCCTCACTATCTTTTATTAGCAACCTTTAATTTTTTTATAACTCTCACTATCTCATAAGAAATTATGATCCATAATTTTTTATTAATTTCATAGAGTGATTATGTAACTATAAAATGAGAACTCATCTTTTTATTTTATACACACACAATTAAAATGAATAAAATCACTTTATAATATATTTTCTCATTTTATTTTTTATTTTGTGTTATTTTTTATTTGTATTATTAGTTAATAATTTTTTTTTATTTTTTATAAGATTGTTTTATTTTTTTAAAAAAATTAATTTATATTTTTTATTAATTTTTATTAAGTATAAAAAATAATATTAATTTTTAAAAAAACCGCGTGACGTGCGGTTTTATTTTTTAATTTAAATAATAAAGAAAAGAAAAAAGAAAAATCAAAGGAATTTAGGGCCCTCGATAGCATAAATACCAAGCAGACGTACAAAGCCAGTTGGCTCGTCTTTATAGTTAGTAACGCCTCTGTTCTGTTTCTCCCCCTCTCCCTGTCATTCATGCATTAGCAAATCCTCACCCATTTAAATTCATCATCACCCCCACTTCCGAATTTCTCATCAACCCCCTTTATCCTCTGTCTCCTCTCTATGTGTTTTTGTGTTTTCGGTTTTTCATAACCAAAAAAAAAAAAAAAGGAAAGGAAAAGAAATTAGAAGTAGTAGCCATGGTGGTTCAGGCACAGCCAGCAGCATTAGACCCTTTATCAAATTTAATCAAATCATGCAAGCCGACGAGTCTGTTCACAGAAATTCCTGAAGTAGACCTCACGGACCCTGCAGCTAAGACTCAAATAGTAAAGGCCTGTGAGGAATATGGCTTCTTCAAGGTTGTTAATCATGGGGTGTCATTGGAGCTCATGAACAAATTAGAAGCTGAAGCTGTCAAATTCTTTAGTCAGTCTCAGTCTGAGAAAGACAAGGCTAGCCCTCCTGACCCTTTTGGCTATGGCAGCAAAAGAATTGGCCCTAATGGTGATGTTGGTTGGATTGAATATCTCTTACTCAACGCCAACCCTCAACTCACTTCCCACAAAACTCTTGCCATTTTCCAAGAACGCTCACAGAAATTCCGGTATAATAATAACAACAACAACAATAATAATAATTCAACAAAGCCACCTCTTTTCCTTGTTTTTCTTGTTTGGTTTTCATTAGTTTAATATTAAAAGTTTTGGACTTACATGTGTATGGATATGGTGTTAATTTGGTGGTTGTGTGTATGCAGGCGTGCGGTGGACGAGTACATAGTAGCAGTGAAGAAAATGTCATATCAGGTAATGGAATTGATGGCAGATGGGCTGAACATAAAGCCAAGGAATGTGATGAGCAAGTTATTGAAAGATGAAAGGAGTGACTCGTGCTTCAGGCTGAACCACTACCCGCCTTGCCCAGATCATCAGCTGCAAGCATTGAGTGGTAGAAATTTGATTGGGTTTGGGGAGCACACTGACCCTCAAATTATTTCTGTCTTAAGATCTAACAACACTTCTGGCCTCCAAATCCAACTCAGAGATGGCACTTGGGTTTCAGTCCCATCTGATCAATCTTCTTTCTTCCTCAATGTTGGCGATGCCTTGCAGGTAAATTAATTTTGCAATACTTCACTTTTCTTCTCTCTCTCTTCCCCCCCTTTTTTTTATTATTATTTTTTTAAAATTGAGTTAATGGACTTTTTGAACTCCTTAGGTACTGTCTTTTATGGGCCTCTTTTTACGTTTTTCTTCTATATCTCTCCAAAAGCTAAAAGGTTTATTACTTATTAGCCACCTAGACGTTTTTAGAAATTATAAAATATTTTGAGTGGTAAAGCTACTTCTCTAATTTCTATGATGGCAATATTTTTAATGAATTTTATTATTATTATTATTATTATTACTACTACTTCTACTTTGTTTTAAGGATTGTGATTTATTATTACTGATGTGGGCATGGGCTTGATTGACGCAGGTAATGACTAATGGGAGGTTCAAAAGTGTGAAGCATAGAGTGTTGGCTGACACTAACAAATCAAGAATTTCAATGATATATTTTGGAGGGCCACCTTTGAGCGAAAAGATAGCGCCTTTACCAACTCTATTGGCAGAAGAAGAGGAAAACTTGTACAAGGAATTCACATGGTGTGAATACAAAATGTCTGCATACAAGTCAAGGTTGGCTGATCACAGGCTTGGGCTGTTTGAGAAAACTACTGCCAAACGATCTGGTCAAATTTCCCCAAATTAGCAAATATTAGGGTTTTTGTCGAAGTTTTAAATAGGTTTCAAAAGTATGGACAAAACTTGCCACAGATGGAAAACAAATAGGTTGTACTTTTTTCTTTTTTTTTTCAATTTCTTCCTTAGTTCTTAAATGCAACCACTACCACCTATGTACTATTTACGCAAGTTTCTCATCTTATGTATAATACACCGTTAAATATATTATGTTATCTTTCCTTTAATCACCGTAAGTTTAATGTTTCTTATAAAAATGATGCTGCCTGCTTAAGTGTCCTTTTAATTGGAACATTCCCATTTTTACACTATTTTTATTCTTTATTGTTTTTTCAAAAATACATTTATCGGTATCACAACGTACAGGGAATACTGAAATGTTTGTGAGACATGACTATTTTCAAATTATAACACATTCTATATAGTGGTTTTTTTATTCGAAATTTTTAAGTGCAGGACACTTCAAGAAAGTTTTAGAACCACATAATTTTAAAATATTATGAAATTAATACTTTAAAATGGTAGGATTATAAATTTTTTTCACACTTTAAAATTTTAAATTAATATATGTATATATATATTTCCACACCCGATTCAATTACCAAATAAGTTGTTTTGTAGCCGCTTGAATATGAGCTCAAATCAGTTTGCTCTTCCCGTTGTATTAGGCTTTAGAAAGATAGGGAATGAGAAAAATTCAAATTAACTTTTTAGTCTCCAATTTCATGTTGCTATTATAAAATTAGATATATTAGAATTTTTAGTCCCACCTAAGATGCCACAAGCAAACAATATCATACAAGTAGTAAGCATACAAATCGATAGGGAAAAAAAATCAATTATAAATCATCGATTTTAAGAAGCATCCTTTATTTTAATACCTTATGGATCAAGCTAAAGCATAAAAATATTAATAGCAATATATTACAAGACAGATTAAATTGCATTAAAATGGAGTTTTTCCTTGTTTGATCTTGACTCTAGTGGATTCCCTGATTTCAATATGTATATATGTATGTATTTATGTGTGTGTGTGTATATATATATATCTATACACACACACACACATATGGGTGTGTGTGTGTAATTCTCTAATGATGACATCTTCATTTGAAACAAGTGAAATTGTCACTAACAAATAAATAAGTACATATTTTAATATACTAATAAAGTGCATTAAAATATGTGTTTATTTGTATTTCAATAACATCCTTATTTTATTAAAAATGAGAATGCACTCATTAGAAAAAGGGAATTTGTGCGTTTGTATGTATACGTATGTGTGTGCGCGCGCGCACGCATGCATATATATTAAAGTTTGTATCTATATATTTTTTGTTTGCTAGTAGCATCCTCACTTTGTTAAAATAAATATGCTCTCATTAATATATATATATATAGGTATTTCTCCTAATAAAGTATTGTGATTTTTATCCTCACATGGTATGACATAGAATTGTTCATTGTTAAATTAAACTGGCATTGAAGTATTAATTATGCACCATACTTGGTGCCACAAATGTTCACCTTATCAACCATATACTTCATAACTATTGTATCATTAAAACTTGGGGGATTGTTAATTTTCCTCTTTTGAAATTATTATATCCCACTTATTTCTTTACCGTTTTTATAATATTAAAAAATTATGACACTAAATTTTTTAAAAAAGTAGGGATAAATGAATTATTTGTTTGATAATTTATCTTAGAAATATAAAATATATGTTTATTATAAGAAAAATGTTAAAAAATAAAAAAATATAAGAAACATATCTTATTTAAAATTTTTTTTATTCACACCAAAACATATATTTTCTTATTTTTAGCATTTAGATTTTTTAAATTAATTTCTATTAATATGATTTATTTAATTTATAATAAGTATGAGTAAAAATATATTTAAAAATAATGATATTTCTGTAAAATTATATCGCTAAAGAGTGATTGGCTATTAAAAAAATAAAAAAAAGTGATATATACTAATTTTTATATGAGAAAAACTGACAACCTCACTTGAAATTTACTGGAAGCAAAGTCCCAATTATTGCATACGCCCGTGCAAAAAGATGCGCGTCATTTTTATTTTTATTTTTGGTTTTTTTGGGCAATTACTCAATTAGGTGTCGCTCTTTCTAGACATAATGGGTTATGGAGAGAGGGAGGGACAAGCTAAGCTCCACATCCTCGTTCAAATAAGAGAGACTGCTGAGCTGATGACCAGATTCTGAAAATGAAAGATTTTACTTATTAATGAAGATTGAAGAGCTTTAGTGCCCGAGTCTTTTCATGAAGAGTTTGTATTGACTAATCAACTGGTGTTTTACCATCTCAATCCGACATTTCAATTTATGATTCGGCATTCCATTACCTCTTCCAATAAATGAGATGGCATTACAATCCACTAATTATATGATCAATAAGTATTGGCATTTTTATTTTCCTAGCTCAGTGATATCGGCATTATTGGACGCATTTTTGTAATGACATTTTTTCAATTGATTGGAAGTGTCAAATATAATAGAGGTCAGTGTTCTCGTTATTATTTACTGTAGAAATTTAGGATCTTTCATACTTTTAATATTTCAGTCCAAAAGTTTATGAGTATAGTTTAAAAATTTGAACTTATCAAGAGGTGTGATCTTCACCTTAATAAATAAGAATTTATTTATCTCTACTTTAAAATATAGGAGAAAAACCAGTGCTCTCTCCACTGATTAGTACGAATGGCATGAGTAGTAATCGGCAGCATATAAATTGCCAATTGCCTCCAACAATAAGTTGATATTATCACTTTTCAATCATCCATACTTAGATAAACTCTTACTCTCAAAGTATTGAGACGAAATGGTAAAAATAAATCGATCATTTGGTTAAATAAAGTAGTTGATTCTTTTAAGGGATAGGGTTCGCTATATTCCTGATTTAGTGGTTTCACTTGTTTTTTTTTTATTTTAATAAATGGCTCCTTTAATCGAGGTTTTCTTCAAAAAGAAAAAATAAATAAAGTTGACGCACTTGGTGTAGGAGACTATAGTGATGAACGATTGATAAATTTGGGACTATGCTTAGTAGCAAAAATGGTTGACATATTCAATGTGTAACAGGAAAGTTTTTTTCTTTTAAGTCTCTCCGATTTTATACTGTTGAATATTGATAAAAAAGAAACTTAGGTCTTTCATGTTTTTCACTTGTACTCCACAGCTCCGCCTTATAGTCTGTGGAGAAAAAGCACAATTTTTGACTTCTTTTACTATTACAACTTTATATTATTATATAAGTCTAAATGACGTGTTTATTGAAATGTGCATGCATGTCAAGGGTTGTTCTATATGTTAAAAAGTCAAATTTATCCTTTTTTTTATATTTTATTTCATTTATCATTCAACAGTACAGTTCAAATACTAAAATTAGAATGTCCGAAATGTAATCGGTAATTAAAATAAATTTAAGAACACAAGCGGTAAAAATGATAAATATTGGGAGGAACTAAGGATCCTCAACCTGTACAATGTATAGGAAATTAACATCCATTCATTAATTTTCTTTTGGTTCTTTGATTACGACCTAAAGAATCAAAGAAACACAAAGATATATATGATGAGTGAGCGAAAATGTGGGTTTTATGAGTTGATCAAGTGCATAGTAGTTTTTCCCTTCTAGCTAGCTACGACTACAATGCATCTGATGCTTTTGATAGATCGATCTGAATAAATATGAAGTTTTTACATATAGTAGTGGTATGACGAATAGAAATATTTTTCCTGATTTATTAGTGGTACGAAGAATATAATAAAACATAAAGAAACTGGTGCATTATAGAATTTTCTTGTACTCTCAAAATCAGTGGTGGATCTGATCTATTATAGTCGGACCCTTTTTTTCTCTTCATGCTCGGCAATTGTACTTAGTGTCTGTTTGGTATGGCTTATTTAAGAGCCATAAGTGCTCATTTAATCGTATAAACACTTTTTAAAATTTTTTATTGTGTTTGGTTATTTTTTTAGTAGAGTTTTATTAGCTTAAATAAGCTAATTTACCTCTACTAGCAAAAGCCCAAAATTTAAGCTTTTGGGAGTAGAGGTTATAGAGCTTTTCTAAAAATATATAATATAAAAAATATCACACAATTTAATGGTTCAAAAGTACTTTTTTTACTGACAACCAAACACCCAATGACTTTTTGTCCAAAAGCTCTAGTGCTATAAGTTATACTGTTATAAACTCTATTTAATAAGATGTACCAAACGGAGCCTTAGTCGTATTATAGATCGAAGTTCAAACTTGCCAACGATAGAACACTTAAATAGATTTGACAGTTTTTTTTTGAATTACATGAGATTATTGATTAGAGTACGATTCATATTACATGAGACTACAACTAATATTTACAATTAGATAATTATTATGACTAGTTTACATTAAATCTAATATAACACTGTCCATATTTTAACTAGAGGAACGTTAGCTCCACTGATATTTCAAAAGAAAGAAAATTACTTTTACTTAAATTTAAGGAAAGAATTAAACCCCCACAAAATTTTGTGGGGGTGGGGCTTGGAACCACACATATTTGACAGTTACTCCTTTTTTTTTTTTGATGACATGAGACTATTGCTCAAATTAAAACTCATATTATATGAGAGTATAACTGATATGTACAATCATATATATATACTGATATGCGAGGGACTCTCAAATATGCGAGGGAAGTCAACTCCCAGCATGAGAGAAATACTGCATTTGTAACCCTCTTAAATATGTGAGGGACGTCAACTCCCAGCATGGGAGAAAGACTGCCTTCACTCAAGCTCTTTGACAGTTACTCTTTTTTTTTTTTATGACATGAGACTATATTGATATGTACAATCATATATATATACTGATATGCAAGGGACGTCAACTCCCAGTCTGGGAGAAAGATTTGTAACCCTCTTAAATATACGAGGGACGTCAACTCGACGAGAAAGATTTGTAACCCTCTCAAATATACGAGGGACGTCAACTCCTAGCCTGAGAGAAAGATTGCCTTCACTCAAAGCTCTGAAACTCCAAGGAATGACATTTAAATTAAACTTCTACATCTGCGGAGACTCGAACCTATTCTCTTACATTTGTGAGGGAGTCGCTCTGACCACTTGAGCTAAGCCCAAGTCGTTGACAGTTACTCCTTGAATTTAGTACTTTTGAATCAAAAGCAATTAATGTAAAGCACCCAAAGCAATTAGGTCAGCGATGTAAAATCATCTTGTTTGGCAAAATCGTAATATATGATGATCCCAATTATCAAGCCTTTTGTATATTAGGGAAAACTTTAGGAGCAAGTGATAATAACCCTGGTATATTATATATGTGAGATAAAATCTTGGGAATATAAAAACTGCCATATATATAACATACAGCTTCATTGACATAAAGAGTGTGTCCGACCAGTGCCCTAATGTTTGTAGAATTATTAAAGGTTCATTCGTATTCTCTGCTTAGAATCCAGGAACATTATTTTTGCACGGATTCCTCAAAGGTACTTGATATAATTTTCTCATCAGCGCCGATTTACCTAAAAGGAAATACGATCCAAAACATATATGGCAAAAAAAAATGTCCTAGTGTTTGCATTGTGCCTGCCTATTTTTGACCTAGTTATCCTTTCGAAACCTAGCTCTCTAATATGATTGGTTCCATTTCCATAGAGTCAACATTTTTTGCACGAGGTTTTTTTAACGTACATTAAGCATAATGTACTAAGAATTTGTTGCCACGGACATGGTACTAACAACACGTGAAAGGTTTTATTATTTCAATCTTGATGAGCTGTTTGAGTTTAATGTGTCGTGTTGACAGACAATAAAAGATATTTAGAACATGAGTTGTTTTTGTTAGAAACGATTTCGATCAGTTACTACGATCTTTGAGAAGAGACGCTGCACTGACATTGTATAACTAAGGAGCAACGACACACACAAAATCCAAAAAAACACATCCGATGGTAAAAGGTATATATATAAAATATGGTCCTTCTCTAATGCGGGCGTCCTCATTTTATTTTTATGTGGACACTTTAAAACCGTGGGGTTTAAGAGAATTAATTTTTAACTCTCTTAAATTTTATGATTTTATAGTTCATTAAAAAACTAATCCGTATTAAAAAAATGTGACATACTTGAGAATGATTTATATATAACATATATGAGAGCTCAATTTGCGATGGAGCTGCTCTTAATTGTTTTGTGGACGTTGTTTACTTATTTTAATTGTTGATGGTATAAAGGCATCTCTAGTGCCCAAGTCATTGTCCCTACTCCCTAATCTTCAATGTTGAAGAACATTTGCCGATTGACTACCGTATTGATTTTTATAAACTGAAGTTTAAAGAATGTGTCTTTCATATTTGCTGTTTTATAATCATGTAAATTTCTCTTTGTTTTATTTGACTTTTAAAGAAAGGTATGGCCTAACCATATAAATGAACTAGTCTAATCAAAACTCATTTCTCAGCAGCAAGGTTATTGATTCCAGCCGACTTAGGGTTGGCAATTGCATTTGCAATTTTATATGGACGAGGAAAAGCGTCAGTGCCATCACTCATCAGATGAGTGTCCATGCATCAAGTATATTTTTGTACCTCATTGAAACTTCCACGAATATTGTTAGTGACGATAGTTGAATAGTTTGTGAGCCGGCGGATCTGAAATTTTCTACTCATGATCATTACGACTTAAGCTTCTCTTAAACAAAATACACGCAAGTAAAATTAAAGACTTGATTAATTTTATGTTTTAGTATCAATATAGACTAGCAAAGTTAATGATTTTAAGACCAAATCAAAGCTATTCGGCCTTTGGCCAAGTGGTTAGGGCTGCTGCCCTCCAAATGTGAGGAAAGCAATTTGATCCCCCACAAACGTCTTCCTTAATTTACCAAATACTTTAATAATGCCTAATCTCAATATCAAACGCAATCTTAGTGGTCCTTTTTGAGCATCCGCCCATTTTTTTCACTCGCCCACTTTTCAATTTGGTGGTAAGCAAGTAGAAAAGATGTGAAATCCCCCCCCCCCCTTCCTCTTATTTTTGTGAAATGCATTACAGCCTTATCTTATCTCGTTAGACTCCTCAATAATTGTATTCTCTTGTAGCTAGCTATGAATGAAGGTAAAACCAAAAAAAAAAAAACAAAAGATAAAGGGTATTTAAAAAAATTGAAATTGTCGATGATGATGATGATGATGATAATTTTGGAAGCGTTTCTTGAAAAAGATTTTGATTGAAAGTTTGAAATGAATGAGGAAGAAGCAGAATATGTAAACTTTTATATTTCTAGTCTACTCAAATTTATTATTTTGTGTTATGACCTTTTTTTCTTTTTTTGGTATAAGTTTGTTGCTTTTATTTTAGAACTAGGAAATGGAACCGCACTTCGTGCGGCTTTAAAAAAATTAATATTATCTTTTTTTATTACTTTGTAATTGATGAAACTGATAAAAAATATGAATTATTTTTTTAAAGATGACGTATCCTTATAAAACTAATGTTATTTATGAAAGTTAATTATTTTTTTGTTAACATTAAAAATATATATTAATGTGTATAGTTAAATTATATTCACACTAATCAACTCTCTATTTTTCTTGGTATTAACAGACTCCCACATCTTACAAAGTCTAACCCTTATCATCCAACTATCTTTATCATTATTTAACTCATGGAGAAAATAGTACTCCATGAAGCACACAATACTAAAAATTTCAATAAGTCAAAAAATAAAAACACAATAACATTTCTAAAGAGGATGTTGGTTAAATAATTAAAAAAATCCAAACATAACAAATCTTAAATGCTAAATATTTATAGAGTTTGACGATGCCAAAAGACACTAAATAAAACGTTGCATAATTAAATATGGGATTATGACATTAAAATTAGGCTCTAATGGTATTGTTGAGAGAAGATGAAGGAACCTTCATTCCTATATTAATTAATTGATGTATTTTAAGCCACTAAAATTTAATTGTTGGCATAATAAAATAAATGAATGTTTCAAGACTTATAATTAATTATTATTAATGGTTACATATTGTTGAATTTAAATAGAAAGAGGAAAAGACATGTAATAATTTTTTTTCTATTTTAATAATTTATAATCTAATTATTTTTTAATTTCAACCAATTTATTAGATAATAGAGAATATGAAGTGATGAGAAATGGTGATGCCACATCACTTCTTGTAATCCCAACTTTATATATATAGATAGATGAGGAGTGCTAGCGACAGTCGCCTTTATGGGCGACTCACTCAGTCGCTAGCTACCTCTACCAACACGTGTTAGATATTTTTAATTTCCGTGTAATTTTAAATTAATATTAAAATATTAATATCTTTTAATTTTATTTTAATATTCTTAAGTTTATGTATAGATAATTTACCACAATATCCTTATCCCTTCTTCCTCTTGCCAAGTTTTCTCTCCTTGTTTCCCTGCCGCTGCAACTTCTTTCTCTACTTCATCAATTTCTTTTCTTTCTTTTTCTCCTTTAATGAAAGTTTAAAAAAAAGAAACAAGGCAAACAAAAGTTTAAAAACAAAGCCTCCTTAAAAAAATATATATATTCTCTTTACTTGGAAGATGGCCGTCTCTCCACTTTTTTACTTCAGATTTAAAATAATATTTTGATTTGGTTGTTTAGTCGAATCTACATGGTTTGATTTTTTTAAAATTTTTTGAAATAAATATTTTTTAAAATTTTGTTTTAACTAAAAAAGAGACTTTACTTTTAAATTTTTCCCCCCTTTTTTTTCTTTTTTTTTCGAACTGTCATTAGAGAAAGAAATAAAGAAAAGAAACTGAAGAAGAAGGGAAGGAAGTTGCAGTGTCAAGAAGAACAAGGATATTGTCGTAAATTTTCTATACATAAAATAATAATATTAAAATAAAACTAAAAAATATTAATATTTTAACATTTATTTAAAATTACACACAAATCAAAATATTAGATACGTGTCAACAAAAGAAACTAGCGAGCGAGTCAGTCGCCCTTATGGGCGACTGTCACTAGCACCCCTCATAGATAGATAGATTTGTGTTTCATCATTTTGTTGAAAAGAAAATTATATAAAATAAATTAATTGACGTGTAACTTATGCTCTGACTAACTAATAATGAGATGCGCGCAATTTTTTTTTATATTTTTCCTCTTCTTCTTTTTTTCTCTCTTATAATATTTCCATCATATTAATCAAGAAAAATAGGAAACTTCTTTGCGGATCATCATTGAAATCAAATGAGATTGTTCCAATAAATCTAAGAAAAGTGCATAAATGCCTCTAGAATATAGCATTAAATTATCGTAAATAGAAATAATAGTAATAAATAAATAAAATTAAAAAAAACGGCGGAGAGCATGCCCTTTTTTTGTTCGAAAGGTCACTTTCCAGTGAAAGAACCAGTCACAATAAAGATTTAAAAAAAAAACGGCGGAGAGCATGCCCTTTTTTGTTCGAAAGGTCACTTTCCAGTGAAAGAACCAGTCACAATAAAGAATTTTCCTTCGCAAGAGCATCAAATCAAAAGAAAGGGAGTTTACGTAGGTATATTATTTATTTTCACGAAGAGAGAAAAAAGAGAAAAAGTTATCCCGCTAGTTTGGGCAGTTTGTTATTGGCTGAAAGCAACTTAGTTGAAGCTTTATCAATTATCACGGCCAGCTACTCAATCTGTCTCTAAGTTGGTGCTTACGCAAGACATTGCGCCATCTTGTTGTGATAAAAAAAATGAACGGTTGTTTTCAACCGCAAATCTTGGCTCCTCTTCAAGTTCATGCAATCCAGAAAACACTATTATTAATTATTTTTGACATTCCCTCTTCATAAGTTAGGCTACTTGGCATTCTTCCAGGATTTGGTCTTCTATAAACTTAGTCGTTGAAATTTGAAAACTTTCTGACAGGTGCTGCTGCTATTGGGTGTCGCTCTCACATTGAATCGTTGTTTATTCTTTCGGCCGCCAGGTTCACTGAATTCATAAATGCCATAAATAGTTTTTTCTGCTAGCATATATAAATCTTTTTTATATTCACAATTATAACTTTTTTTCCTGTTTAATTCACTACATTTTGAGATTTTATTTATTAAATCTAAAATTCATATAAAACATTTAGGGTTCCGTCTGCAACTATCTTTTGTTTCAGCTATTATGAAAGTTTGAAAGTGCATATATTAAACACCACCGGCTTTGCATATAAATTTACACGTTGTAACCAGATTACTTGATGATAGAAAAATCGATATATCCCTTATTTTACAACAACAGTTGGTTAAATTTTGCAATGTATGCCTTAATTAAGAAATGGACACTTAGACTCGTCGAATCAAACCTGCTTAATTTGATGAGTGTTTTACTGAAAATAATATATTAACCCACGGGGAGATTATTCTAGTATTCAAATCCACAGCGGCACAGCTCAAGTGATGATATTGAAAATTGGTTTTACAAAAAAATAATAAAAAAAAAAATCGAAAGAACGAACACGAGGAGCACTACATCAAATATCATGTGGGGGCTGGAGTTGTCTGAAGAAAGAACGATAAAAATGAAAAGTTGGTGATATATATAAAGACCAAAGTTGGATGAGAATTATGCGGTCCGACAAAGAAGTCAATAATCTCAAATGATTTTGGGCAAGTTGGTGATTATACAAAGAGGGCAACGAACGTTAAATTACATATGCTGTGGTCCTTAGGACCACTTTTGTTCGTTAGGTACCTATCAAGAAGAATAAAATGTTTGACATAAATATCCCGTTTCATGGGACGTACAAGTGTTCCATTTATATACCACCCAAAGAGGACCCTAAATTTACTTATTTGTTTTTTGATGTGAAATTGACCAAATTCGTAACCCAACTAAGCAATTAATTAGTTTTACAAACAAGCAAGAACCCAGAAAACGAACTAGAGGATACAGTTAAGTAACCAAGAACAAGAAAGCAAATTTAAACAAGAGACACAAAACAGAGATTAACGTGGTTCAGTACCATGAGTACTTACATCCACGATCAGGAACAGTATAGCTAAAGCTTTATTAGGAGATATCAAGATTACAATAGAATCCACTTAGAGCAAGAAACTAAACTCACACAGAGAATCTTTCTCAACTCACAAACTATCTTGCTTAACTAACTGATCAGCGCTCTCTCTCACTGAAGCTTATATAGCTAGCAGTTTACAGCTGGTTATAACGACTAATTAAAACTACCTGGGGACCCACCCATGCTGGCTCAGCTTTCCAGCTCAGCTAATATAACCGAATGCAACTAACTTGATTCCACATTTTTCTTTTCTTGAGGTATTCGATTGAACACTCCGCATAAGTATGACTTGGAAATTATAATTCAAATGGTAAGTGAATAAATATTTTGTTTAAACTCACAATGGGATGAGTCTTTTGATTTAACTCACGAGGAAGTCCACACTCACACCCCAAATAAAACAATAAGTGAGGCTCGACGCCTCGACCCATTAGAACTTATTCTTCTGCCTTTTGTGTATCGGGGCAAAGGAGCAGCGATGTCCCAATTTACTATATCCACATAATGCAAATGATCTAATCTCTCTCTCTCTCTCTCTGTCTCTCTCTCTCTTGGTTGGGTGGGGTGGAGGTGGGGGGCGGCGGCAAAAAAAGACCTGGACGATATAAAAGGAAGGTTAGCAATTGAAAAAGAAAATGATTTGAATCTTTTACAACGAGCAAGGTTAAACAACACAATGATCTAACACATAGTCCTCATACTGTCTAAACTCAGTTGTAGATAAAATAAAAAAATTTGTTGTTTAAGGTGTATTGTGGAACAAGTGCTTTTGCTATGAGCCTTTGTGGAAGTATTGGTAAAACAAATATCTATGTTCCACACTCTGCAGCTCTTAAATTTATAACAGTTTCTCACTGGGAGAAGCCCATCCCGAGAACCCATAACTCCATCCTTGGGAAAGCATCACTGCATTCATTAGGCTGCTACTGCCCGTGAGAAATGGGTCTGCAGTTCGGACTGTCTGCTATGCCGCCTGTTTACTGGGTCTGCAGTTCAGACTCTGAGCTGTGGCGCTTGATGTCCAATTACAGAGCCCAGCAAAATCCAATCCGCTGTCACAGAATTAGATCGAAATCTTTTGAAATATTATTATTGATTTTTTTTAAGATTAAAAAAAAATTCTAGAATGCAAAAGTGTTTGTGAAGAGAAAAAAAATGTAAGAGACTTTTTGGCGTAATTGTATGGGTGTAAAGAGTTAGAGAAAGAAATATAAGACTATACTTAAATTTTTTTTTTGTTCTTTAATGCAATTTGTAATAGGGAAGGGGTTCTGAAAGGAATAAATAGGGGTGCAAATAGTCAAACTCTTCCATGGATTCTCTTTGGACCATATTTGTTGCATCACATTGGCCCTTGTGTTGTCCATTTTGCTTTCATGAATTATTGGCCCAGGGTATGGTATGACCATAAAATTGTTCCAGCAACACGTCCTTCAAAATTATAAACTAAGTGGCCGTTTAGATTTTAGAACAACTGCACTGTGACATTTATTTTAAGAGAATCCTCCTAAAATAAAGGGGGTGGAGCAGTTGCCACAGCGCAGCTGCATAACACAGCTTCTCCAAACGAATTCTAATCCCGTAATCTCATTGGACAATGATCCACACTTATATATATATATTTGTGTGTGTAGGTCTTATTGTATATACATATAGTAGTTACACGAGATAATATAAGGGAGGTCATCGATAAGATACTAAATAACATAAAGATCTTTAAAATTGATATAGATTATCTGCTCAATATCATCATCATCATCATCATCGTTGATATCATTAATAAGAATAAAAGAAAACTTTTAGACTTGTTATATATTCAAAAACTTGTTCAAAACTAATATAATGAAGCAAATATAAGAGTTTATTACTAGGTATTTACTTCAAAAATGAGAGTGTTGTTCATACATAATGATGCTATGTACCCGTTTTTTAGGGGGTTATTTCAAAAAAATATTAATATTAATATTTGTTCTATTCTTTTAGTAATAATTGAAGAACTCGATTAGCAGGAAAAAAAAAACAGATCAATTCTACACTTGATAAGTACCAATACATAATTCTCAAGAGAAAAAAAAATGATTTATTTGTTCATTAGATAACAAACTCTTTTTAAAATCATGAAATTTCTTTCTTTTTTTAGTCACGAAAACTATCTATAAACTATCAAAAAAATAGATATAATTCTAATATCAAAATTTAATTTCATGATTATTTTGAATTTTACCTATCGTGGTTACATTTGATTCTCTTGTTCCATAAAGAGCCTCTTTTTTTTTTTTTATATAGAATATTCACAATGTAGTGGTTCTAGTTTAGCGGTAAAAGTGTAAACTAAGGAAATAGCTCCATGTGCTCAAGTTCATAATTTGGATTTTGATATAAGAGCACTCACAAAGTGTCTGAAAGAAGGGTTATCTTGACATAAGCTTGCTTAGTAGAGACCTAAAAATAAGTTAACCAATACTATCAATATCTATTGGAGGGGCTGCAATAAAAGCGATATAGAAGGTTTAATTGTCAAAATTAAATTTTTAGATCCGTAGATTTATTAACATCAAGTTCTTTAACTATTTAAGTTTTAGGTTTTTCATATTTATATTTTTATTATCATTATGATGTACCTTTATCTTTAGATGTTTAAGAAGATGATGACTTAATCCGGAATATGAACCATAAAAAAGTTAGCTATTAAAATTTAGAAATGAGAATAATAAAAAGATGTTGGGTGGTTAGTGTCATAAAATTTTGTGCTTTCAAAAGTTGTTCTATAAAAAAAAAAACTTATGTCTGATCAAAAATAGATATGAATTAGGGGCAAAACTATCTTACTCCCGTTGTACCAAACACCATTTTGGTATTTTCTTTAGCAATCCATGTAGGTTTCTATAAATAATAAAAACTATAAATTTTAAAACTTTTATACAATAAGCCTCAATTAAAATATAATAATTTTAAAATTTTAAAAAGTTTATTTGGCATTTTCTTCAACAATCCCTATTATTTTCTGTAAATAATAAAAACTATAAGTTTTAATAATTTTATGTAATAAACCCAATTAAAATATAATAACTTTAAAAATATAAAAAAATTATTCTCTCCATCTCCTTCTCAATCAATTTTAAATTTAAATTTCATTCTTTATAATTTTAAATTTAAGTAATGGAATAAATATTATATAATTTATTTATTTTCATATTAAATAAATAATTAATTGGCTTCATACGTGGGATAAAGTATAAGTATTTTTACATAATCTCAAATTTACATATAGAAATTTATTATTTTGAAAATATTATTTATAAACTCTATAATGAATTTAAATGACTATCCAAGCATTTATTTTATATTTATCTATTTTTCATTTTAATATTGTCAAAATTTATATAAAACCTTATCCAATTTTGTGTTACACTAAATACTAAGGTGGGCAAAATCGGATTCGGGTCGGGTTCGGGTCAACCCGATTGGGTTTCGGGTTATTCGGGTTGTGCAAAACCATAGTTTTAATATATAAATGTGTTTGTTTATTAAAATACCTTTGTTAATAAAATATTTAACGGACCAATGTGTCAAAATTTTTAAATTTAATCTTTTCTTATTCTTTTAGTAAACATAAAGGACCACATCATTAATAACTAAATGATAACATCTAAGCCATTGGAGTAACCTTTACAACTCTTGGATTAGATTTACAACTCTTGAATTAGATTCAATGGCTGGATCATAAAAAGACAAAAAAAAAAGGGTATGAAACAATAGTTACATTGTAGTTGGACCCATGAATTAAAGGGTTATATAAGAAAAGCAGATTTTTTATGACACTATTTTTGGGTTTTGCACCAAATAGTCGCACCCAACCCAAGTCGTTAGAACCAGCCCACCAAAGCACCCTTTTATAGAAAAGAAGAAACCATCTCCTCATTTAAAAAAGTACTAAAAAATGTTAGGACAGCACGTACACTGTAGGGGATCATAACTTCACGGTTTATAATTTCCAAATTTATTATTGTTGCCTCACAAGTCACATGCTTTCTTCTACTCGTTTGGTTCTCCTCCGTTTCAGTTTAGTCTGGCAATCCAACTCGCTGACTGTTGTAGCGTAGAAACAGAGAGAGAAAGATTTTTCTTTTTTCTAATTTTTATTCTTTCTGCGATCTCTCTTTTACTTCGACTCTCCAATTTATCTGCAATGGCCGACGAACCTATGCCTACTCGCTGGACGTTTCAGGTATTTTGTTTAATAAATTCGCTTCGTTATATGTAAATGTAATTTAGTTTACGTTCTTTAGTAATTGTGACTGCTTTCGGCGAAAGTGTAGGAAAAGAAACGAAAGTTAAAACTAGCAATGTTAGATGAATCTCCGACATCGTTTTATGACCGTAGAAAACGAGGAACTCAAGTAGAGTGAACTCAATTTTACTGCATGGATTCTTTAGATACTCATATTGACTCCGTTTATTTTTGTTTTTTTTTTCAAAAAATGAAAAGAAAAAGCGGACATAATGATCGTGTTTAATTATGCTAAACTTGTTTCAAATAGAGTACTTCATTTTAATAATTTTAAATCTGAAAAGTTAATTAAGACTATTTTTCTACTTAAGTCTGCTGGTTGAAAAATTATTAATTAATAAATGATTTGTTGTATTCAAGTGACGTTGTTTCTGTCAATTGTGATCTAACTGATAAAAGTGTGGAATAGTAAAGTTTCGCATTATGCATTTCTTTTAAGCTATTATGTTTATCTATAGGATTTTAAAATGTTTTATGATGCCAAGTTTGGGAGAAAGAAAATAAAGGAGCCGGAAAAAGGTGAGATCACTGAAAGGCCGGTATCTGATGGGAGTTCTTTGAATAGCAATGGGCATGTTCAAAACACATCTGACATGGCCGTTTATGAGCAGTACAGAACCCAGGTATTGCATTTGCTTTATCGTTTTGGACAGCGAGGTGTTTTTGTTGAGTTGAGTGCTGATTTTTGCTTTTTGTAGTTCCAGGGAAGTGGCTCTACGTGCTTAAATGGAGTTTTGGCTAGTGTAATCAACGAGAGACTGTAAGAGCTATTGATTCATTTTATACTCCTATGCATTGTTAAGATAAAGAAAAAAAAAAGGGTCTGATGCCTTTTTTACTTTATTGAAAATGTGATGAATTATTTTTTAGATGGATTTCATAATCTTGTCTACTTGTTGTGTTGTTATGCCATTGCCCATCGCATCCAATGCAAAAGTAAACCATAAAAGCAAATGCATGGTCCAATAGTAATGAGTTCCCTGAGAAGATATGATGCCATCGTATTTTTTGTGTTAGCAAATGATTACTGCTGGCATACTGCCTATTCCTTTGACAAACTGCTGATTGTGATTTTTCTGTTTCAGACAGAAGCCTCTGCTTCCTAATTTTGATTCTGCAGAAACTCGTGCTTTAGCTGAGAGCTTATGTAGGTATGGTTGACTGTTACAGTTAATGCTTTCATAAATGTCTGAATATTGAAGATTCTGCATTTTAACTTATTCTTTCATGGCTTTGTAGTAATCATATTGTTTAATATTTTACCCTGTACAGGGATATAATTCGTGGAAGTCCAGATGTTAAGTGGGAAAGCATTAAGGGGCTAGAGAATGCCAAACGTTTACTTAAAGAAGCAGTTGTCATGCCAATAAAATATCCCAAGTAGGTCTTGCCCCGCCTCATGGCCCTAGCTATCTCTATGCAAATTTATAGCAAACCTTTTACTCTTTTTACTTCACTCAAGATGTGGCATAGAACGTTAAGGCACATGACAGAACACCAACCTCAGGGCTCTATAATGAATCGGTACTTGTTGGAACATTTAGAAATTGTGTTCCATGGAGCTTTCTAGCTTTTAATTTGATATGTTAATTGAGTCCACAATCTCATAAGAAATTGCTGTTATGTGCTTATACTTATCTTGTTCCTTCTTCTAGGTACTTTACTGGACTTCTATCACCATGGAAGGGTATTCTTCTTTTTGGCCCACCAGGAACAGGAAAGGTTCGTGCACACACTATCTATTGTTATTTTAGTCATTTTACTTTTTTCTGTTTCATTTTTTTTTCCAAATCATCTTTAAACTCCTCTTCGTTTTTTTGGTCTTTCCTTTTCGTTAGTTATCTTGAATGGAGCTTCTTTGCACTGTGTTGCTTTACTTATCCACATGAAACTGATTTCTGACCTGAATAATCCTTTTACACTTTCCTATTCTTGTTTTTAAACCTGATTTTATTCAAGGATGTTTGTAAGGTGATTGAAAGTACTGGCTTTCTTTCTGGCTCTGTCTTTTTCTTTCCGCTTGATATTATTTAAATTGATGTCCAGACAATGCTTGCTAAGGCTGTTGCTACAGAGTGCAAGACCACATTTTTCAATATTTCAGCGTCTTCTGTTGTCAGCAAATGGCGTGGTAAGCCACGGTTAGGCAGTGTTTTGTTAAGTTCCTAGTTTATTTTATCTGGATGTTTGAGTATGTTTATTTACATAGAGTATATACCTACTTCTTTCAAACAGTTTGTTACTCGGTCATAATGAAAGCCATATCTGCTTATGGAGCACATTGCAGGTGATTCGGAAAAGTTGATTAAGGTATTGTTTGAGCTCGCAAGGCACCATGCACCCTCGACTATATTTCTGGATGAGATTGATGCAATAATCAGTCAACGTGGTGAAGCACGTAGTGAGCATGAAGCAAGCAGACGTTTGAAAACTGAACTCCTAATACAGGCATTTTTTTCCTTTCTTGTGTGTAATAGATCTTTGTGCACAATTTTGCATTGTCAACTGCAACAATTTAAAAGCAATGGATGAGGTAACCTGGTGTTGTTGTACTGACGTGGAATTGTCTGCACTTCAAAGTTCTGTTTAAAAATAAAAACACAGTAGATTTCAACTTCTATTTTCTCAAAAATTATTGACTTCGATAAGATTGCAGATGGATGGTTTGACACAGTCAGATGAACTTGTATTTGTTTTAGCTGCAACAAATCTCCCTTGGGAACTAGATGCAGCCATGCTTCGGCGTCTTGAGAAGCGGGTATCCTTTTCATTGATCACTTTAACGTGAATATTTGCTCAGACAAAATAGGATGAATTGATACTGGATTTAACAAATGAAGGTAAAGGATCAGGTCGTAATTTTCTGGGTTTCTGAATATCAAGAGAAAGGACTATGGCATTTAACATGCACCAAGACTGCTAGTCCTAACTGAATTTGTTCTGTAAATATCCTTGCTGATCAAATGTGAATTTTTGGCTAGTGTGATAAAGCTTTAGTTTGCTAATGTGTAGTTTTTTCTGGTGCCATATTTGGTAATGGCTTGCAGTGCTATCCATATGATTGTTGATTTTTTGGATGAGTACTATTTTTCCTGTGGGAGAACTGTGAATTGATTTGGTTTGATCTGAAATAATCATTATATATTTGGCTGAATCCTTATACTTAGCTACCATGTGAATATTGGGTGGTAGTATCCCTAACCTTTTCGTTCTCGGTTCTTACATCATTCTTCTACTGAATTCAGTACTTCATCTTGATTTCAGTTTTTTGATTAATCAGCACATTTTGCCGTAGATATTATATGTTATAAAATTGTTCTCCTTTGACCATGATCAATAAGATCCTTGTACCTCTTCCGGATACCGAAGCAAGGAGAGCGATGTTTGAATCGCTTCTGCCTTCACAAACTGGTGAAGAGAGCCTTCCTTATGATTTATTGGTGGAAAGGACTGAAGGCTATTCAGGTTCAGATATTCGGTTAGTCAGCAAAGAGGCAGCTATGCAGCCACTGAGACGATTAATGGTTCTCCTTGAAGGCAGACAGGAAGTGGTAGCTGAGGACGGTATGACATTTCAAACTGTATTAAGTACATCATCAATCGGCCTAGTATCATAGTTGGAACGTTGGAACTTTGAGTTAAACGATTCTCAAGATTTTTTGCCCCTTTCTTCTCCAAAAGGGAACATAAAGAAAATAGGCACTTTCTGATTAAACAATTTAAGTGAGACTTCTCCAATACTTGACAATCATATTCCCACCCCCTCCCCCCTTCTAATTTTCACTTTCTTATCTTTCCATATAATATATTTTTTAAAGGAACCTTTTCATTTGATTTTCAATTTTGAATCCATGTCAAGAGTGTTCTGGACAAAAACTACTTTTTTGTAAAATCACTTTGCAAAGTGTTGATCACATCACCTTTCTTTGTTGCCTTTTCCTGTCATTGTTTCTCTCTCACTTGACATGCCCTCTTGCATCATCATCCTTAGCTTTTAAAGTCAACTCTGCAATTATAGAACTGAAGGATTACTCTCTTGTTTGCAGAGTTACCACAGATTGGGCCAATAAGACCAGAAGATGTAGAGATAGCTTTGAAGAACACTAGGCCATCGGCTCATCTCCACGCCCACCGATATGAGAAGTTTAATGCTGATTATGGTAGCGAAATACTCCAATAAAGGTACCCAATCAGGAATGATCTTCTAATGGTTAAATAAAACCTTTCATAACTAGGGAAAAGGACATCATTCTTCTATCTTTAGTAGGCTGGAAGTAATGCGTTCAATGATTCTTTTCTTGTTTGTCTTTAATACTGTGTGTCACAATATCATGATTTTTAGTGGTTATTTCATATCGCAACATGGGCGTCTTTATCTTGAGGCTGTTGCGATCGATGCGTTATGACTTTAACCGTTTCCACACCGCCGGTGCCATGCCATATTTTCCAGGGATTTCACAGAGGGTAAAGGCTGAATAAGCTCTAGGATCACCGTTTTACACCCTCTTGTATTGTTGTTTATGGTAAACTGGTAAATTACAAATTTTGAAATATTGGTGCGATGTTGATTTGAACTGCATGAAATGATTTTTTTTTTAAAAAAATTTTAATTAAAAAGCATATCACGTTTGTATTATTTTTCCGTTGACAGGATAAGCCCTAAAAATAGTATGTGCAGGCAATTGCTATTGCTTAATCCCCAAAAAAAAAATGTTCATCACTTAAAGAAAGAAAATAAATTTAGGAGTATTAAAATGTTAAATTGATTTGATCTGCATGAAATGAATTTTTTTTCAAAATTTTTTAATTAAAAAGCATATCACGTTTGTATTATTTTTCCGTTGACAGGATAAGCCCTAAAAATAGTATGTGCAGCAATTGCTATTGCTTAATCCCCAAAAAAAATATGTTCATCACTTAAAGAAAGAAAATAAATTTAGGAGTATTAAAATGTTACATTTTCTAATTCAAACTTAATAAAATGTTACATTTTGTCTTTTTTTTTTCTTTATTTAATTGACCTACCCATTTAATAAATTTAGCCAAAAAAAAAACTACTTTAAAATCAAGATATTCAGAAAATTAAAATTGAGGACGGGTAATTGCGGAAGATCATGCATAAGTTGTATTCATAAAAACAGAAAATACGTAATTTCAACTAAATTGTGTTAATTAAAATAACTGAAATCCAATAACCACCCCAGCACAAGCTGCTTACAGCATGATCAGGAAATGACATCCCCAAATGGCAGATACTTGTGACCGCAAGTTCGCAACACAAAATGCATGAAAATGACAATAATGGTAACTTCAGACAAAGGGAAGACCATACACAGAACATCACCATCTTTGGGGACTATCTGACTACATCTTTAGTTTATTTAGGGATATCCCTTCAGAGGATCAGCTGTTTTACCAGATCTAGCATCTGTCCAAGCTTTTGCAATTGTTCGCTTCATTTCGTCGTCACCTTCCTCGTACATATTCTGCAAATTTGCAACAAAAAAAAAATGTAAGCATTTAGACATAATCACAGCCATAGAAAACACATTCTGTTTGTGCAAGTGCCTTCACGTGAGGGTGCAGCATGAAAAGAAGGCAGCTCACCTTCATCAAATCCATAATTCCAGCCATAGGATCTCGTTCTTTATCCAGATTTGGCTTCAGCTGGAAAACGGTTGGAGAAACAGATACAAGTCAGACTGTGTTATCTTATGAAAGTATGGCACCAATTATCAAATATTCCCATTGTATGTGATTACCTTATCCTCTTTGAACTGTAAGTCTAACCAATTTCCCTTTGAAGCTTTAAAGAGCATGATGACAACCCTTGTGGGTTTAACCAGCACCTTGCTTTTCTCAGGAACAATCTCCTGGTTCAACCTTGGGCTAGTAAACCGGTAATTCTTCCCTTGGACATCATGGAATTTGACATCAAAGGACCACTGCTTGAACTCTGCTTCCATTTTATCCTGGACTACTCCCTCTAAAGAAATATATATCTGCAAATGGAGATTATGTAGTTTCAGGACTTGCAAATCATCACAAAAGTAATGTACTCCATGCTAATCAAGTAGCTTTCTCTGAGATTACAACCTGGAATCAAATTACAATCGTACCTTGACTTTTTCATTATCCTGATCCCAGCTGAATGATCCAAGCGTAATATAGTTGAGTGCTGGAGTAGAAGAGACCTTAGCTGGTGTTGGAACTGGAGCTGGACCTTCCTCTTTTGACAACTGCAGAATTGAAGTCAAAGAATATTTTATTAAAGGCAATACAGAAGCAACCAAAGGTATATTTAGAAAATCAATCAGCCTAGGTTTTGATAGCATGACACGTTTACACACAAAATATAAAAGTCAACAAGTCAACAGTCTACCATACTAGTACTACTGAGAAAGTTATTCTCAATCATGAAACCATCTGCTTCAACACGATTCAAAATTTTCATTTATAAGCACCGCCAGTCTTTGCCACAGCCTCAGCCTCAGCCTCAGCCTTTTCCTTTAATCAGTAAATCATTAAACGAACAATGGTGGTATGGTATCCAAAAGCTACAAGTAAGGATTCCCATCATATTAATTCATAAATCCTAAAACATGATGCGTATCAAACACAAAATGATAACAAACAATGTTAAATGATTCATTTAATATTCTGCTACAATTAATCATAAATCATTTTAATAGAATTTCCTTTTTTCTTTCTATTCAATGAAACATGCCAAACAGGGCGACAAGTGAACACATCACACACGCACACACACACACACGTCTCGTTAGGAAATTCATACTCCAAAAGCAGAAATGAAAAACAGTATCCATTTACTCTTTTTTTTGGGTTGGGGAGGAGAAAAGAGAGAGAAAGAAAGAAAGAAAGAAAAGAAAAGAAAAGCAAAAAAATTCAAAAAAAATCAAAAATGGAAAACCAACCTTCTCCAAGGTATGAATCTCAGAGTTAATAAGAGAGACGATACGAGGTCGTTTTGCGATGCTCCGTAGTTGTCTTAGCTCTTCCAAATCCAGCGCCAAATCCTCCGCCATTTCTGCCTTCTGAGTGACGAGAGCGTAGTAGATGAAGACCAAAGGACAACAATTACAGGCGGCTTTAATTCTTAAATAAGTACACTCGTTGCTTTTTGTACGTGGAATATGCTAGAAGCCTATAGAGCTCGGCTCGCCTGATTTGGAAATTTGGAGGGGCAAAGCTTAAGGCAAAATGATGACCATCTGTGCTTCAAACAGATTTTAATTATTATTTTCTTTTAGGGTTTTCGTTTTGAGAGAAGGTTCTGGACTTCCAGAAAATTGAACACGTGGAAAATTCTTGTATTCATGAACAGGGATAAGATAAAAAGTCTCTAAATAAAAAAATAAAACGTTTTATTTACATTTATTATTATTATTTTTTTAAAAAATAAAATCTTTCCTAACTTTTCAGGTAAAACACTTCTTATCCCTTATCATTAGAAGAACGAAGCATTTCCATTGAGATTTGAAAATCCGTCAAATTCCAAAGTTCAAAATTTCCATCATAAAAAAGTAAAAAAACACAAAGCAAAACTAATCGCAGTAGAAGCAATACAATCCCACAACAGTACATGGGTCTCCGTACCGTACAATTAGGTTTTAATTCATGACACATGGGTTGAGATTGCTGATCGATTCCTTAGCTTTGGCCTTTGAGTGAACTGGGACAGTCTTGATTTTGTGCATTTAATAAATTCTGGAGCTGCATTTGCAACTGTGCTCTTAGCTGGTACTTAGAAGCCAAGTTTCTGTGCACGTTGTCTTTGGTAGCCAGAAGTTGAGACTTTCTCATCTCAGCTGCAACTATTTCAGGATTGCTCAAATGTCCATTGTTGCCTTGAAGTTTCTTGAAGGTAGAATTAAGCTAAACAAAAAAGATTAAATTGATATAATATCAAATGCATCATTATTCCATCCCATTCCCAGCTAATCAAATAATTAATTCAGCAGCTAGTCATCTGATAGAATTAGAATAATCCCCTCAAAGTTCAGTTGCATGATTTTACAAGTCCAGGACTAGGAGGAGATACAGAGATTGGGCTGGAGCTCTAATTTATTAATTATTATAACAATTGAGAATCAAACTGCAGCTCAAGTAGTAGTATTAGTCCCTTTTCATATACACATAGTATGATGATATATTGATGAAAGTGAAAGAAATAATGCATTCACATACATATATTATTATTATTATTATTATTATTATTATATATGTGTGTGGAGAAGTAAGTAAATGAATATATACATTACATGTTTGTATACATAGTGATTTACAGCAGAATCTTTTTACCTTAGAGAATTGGTCTCTCAACTCTTCAATTCGCAACTGAACACAGCATAATCTTTTTACCTTAGAGAATTGGTCTCTCAACTCTTCAATTCGCAACTGACATTCCTCGACAAAATTCTCCACATTTTCACGAAACTCGTTCATTTCATTACCTTTTGACACGTAATACCTCTCCTTCTCTTTCTCCGTTTCCTCCACCTCCTCTATCTCACTCTTCAATTTCCTAAAATTTCCATCCCAAATTCAATTACACTAAATATTTGATTTCAACAATCCCCCTCAACCTTTGAAATATATATATAATTCGCAAAAAACTGTACCTCAGTTTTTGCGAATGTGCTTGATACGTGGAATCGAGGATCTCGATCTCGGATTTGAGAGTGGCAATTTTGAAATTCTGAGACGCAATTTTTTGATCGAGTAACAAACACCTTCGTTCCGTCAACCTTACACTCTCGAGCTTCGATTCTAAAATTTGAGACTTTTTCCCTTGCACTTCTTTCTCTGCCTGTGCGAACACACAATAATACTGTACCGTGTTAGTTTCTTTTCTATTTTTCTTAAAATATATTTTCTCAGTAACCGAACAGAAAGCCCAGGGTTAGGGCTTGTGGTGAAGATGACCTGGAGGATTGAGAGGCGTTGGTTTCTCGTTTGTTCCATTTGCTCTAGCCTTTCTCGAAAAGCAGAAGAGAGCGCCATTGCCGTGCTGCCTCGAATCGGCGAGCTGCGCTCTTCTGTGTCGTGTGAATTCGGTTTGAATCTTGCGATTTATATAAAACTGAGATTGAACCCGGCCCAATAGAAACTCTCTCCATCAAGGGGCCCATGGGCTTCTTGCATTTGTAACTTTATTCGGACCCCACTTTTGCTCTTATCAAGCCCTGCTACATACTTGCCTACATACTTGTACTAGGGTGGAGGTACTTACACCCACTAAACTATTCAATAAAACTATCTTTGGAAATAAAATTTTAACTATTAAAATATCCTAAATCAAATTATAATTATGGACACTAAAGTATAGAAAAAAAAAAATTTTACTAATGAAATTTATAAAATTGCATAATTGCTTTCTTCTATAGATAAAAAATCTCAATAAGTAAAAACATTAATTTCATACAAATTAGTAATGGTGAATTCTATAAGTAAGTATAACAAAAAATACTGTTTGTTTAAGAAACAGAAAGGTTGCTAGAAAATATATATATATAGACAATATGCCTCCTTTGCAGTCCATGTCAATGCCAAACTTAAAAACAGGAGGAGAAGCAAAACAAATGAAACCTCCCAGTTGAATTATTAAAGAACTCGGCTGTTTGTTCAATTAGTCCCAAAATCCCAGCAGTAGCTCCATATTTGCTCAAAAGTGAAAATCCATTGTTACTGGATTCATCTTTTTCATCATTCCTAACATGAAATTAGTATTTTTTTTTGTTAATTATAAGAAAATTTTACTCAACGCCAATTTTATATTGAAAGAATTAAAAATAAGCCACATGGTTATGGAATTTTGATGACACGAAAAATAAATTAATAAAGTTCCATCTTTATGCATCCTAAGATCTAAATTTCATCTTAATAAGGGTCTATAAATGAATTTAATAAGAAAAAAACTAATTTTATATAAATTGGATCTAATAAAGTATGCTGGATATTTAGGTGGGTGTTTTAGTGAAATTTAAAATTTTAAAATTTGAGAGCTAGTTTATTTAATAAATGGATTTAATAAGTAGTTTTGATGAGTTCAAGTGACAAGTGATTCTACCCTTATATGTAAACATAAAAAAATAAAATAAAAATAGTCCTGCATTATAATTATTAGAAAGGACAAACAACATAATTTGCTGCCTACACTTTAATAGTTGAATACTGCAAGATATGTCTGTTCTTTAAAAATAGAATCAATGCCGATAAGGTAAATGTGAGATTTAGTTAGGGATGGCAATGGGGAGGGGAGGGGACCAATCTCTCTATATTTATCTCCGATATTTTGTGTATGTCCCCGTCTCCTTTCCGTTCTAGTCAGAATTACTTGAGAGAATCCTCATTCCCTCCCCGAATAATAACAAGGGATCACCGAGGGTTCCCGGTCCCCGAATAATTAATAGTCTAATATATTTTTTATTTTAAATTAATCATATTAAAATAAAAAAGTTCAGATAAAAATGAAGTTCAAAATATATCTTACATTAATATTGATTCATTTCAAAGTCACATTCAAAATATAAATTATTAAAATAATTATATTTGTTAATGACTCAATCTTCATAATCCTACAATAAAAAAAAATTTATTTTTATGACTGTTGTAAATTATAATTAGACAGCTCTCTGTTGTATCATTGTGGTTTGAATTAAAATTTTAAGACTTTAATTAGTTAATTAAGTTTAAAAGTTTAATAATATAAATATTTTGATATTTATTATTTTTAACAATATTTATAATTTTGTTATTTATTTATTAGTAATTTTAAAAATAAAATTAAAATGAGAAAATGGGTAGGGGATGGGGATTCCACCTCATCCCCGTCCCCTCCCCGAATAAAAAATTGGGTAAAAAATTTTCCTCGTCCCCTCCTCGAATAAAAAATTAGGTATAAAATTATCCACGTACCCTCCCCGAATGGGGAAAATCCCCGAGAGTACCCGTACCCGTGGGGATTTTTGCCATCACTAGATTTAGTTATGGAATGTATAGTCAAAATCAGGTTGGAATAAAAAAGTATCAATGATTTTTATCTTCCTATTGTGGAGGTAGATTGAGTTGAGTTGTCGAAAAAAAAAAGATAATTTTATTTGTGTTTTTTTTAAGAAAAAGCTAGTATTTTATTAATCAACTGATGATAAAAATGAAAATATAATAAAATGATAAATTTTGTAAAGATTAGGCTTTATTTGGTATTGAGGTGTTGTACCTTAAAAGATACAAATGCTGTAAAGAAAAATGTGTAAATATGAAATAAAAGTAAATAATATATAGTAAATGCAATTTTAAGTAATAATTTTCATAAAATTATTAAAGATATAATATAATTTTGATTATATTAATATAAAATCAAATTAGTTTAACTTTTAAGTCACAGCAACTAGTATTTAAATTTCAACTGTACAAATTCAATACTAAACAGAATCTTAATAGTAAATGATAGTCTACCGTGCATTTTGTAGTCAAACATAATAAACTTAAAAAAAAAACTACAATCCAAACATTTTAACATCTTAAAGACAGGTTCTTACCTATGGTTCAATTGAGATTCGCATTAATGTTCCACAAAATAAATAAATCGTAAAAGAAAAGAAAAAGGGAGAAGGAGAAACTTTTCAATAATTTAGCATGTAGGATCAAAAGCAGCCTGTCTATATCTGTAGAAAACAACTTCCAAGTAAAAGACGGTAATCAGCTTTATGAAAACGTCTTCCTCAAATTGTGCCAATTATTATAGCTATCCCCAACCATTAAGTAAATGATCCCCCTAAGTTACATGCTTACATGTAACTTAGCACTAGCTTTAAGTAAATAAAAACAAGCATTTCGATCGCGATACAGTATACACTCTAAAATTATAAACCTGCGAAAATAACTGAGACATGTTACAAACTTTACAATCTGACTTCTTTAGAATCAAAAGAATTGATTAATAGCTCATTTTCAGTAGACAATTTCGAAAGGCCACTCCATTAATAATACCATTTCAAGTAATTACTCTTGAATTTATAAAAACATACATGTGCGTGTGTGTGTATAACTTACCTAAAAGTTCATCTGATAAAACACTTGAAACTTTATTTGGTTTCTAATAAAATAAAAAAAAAGGAAGAAAAAGAAAGTTTATGGTGTATTATAATTTAAAGAACAATGATGGCGTGTGAGAAAGCTTTACAATTTCTTTTTTTAATGTTTCTATTCTCTAAGCTTCTAGGATTCACAACATTGTAGGCTAGTGAATTGAAATGGTTGTTAGCCTATAAATGCGGGCCCCCCTTTTTTTTTTATATTTGATGTTTCCTTATCGTGTAAGATCTTCTCGGTTCGCTTAATTGCAACTGATCAGCACGCCAGATCCCAAAATAGCTTTTAAAATCTCAGTACTCTCAATCCTTCTCATGACGATGCTTTCAACTTTTAATTACCTGTTGCAAAATTAACTTACAAGAGAAGGGATTATCAAAAATCAAGACTGGATTGCATAATTTCAGATTGTAATTGTAGCTGGGTGCCATAATTAAGCCACACATTTCAAAGTGTAGTCATAATCTTCTGAAATCAAGCCTCCGTACCAAGGATTCTCAAACTATATGTATATATAATTAGGAAAATGAGACTCTTGCAACATTTAGTACAAAAGTTAGCACAAAATGGTGCGTTTCGTGCTAAACTATAAAAAGGTTACTGTGGCAGCTTAATTCACACACGCACGCAAGACTCACACAACAAACGAGCAAGCAAAACCCACACCAAAACGCAGCCGTTTCATTTCCTCCTCCCCTGGTCTGTGCTCTCTCCGTCAACTTTCCCCCTCTCTCTCGCCGTGGGTGTCTCCACATCTGGCCGTTGGTTTTCTCTCTCTCTCTCTCGCACACACAGCTCCCATAGCAAACGAGCAAAACCCACACAACACTCACAGTCAGCTTTCTCTGTCTTTCCGTGGGTCTCTCCACAAATCTGACCTCGAAAGTTTGGAAAATTTATGTCTTGAATTTGTGAAGATTTAGCTGGAATTGTGTTACTTGTGGTGATTGCATCTGTGGTCAAGCTTTGCATTTGTAACCGATTTGTATTGTCAAGTGAGTTTAAATTGATTAGTAATTGCATTTAGATTGATTTTGAGTGAAGTAAAAGAAGAGTGCTCTTGTACCAGTGAAGCAGTTAATATAAAGATTTTATACATTTCGTGGATTCCGGCCTTGAACAATTATTTAAGATTAACACTTAACCTGGCACATGATATGTTGCATACGAACAACTTAATCTTTTGCTGATTGTTATCAAAACCAAAATTGCAACCAAAATATATCTAGAATATATTTTTGTGATGTGGGAGATACAATAGACGAAGGGGAGAGAGAGGGAGAATCAACATACGGTGATTCAGGCTACAAGTCAATTTCTGAGCTGTGTTTTGTGAGCAGCATGTGTGGTGGGAGCAGCGAGTGAGCAGCGCGTGTTGTGTGTAATATGCGTGGACAATTAATATTTAGCTCAAAATGCACCGTTCGGTGCTGAGTGTGGTGCTAAATGTTGTAAGAATATCACTGCTGATATAATTATATATTGTCACGATGACTAATCGCTGTCACTTTTTAGTTTTTAAAGAATTCTGTTGTAGAAACCTATGATTAGTCCAATGATATATTTTCAAGATTGAGGATAATGCACGGAAAGATCGCAAAAGATTATTAATCCTTTCACATCAGTGACCTGTGAACCAAGAAAAACATAAAAGAAGCGTTTGTGATATATTTGTTAATTTAAATTTCTTTCTTTCCTTCTGGGAATTTGCTTGCTCCTGAGTTGTAATCCTAATTCTTATGTCGACACCCAAGGCCAAAAGTTTGACGGATACAAACAATATATGTATAAATAATAATATCTGTTTTGTTTCACATGTAAGTGTATTAATCTCAAAGAGATTTGGAATTGGAATCCATTCAAGTGAAGAAAATATAAGCAAAAATATATTTCCCATAATTGTAGTGCTGTCAATCTTGAACGTTGAATGTCATAGTGATGATACGACACTTTGATTATTCAATCTAGTCACACTTATTATTAGTCATAAAAGAAAAATGTGGATTCGTCAAAAAAAGTTGATTCGATTAGTTCCATTAGAGATGAATGTATTGCTGTCAAAACATATCTAAAGAAAAGGGTTTCTAATTTCTTCTATTAGCAGCATACACATGCTGAATTACGTGTCGATGGGACCTCTCTATGATGAATCCCACTAAAACATGTCATCAATTAACCCAAAAAGGAAAAAGGGAGAGAGAGAGAGAGAGAGAGAGAGAGGGACGGGGACAAAACGCCGAGTACAAGAACCTCCATTAATTTCAGACAAAAGTTTCTATGTAGAATGTCTCGGTCTTAGCTTGTTCTTTCACTAAAATCATATCGTATATGCATTATTTTCTTTTGATTAATCTTGAACACGCTAACGCTATTCGGAAATGAGCAGATTAATTAAAGACTTTGTTTTGCGTAGAAGTTCAAAGATCTCAATTTACACAATGATCCCCTAATTCTTAGTGGGGTATCAAAAACATTTTTTTTTAATTTATTGGGTAAATTTGTGACCACAAATTTAAAAAAAAAAAAAAAACTGATGGTGCGATCCTTGAAATATCTAAATGTTGGGCTGCATGTGCTCCACGTTGGCTGATCCGAAATCGGTAGATCATTTATTAATTATCACCATCAGGTTTTTGTAAGGCTGAGCGTAAACTGTCTCTCCCCATTTCTGGAAAATAGAGAGAGAAAGAAAAGAGAAAACAAATCAAAAGCTCCTTTGCCATAAAGGAGAAGAACTGGCAATCAATGACCAAATGCAAATGCTGACGGTTTATTTTGCCAGGGAATAAAGCTACCTAGGCCGCCCAAATTTCGTGCTTAGGATAGAAAAAGAACCAAACAAAGCCTTACCTTTTGCACTTTAATTACATTATCATCATTATCTCCTATTAGTTATATATTTATTTATTTTTATTTTTATTATTATTATGAAGAGAGAAAAAGGAAAGGTGAGAAATAAACGTTCTATATTATAACAACAGTTATGGATTCCACGTCCAAAAGTAGAGGACTTTCTTTGCAACCAATAAGAAATTAAGAATATGGTAGCCTTGCACTACTCTATACCCTTCAAGAAATATAATTGTTTACATTGCATACTTATATATCCTAAAACGATAAGAGTAATAATTGAAAAAACAATGCTTTAACAAATTACAATATCGATCTAGCATAATAATTACGGATGGAAGTGCTTCTCCAAGAAAAAAATAAGCTAATTTTTTTCCATTCCAATGCCGGGATTTGAGAAGAGTGGAGATGAATTTGTGACAAATTGGTCATGATGGTTAGGGCAATATGCTTGGAGAAGGCTCATGAGTGCGAAACAATCACCACCAACTTGGAGATCCAGAGTGCTTTGGTAGTTGTTAATTTCTTGTACAAATTGGCAAAATGGGTATACCTTTGGTCTTTTTAATTGGTGTTTATTTGTCAAGTGCGTTCCAAAATACCCAAAAGTAAAACCCCAAATTGCCTTGCCAAAAAAGTATTATTTACATGCACTCCATTTGCTTATATGCTCTTCACATAAAAGCTCGAAAGGTCAGCAAAAACACTAACATCCAGTTCACCAAGCTTTGATTTTCCTTGTTTGTTGCCTGTTTCACCATAAACGTAATCCCATTGAAAGAGAAAAATAGTTAGACTAATTATCATTAAAGAAGACATTTATAAAACCCTGAGCTCAAATTTTACTAAACATAGAGTAATGGTACACATTTCAAATTTTTATTCAAATTTAATTCTAAATGATGTGTTATTAATTGAGTGTTTGGAAATTCTTTATAAGAACCAAGAGAATTAATTATATCATATCACCAATCGATTGATGAACGTCACATTATTTGAGATAATTTTTTTAATTAAAAAATTTAGAATATGTAACACTACTCTACATATACAATAGTTCATTATTAACTTATCACATACATTCACATAAATTAAATATCTGCTGTCTCCAATAACTTTATACACTTTTGGTTTAAGAGCTAAAGAAATTGATGATGTAACGGGAGAGAAAAGCGAAAAGAGACACAGAATTGACCTAAGGTTTTACCTTAGTGGCAGATGAAGCTAGAGAAATTGAAGCTGATGACGGCGTTGATGATGATGAAGGGGTTGAAAGGGCAGAGAGGCCCACATTGTAAACCATAGTGCCATCAGGTTGAAAGAGACCGTAATTTCTTTCAGAAGTTGGCCCAGGCTTCATATCCTCATTGAATAATGCAAACAAGTAAACTTCTAGCCTCATATTTGGCCTCAATGGTGTCCCTTCATTTGCCATTTGCCTTCTCAACAAATTCTTATTGTATGTTGCCGCATTCACAACGGTGGCGCCGACCTCGTTGGGGTCGCCTTTCGATGGCCAGCCGGTCTCCGAAACCCTAACTTCAATACCATTGTACCCCAACCTAGCCATGGCGAAAATAGCAGCATCCACTTGTGCGTATAACATGTTGTCGTAGTGAAGTTTTGTGTATGGATCAACCATGCCTGAGTTAGGATTAAAAAGTGCATAATCTAAGGAAATCCTATTTGGAGCATCTTTGTATGCAAAATATGTATATGCATTAATCCAAAATGGTGCCTTGGTACTTGACAAGAACTGTAAATACTGTGACATGATTCCGGCAACTTCGGTTTTGAAACTACCGGCTGAAGGAGGATATGATTCTTCTAAAACCGCTAAGGAATTAGGTGTAGAAACTTGAATGTACTTATCAAGGCCTAATTGAACTAAAGCACCATGAATGCTGACAGTGGCTGGGACAAGGTTCTGTATCAGTGATGTGTCATCGTCGGTGAAGACCTCGTTTCCGACTGCGATGCCGGTGATCTTTGTGGCCGGAAAGTATGGCTTGATGTGGGTGCTTACCCATTGAAGTGCTTGTTGAGGATCCACTAAAACAGCCAGCATTTGGTTTTCAACAGTGACTATAAGCTCAATGTTGGAGTTTGCGAATGCTGTTAAGACTTGAGGATTTGTGTCATAAATTCTTGATTTTGTGATCTTAAGAGAGCTTAAGAGATCAACAACCTTGTCGGGCTGCGGCAAATTGTTAGCTACTTGTCCATAGTTAACTCCAAGACAAGTGACTCCAAAATCTGCAAATTAATTATTAAACGACGTACAGAGAAATCAAGAATAATTCAATGGATTAATATGAAAATTAAGACAAGTTCAAGCTATAGAAATAAAAGCGAAAGGAAATTACCTGAGAAAGTGAGAGAAAGTAAAAGAAAAAATGGGATCAAGGCAATATTCCTGCAAAAAGTTGCCATTGATTGATTGAGAGAAGCGCCCTGCAAATTTGAAGATGAGAAAGGGAGAGAGGTTAGTTATAGAGAAGTATTGGGAGATCCCAAAATAGGAGGAGGACTATGAATTCTTTTCTTTGCTTGTTTGAAATTTTGTTTTGTTTTGTTTTGTGGGGGTGTGTTGGATAGCTAGCTTGCCTTGTAACCAATGTTGCCTTTTGCTCTTACCTCTTAACCTGTCTTTAAATGACTTGGTTTTCTCAACTTCTTCAACTCGTCAACTGGCTTTTTTATCAAGACTACAACTTGTCTCTTTTCCATTCCTATTTGACAGAATTGCCCTCAGCCACTTTCTTCAGACAAAAGCAATGGAAAATCCCACTAATCAATTAGTTAGTAATTAGGAGGAAGCAATTGGGGGATCCCTACATTTGGGGTGCGGTAAAAATGTTAGTGCATGATAATGATAAGAGATTCCACTTTTATCTTAGCTATTTTATATCAACATATTCTCTACTACGTTTTTAGGGCAGCGGCTGGACTGTTTTGTATTTGTGTAAATTTTCCTAAATATACTTAATTAGAAGATGATACCAGGCTTAATTAAGCCTCTAGTTTCATTCATTATACTAATAATTCGGCGCATAATTGATTAGTGAATTTAAAAAAAAAATCCACAGGAAAACGACTTACTTAAAAACGGAATGAAAGAGTCATTTAATTTGGTCAGAAGTAGAATGAACAAAATCGTAAAAATGCTTTAATTAATGAGATGTACAAATTAACAAGGTGTGTGACATGGGTACGTAATTGAGGTAAAAATTCAGAGACAAAAAATCTTACGTAATTTGGCCAAAATTGAATTAAAGAAAGGAAACCCCAATGAAAAGTAAATGTTTGGTAAGCGGATAAGGAATGGAATACGTGGGAATTGTTTGGAGACGTAGGTGTCCTTATCTTCCGGCAAGGAGGCTGCTTATGTTTCTTTGCTTGGTGACGATGCCAATTGCTCTTTTCATTCGCTAACACATCGGACAGTCAACAGTAGTTTGTACTAACACATGTGAAAGAGATCAGAACTAGGCCGGCCATCAAAAAAAGTGGAAAGAGATTTGAAAGTTCGTGTTTTGAATGTTCCATCATTTTCGGCACATGATATTTACTTTGATGGCCGTATCGCAGCTTAACTTTATTATCTTGCCTTCCATAACATTCTATGCTGTTCGCTGGTTGGATGAGGCTATAATCTTGCTTCTGAGTTGCTATCTAGGACGTTGAATGGTACAATCGCATCCTAAAACTGCACCCCCATTGATTCAACTGGTGAAAAGTTTAACAAGGGAAAGGCAAGCAAATTGAAATTACTGAAACTGGAGAAATAGGCACTCGTTCTGCCTTAAGGCAATACTAGTCTACAAGATTAATGAGAGGCCTCTCATTTAGTTTAACTATGGATCGAAAATCCTGACCATATTACTAAATATCTCAATCATGCATGTTGATTTTTCAATGATAAAGTTTTTGTCTGCTAGTATGCTAAGTAAGTTAACATATACTAAGCTACCATACACATTAATGTAAATTGTTAAATTACTGGCCAATTAACTTTTAAAGGTTGCAATCCAAATGCATTGTCGTACAAAAAATTAATCTTAACAAGATAGACTTGGATCTCAAAGGCAGACAAGTTGCAGTGATGTTAGGCTTTGTAAACTGTTAACAGGCGTCACCATAGCCAAGCATGTGATCGGGTGCTGGAAAAAGAGATAAAAAGAAAGCCTAGCTGATCACATTGCAAAAAGGACCTTTAATTGTTTAAAGCATCCATTCATATCATCAAAATCAATTTAACATTTCCTACCTCATTTTCTCTGCTTTCTTAATGAAGAATGAAAAAGTAAACGAAGAGAGGGAGGATATCTTCATATATTCCACAACCCATGAACCAAAGAAATGGAAGAGCACCATATATGTCCCTTGTTAGTCGGTCAATGCTATATAGCTTTTATTTATCCTTTTTTATATCCAAACAGATTTGTTTGTGCATGTGAGAGATATGATAAAGAAGTAAAGACATTAGCTTTCGTTAAAGAAGAAGTTGGTGCTAAAAGGAAGAAGCGTGATGGAAGAAAAAGGAATGGGAAAGTAAGTGAAGTGCATGCAAATGCATTGCACGAAAGTTCTTCTGTTCTTGATTAGCAGTGTATGCACATGTATGTGTTTTGCTCACTGACATGCTTCTTTCCAAGAATTTCTATTCCTTAGAATTAGATTGAATTCCAAAAATATAAGAATCATTTCCCAATTTCCAATATTTTTAACCATGTCGGGAATCCACAATCTCCACCCCCCCCCCCCCCCCCCCCCCCCCCCCCCCCCCCCCCCCCCCCCCCCCCCCCCCCCCCCCCCCCCCCCCCCCCCCCCCCCCCCACCCNGCTAATTATTAGCTGATGATTATTTTGCATATTTGCAGCAAAGGTAATTATCAATTGATAAGGCAATTGAAAGAAACGAAAAGCAGAAATGGTTATTGGTTTATGGTTATGTAAAGGCAAATATTTTTTGACAAGTAAAGAACTCTATTATGGTGGTCCTTTGGAATTGGGGTAATAGTGGGCCTAGCTACATCCATTTGTCTATTTTATGCAGTAGTCATGGTGTTGAAATAAGATTATGTGGAAGTATACAAATACAAAATACTATAAATTAGATGTATCTTGTAAATTACAAAAATGGGTGAACTGTATGTTTAGTGTCTTTGATAACATTGTCAATGTAGATTTTTGCTGATCTAAATTTATATGTGAGTAAATAAATACGTATAGTATAGTAAGTAATTGGTAGTCAATAAAATAAAATTTAATAGACAAATATATAAATTATTAGAACTACATATGTTACGGCGTGAGCCCTGAGGCATGCCTCATTTAAACCCATTTTATTATATTTCATTGTTTGTGCCCTTTAAACTTCTATTTCCATGTTATGATTTCCAATAAATGATATTTAAGATATCAGATTATTTCACCGGCTCTACTTTTTAATTTAGCTTATTACTTTTCATAATTATTTTTATTAAAAAAATTTATTATTTTATTTTATTATCTCTTCTCCACTCTCAATGGCATAACCATCACCGGCACCCTCCATCACCTATCTTCATCAAGTACAAGTTCACAATTGCCACCATCACCACCTATCCTCCTCACTATCAACCATCACCTCGGCCAACACATAAATGATGAGTTTCAATACGGACTTGTTGTTAAATTTTATGGATGAGTGGTAAGCTTTCTTATTGTTGATGATATTAGTTTTTACTTTGCGTGATAATCTAAGATTCTATTTAATTTCAATTTGACATTTGATTATAAATTAATATTCGATTCAAATTATAAATCAATTAAAAAAAATGAGAGAGATGTCATAGATGATCTATGGAGAGCATGACAGAGAATAAAAAAATATTTATTTTTTTAATTAGTTTAATTTAGGAATAGAAAAATATTAATTTAAAGTAGGGGTTAGTGAGATATAATGAAAGGGAAGATATCACCACTCATGATTTCCTCAAATCTATGTTTCTGATCAATTTTAAAAGATAGTGTGAACATGAGTTTCGGTATTTATATCTCTAATAATTCGAAGTTGGGTGCCTAGTTAAATGAATTTTGCTTGAAAGTCACTTAATTAAACCTTTAGGACTAGAGCATGTTGAAATGAGTTTCGGTAGAGAGAAATTGAAAAGAGCATGAGATTGTCTCCGTATAATTACATGAAAATATTATTTTGACTAGAAAAAGAAAACTAACTAATGGATCTAGTAGTAAGTGCCCCTTCGATTTTAAAATTAGCAAATCAGCCTCATTAGAGGTTATTTTATTTAAATATACCTCATTTGCCCCTAAATATCAAATCTATATCTTATTACATATATATGCCTCATGAAGGTAGAAAAAATAAAAAAAAATATCCTTAAAAAATATTTATCTACATTTTCTTCCTCTCTTAGTTTCCTCCTCTCGGCTCTCACCATTTATTTCTCACGATTTACTTTTCTCACCATTTTTTTCCTCTCTCATTATTTTATCTCTTACCTCCAATACAGAGTTTTTTTTTTAAAATATAAACTCTTCAAAATGTGCATTATCAAGTGGTGGATAATGTATGTTTGAAATGTAAACATTTTATATGCTTAGAGTTTGATTTGATTTCATTACGAGTTTATTCGATGTTGATTTATGAGTTTAACTGTACATTATTTATTGTTGTGCTTATACATCCACAATCAAATTTATTGGGTATTTTAGAGCAAATGAGGTACATCACACGCAATTCTCCCCCTCATTAGTGTCTGTTTGTAGCAGTTCAAATTAAAGTCCCATCTCAAAAAGGCTCGCTTTAGTACTTTGCAAATGGATAGTGATACTGATGGGCCAATTAACGGTTACGCTGAACTTGTCTCTCCGAATCAAAGCATTACAGATTTGACGAAGCACTAGCACTTGTGGCTTGCCCATCATGGCCCAACAGCGGCAGAGTTCAATTTTTCAACTTTATCCGCTGATTCATTTATCAGAGCCAGCTGGTTGTGGTTGAAACCTTTAAGGACATTTTGAGTTGTACGAAAAAGGAAAAACTTGTTTTCAAAAACATGACGGAAATTTCTACTTTTTGGTTAATTCATAGAAAAGCACTTTATTTTCAAGGCCAAGTTTTGTACTTTGCAGAATATGTTGCAATCTAACATTTTTTCTTTTCGGATGCTTCAAAATTTTGAAGTTATTTCTTTTTTAAAAAAAAATTCTAAGGAGTTCTTTCTTTAAAAAAAAAAAAAGGGAGTTATTATTTCTCAGTCATATATCTTATAAAATGAGAATTTAAAGAATTTATACTTGACTTGAGATTATACTAGCCTCTAAACGTTTAAGTGGCTTGTCACATAAAGAATAATTATTAAGAATCTTGATATTTAGGTTCTAATTGATGTGACGTTTATTTATTAAATGATAACAATAATAATTAACCAATTTTGAAATTTATTAAATAATAATTCTAATAGATGAATGACATATGTAGTTAAAGATAAATGTTGAGATATCTAATATTTTTATTATTTTTATGTAAATACACAATGATATATATATATATATATATATATATATATATATATATATATATATATATATATATATATCTATAGGACGGAACTATTTTACCTCCGATATACCAAACACCCAATTTTGACATTTTCTTTAACAGTCCCCATTGTTTTTGGTAAATAATAAAAACTATAAATTTTAACAATTTTACAAATAAGCCCTAATTAAAATATAATAATTTTAGAATTCTAACAAATTTATTTGGCATTTTCTTCAGCAATCTCTACTGTTTTCTGTAATATTAAAAACTATAAATTTCAATAATTTTACAAAATAAACCCCAATTAAAATATGAAAATTTTAAAATTCTAAAAAATTATTCTCTCTCGGTTTTCTTCTCAATCATTTCTTGAACAGAAAATCTCATAAAAATAATGCTAACATTCTCTTAAAAGAAATCTATTGTGTTTATTTTATTTATTTTTACTACTATAATAAGAAAAGAACCATATCTTGCTCTTTATAACAAAATCTAAACAATTAGGGTCTATTGAATGCGGTTAAAGATGATGACATATGTTTATTTTACTAAAATTTAATTCCAATATAGTGTTTGGCATGAATAAGTAAATTAAGGATAATAGAGTTTGTATCAACCAAATTATCATATGATAATTAATTTTTTGTCCTAAGGGGACCCTTTGAATACAATTTTTAGACTAAATTTATATCTTATGCTGACAATTATAAGGTTATTTGATGTTGAGCAAATTTATAGAAATAAAAGTTAAGTTTCATTTATTTAATTAAAATAATTATTTATCCTTATAAGTAACACTATCTTAAATGGTAAAACATTAAATGAGTATTTTATTTTAAAAAAATTATATTAAAAAATTGGATTTTTTGTAATTGATATTTTAAATAAATGGATGTGGGGAGTGTTTTAGCAAGTTAAAATAATTCATCCATATTTTTGTATATCTAAATATATTCATTTATTAAATTACATGGACCCATATAAAAATTATAAAATATTTTGATAGACTTATGTGTCAAAATCTTGAAATTTAATAATTTCTTATTTTTTTTAATGAAACAAGAGGGGCTGCAGCGTTAATAATCAAGTAATTGCATCCTTATCAATGGAATAGCTTTTGTAACTCTTGGGTTGAAATAGTTGAATCACAAAAATACAAAAAAATGGGGTATTAAATCACGGTTGCAAGCTAACTGGACCTTATATATATATATATCAAAACAAGTTTGATCATATTAACTAGGGTGAGATTATTTACATTCTAAAAATTATTTTGAACATTCTTTTACTCATAATATTCACTTGTTAAATAAAAAAATTTACTCAATACGCTTTTTAAAATTCCAAAACAGTCCTTAATTATTTGCTTACTTAAACTCAGAAAATTAAATATATTTCATGCCAATTAGGAACTTATTCTCTCTCTCTCTATATATATATTAGTCACAAAATTATTAGTATGATTTCTTAAAGATTCGATTGTTTCAAGAATTATTGGAATTGGAAGCGCAAGTATCAAAATTGCTAATATGGATGAATCGAAACCAAACTGCTCATTCTATTTTCTTTTTTTTTAAATGGTACTGTTTTGAAATTAATATAATGTCGCCGTCAAGAAGCAGAACAATCAAATTAGAAAGAAAAAAATTATGGTTTGTGTTAATATAATTTATATTGAATGGGTGTAGTGACTGGGTGTCAAGAGTAATATATCTTATTGACTCACACAAGATTGTACTAAATAGTAAATTAAATTTTGGGTTTTTTTGTGGTATAAAATTTATAAAAGGGTGGGACTATTGAAACCACCAAATTATTTTCTACACCCATTTTAAAAAATAAATTTATTAATTATATGTCTAATAATATTAAAAATCTCAATATTTAAGTTGTATCTAACCACACGTGTCAATCATCTATTAGATAATAAATAAATAAATAAATATTTTTTAACTTAATTTTAATGAATTAAGAGCATTAACTGCTACTTAATACAATATTATGTTCCCATTCTTTTCTCCCTCTCCTCTCATGTGCCTTTCTCTAATTCTTTATGTTTTTTAACGGAAAATGCTACTATAATAAAAATTTAGATTACAAAATTTTGATAAAATGTATAAAAAGAAATAAAATATCTTGATAAAATGTAAGTTCACTGTATCTAGCCTTATATTTTAATATGTTTATACCTTAATGAAAATTTTGTAAGCCATTTTTTTGTACAAGGAGCATTAATGGGTTTTCCCACTCTATTGCTTTGTATGATCATGATCTTCTGGAGGAGCCATATTATTTTTGCTTCATTTGGAAAAAGTCATGTGATGTGCTATGTGGATAATTTAAAACGGTTCACAACCTCAAACAGAGGGTTTTTTTTTTTTAAATACATTAGAGCCTTGTATAAATTAGGACATAACATTACGGAAAATAAAGGTCTTATACATATCATTACATAACTAATAACCAATCCCTTCAAGAAGGGTTTCAAAAACATGAAGACGAAGAGGGGGGTTTCAAATAGGGATTGAAATCCTCTCCTGATATGAGCACTCCTGATCTTTTACAGATCTTGTGCCACACGTGTTTCAATATTAGTGAATGATTAAGATTTAATTTTTTTTTCATTTATTCATCATCAATCATATTAATAGCACTTGTTCAGATAAAAATTATATTAGGAGAGAATCTTGATCTTTCAAATTGAGGAGATTATATATCGTATTAGGAAAAGTCCTAACCTCTTGTGGAGACCCAAACAGCTTGTAAATAGTGCCCAATAAGCATTTATTATTCATAGACTTTTTAGTAAGCAGTCTTTCGCTAACTTATCACTCATTCAAAGATTCTCCCTAGATTTCCCATTGCTTTCTTCGGATCCAAAGTGACTTAGAGCCGGTTTGGTATGGCTTATTTAAGAGCCATAAGTGCTTATTTAATTTCATAAGCACTTTTTAAAATTTTTTTTGGTATTTAGTTATTTTTTTAGTAGAGTTTTTTTGGCTTAAATAAGCTAATTTACCTATACTAGAAAAAGCCTAAAATTTGAGCTTTTGAGAGTAGAGGTTAGAAAGCTTTTCCAAAAAATATATATTATAAAAAATATCCTTGACATATTTCATTAATTACATAATACACTTTGTATAAAACCTATTTTTTTTTCATTTATTCATCATCAATCATATTAATAGCACTTGTTCAGATAAAAATTATATTAGGAGAGAATCTTGATCTTTCAAATTGAGGAGATTATATATCGTATTAGGAAAAGTCCTAACCTCTTGTGGAGACCCAAACAGCTTGTAAATAGTGCCCAATAAGCATCTATTATTCATAGACTTTTTAGTAAGCAGTCTTTCGCTAACTTATCACTCATTCAAAGATTCTCCCTAGATTTCCCATTGCTTTCTTCGGATCCAAAGTGACTTAGAGCCGGTTTGGTATGGCTTATTTAAGAGCCATAAGTGCTTATTTAATTTCATAAGCACTTTTTAAAATTTTTTTTGGTATTTAGTTATTTTTTTAGTAGAGTTTTTTTGGCTTAAATAAGCTAATTTACCTATACTAGAAAAAGCCTAAAATTTGAGCTTTTGAGAGTAGAGGTTAGAAAGCTTTTCCAAAAAATATATATTATAAAAAATATCCTTGACATATTTCATTAATTACATAATACACTTTGTATAAAACCTACCCAACAAAAAATTTTGCCCCCATATAAACATATTGTTGCCGCCACTTCACTTTATCTGTCTCTCTTTTTTTTTTAAATAACCAGCACTTTAATTTTGCAATCCCTACAAATACCCAACACTTGAGAGAGTATATATCAATGATGTAATTTTTAATTTTGAAAATTAAAGAAGTGATTGAACTGATTTTTTTTATTAATTGATAGCTTGAATGCATTTTGTTACATGTTTTATAATTATGAATACATATCCTTTTTGGTAATTTAATTACACAAAAACATTTTTAGTTTTACACAGCCAAACAGTTTAATGATTCAAAAATACTTTTTTTAATTGACAACCAAACACCCAATGACTTTTTGTCCAAAAACTCTATTGGTATAAGCTCTACTCTTATAAGCTCAACTGCTATAAACTCTATTTAATAAGTTGTATCAAACAGAGCCTTAAGCCTTAAAATGTGGCTGTTCCACCGTCAGATCTTCTCAAATGTCAATCTCAAGGCAACTATCTCAATCCAAGGGCAAGTCCGTAATTCTCTAGCATTTGACGATAAGAATATACATTCAAATCTTAGAAATGGAAAATTTATATTAAATTAAGAGTAGTTATACAAGTATTAAATATTTTTGTACAAATTGATGTAGTGAATTGAAAACATCCCACATGATTGCTTTTTATTATTTATATTTTCAAGTAGCAAATCATGCTATGCCACATCAATTTATATAAAATTGAACAAAATTAAAATTTACATCAATTTATGTATATGTGTTTATGGGCCTAGAATTATTCTTAAATTGAACAAAATTATTTTTGTTGGGAGAGTTTTTATCGCCCTAGTGATCCTACTCAGGTCGAATATAAATTAATCGAGGTTTAATGTGATTTTCGGATATCAGATAGAAAAAAAAAATTAAAAGACCTTTTCTTTTTTTGGTTATAATTCAATCTTCATTGGAAAAAAAACCATTGTAAGCACAGCAGCCATCAGTTGCAGTGCTAATATAGTAATCAAAAGATGGGATTACAGGTTAGTGAGAATTAATATTCTAATAACTCTATTTGGGATCTGACAAATTAAAATCTCCTCGTGCTTATCTCTCTTTGCGCGCATGCATACATTCACAAATTTTTTCCACCAAGTATTTTTTCCACATTGTCGTGGAGTCTTGGGTAGCCACATACTCCACACAAGCTCACAGTACTGCGCCATCATCTCATCTAAGTAATTAAAAGTCTAAATCAAATAGACTTCCCAGCAAAAATATGTGAGCGCCGTTTTGGATATACAATATATAGATCCAGTTTTTAGAAACCATTAACATTCCATCACAAGAACATCAACACCAACTAACCCTGACAGAAGAGAGGAGAAATAAATAATCATGTAAATTACACTTAACGACCCTTAAGGTCAACTCAGAAGAAACATGATTCATAATAGTTAATATATATGCCACTGCTAGCTAGCTAGCAGCTACAATTCAATAATGCAAATTATATTCAGCCCACAGCCACTGCAACTCCTCCGGCGGAGGGAACTCCAAGTCGAAGATCAGCCTATTAACCTCCAAGTCCTTAAACGACACGCCTTTTGATAACATGGAAACCGGTGACACATTATAATTATTATTATCATCGCTGACGACTTCGCCTTCAAGCTTATTAACCTCAACTGATATAACTTCTCTCCTTGAATCTGCTGCTGCTGATGATTTGCTTTCTTTAATCCATGCAACGCTAGAATCCTTGCCCGTAAGCTTCTGAACGACGGATTTGAAGCTGACGGGGTCAGTCTCTACGTACTGAGTATCCATTAGTACTACCTTAACGGCTTCTTGCTTTTTGCTTGACATCGTTGTAACTAGTATAAATTAAAGAAGGAGAGGAAAAGGAGAAAAAAAGCGCTTTTTGGAGAATCTTTTCTCTGCCTTAAATTGTATGATTATTTTATTAGAATTGTGAGTTTTACTTATATACAGGAAGCTAAGAGGGAGAGTCGCAAGAAATGGGGACACAAGGTGAAGGTGGGGTATTGATGAGGCGTTTTTGAAGTCAATAATGACTCAAACTGGATCGAGTCAAGGGCACGCAACTTGGAATCTTCATGGTCAACCTTTTTGTTCCAATTTCCATCTCCACATACGACAGCTTTATTAGCTTACCTTACCTAAGTTTTACATTTGATCTTCGAGCTATCTAGCTAACGGGAATTAAACTTATAAATAAGTTTTAACACATCTTGTCCTGTTAATTCAGTTTTGTTCATGCTATCACTTTTAGCTTTCATTTGTTTACATTGGATGGTTGTAACGATCGAGAACAAAGTTGACGATTATGTGAAGTAAAATTTGAAGAGAGGTTTGTAGAATCTCGTCACTAGGAATTCGGTGTTCTTCGATTTATTATTATTATCATTATTATTTTCTTATTTTTAACTCTTCTCAGTCACTTTGATTCTTATCATACGTTATAACGTCTAATCAATTCCTAGTTAATTAATCACATTCTCATTATTTATATAGTATTTAAAAGAATTAAAAAAAAACTGTGACGAGATTTACTTTTTTTTTTATATATATAATTTATATCAGCGCTTTGATTTTTATTCTCTCTCTTTATATATATATATATAAAATACCCATTAGATTCTTCAACATTTACATAAACAGTAAAATCAGTTTTTGGTATGACTCAATATTATAGTTTGTTAAATAATTAGGCAGTCATGAGAAATTACGTTAAAGTCAACTATAAATAATGAAACTTCGTAGGCGCCAAATAATAAATAATTAAAGTATGACTAAGAAAGTCCGTAAGGATGGATCTGAAATTGACGAAGACCGGAGATACATTAGATGGAAAAGTTTAGAAGCAGTGGCGAGATTTTTCATCGCCTCTCTCTTGTCATATTTTATTATTTTTGGACGAGAATACCGCCACTTGTTCTAAACTTTTCCTTCAAAATTATCTTCCATCCTCGTCAGTGTCAAATCAAATCCATCCTTATTTCATCGGGTCCGGCTATGTTACAGCAGCTGTAAGTAACAGTAATGACATGACTAATTGACTCATGTAACAGCAGCACGTGGCGATTAAATAGGGATATAAAATTATTGTTCTAACCGATTGTAATCCGGTTGCACAAGCTGTCAACGGTAAGTCATTGTACCGTACCCAACAGTAATTTCAAAATTAAATTTTTTATCCTTTCGTCCCTCAATGCACGATCCAAATTAAATGGGTTTCAATATTCTCCGATTACTCTATTCATAATTTAAGTTGTACCCATCATTTCAATTTCCCAGCAGAAAAGAAAAAAAAAACTGCAGCAAATTTGAAAAATATCCATCCAACAACATATAATTTCATGGTTTTATTTGTACAACTTCTAGTCCTAACACTTTAGTGCATGTTTAGTATTATTTACTCAATGAAAAAAATATTTTTTTTTTCAAAAAAAAAAACTTAACTAGTCCAAAAAACTTATTAAAAATTTTTGTGTTACATGGTTGTATTTTGAGTGGAGCTTTTGAGAATTAAATAAACTATTTTGTATCCATTATTAAAAACTCAAATTTTAAACCTCTTAGCGAGTTTTTTTTTTTTAAGTTCAATTATCTAAGATACTCTTAATTTATTATATAATCTTATTTCATTTCTTTCATAATGTATATAACTTTAAAAGCTTATTTATTAAAGTACTTTTTAATAATTTTTAATAAAATTTATCATTGACAATTCTAATTAATTTTTTTTTTGTAAAAGCTCTACTTTTCTCTAAGTTTTATGAAAAGCCATATTAGACAGAGTTTTAAATAAAAATTAAAATATCGCAACGTATCGTTAGCCACGAACCTTGGATAATTTATTTAGTATAGAAATATAAGTATAGCATTAATATTAGCTTTGAGAATCGACATCTCTATCTTCTGTCATTATCATCCCTACTATTTTCCTTCTTTTCAAATCCTACATATACAAGATATTGGAAATAAATATTTAATCAATGAAAAGAAAATTTTCTTAGTTATTTGGGGAAGCATTAGCTCTAATATAGATCCAAATTATAAATTAGTATACACATTAAGACACCATGAAAGACAAATAGATTTAAGATGGAAATAAGATCAATAACCTATAATTTGATTTTTTTTCCCTTTTAAATTTGATTAGCGGCTATTTCATCAGCTGGTTTGTTTGAAATAAACTTGGACTAATGCAACCTGTAATCTATTTTTCGTTAAATTCAATATTATCCATTGAATTTCAAATTCCCAAATCCAACGACCCGTGTAGGCGGTTTGTTACTTACACAAGATGTAACATAGTGGCTGCTTATTTCATCGCCAAGTAAAAGGAAAGGGACCGGCTGATGCTATGCCCTACGAGTGTGCAGTGACTGTGGAAGAGCAAAAGGATCTCCGTTGGGCTTCGGGTGGAGTGTCAGTTGCTATCCGGATAACAAGTGTTGGGCTTCCTCGGCCCAAACTTTTAACTTCACGGGCATCTCTGCTTGATGTTGCTCGCCGCTCCTCTTGCATTGCGTCTCAACCAAACTGAAGCCCAAGCCCGATGCATTTTTTTTCCCTTATTATTTTATTATTTTATTATTTTTCCCCTTGAGTTGATTTGAGCTTCTTCTAATTCTCAGTTTTTTGTGCTACCAATTAAAATCTTTTTGTTTAAATTATTTTTTTAAAGGGTAGAAGTGTAGGTAAATTTTTGTATTCATTTTTAATACTATTTTTTTAAGAATTTGTATTCGAGAGGTCAATTAGATTTATTCTATATTGAAGTATCGTATTATCGTAGAAAAGGATGCTGCAATTATAAAACAAAGGTTAACAATGCAAGGTAATTTTTTTAACAAAAAAATTGATAAAAATAATTAAGATGTTATAAATTTTTTATTATTAAAAAAATAAAAAAATTAACTTAACCAGATTGGGTGTGGCTAAATAATCGTCTAAAATTGGAATTGAGGTTGGACATGTATGACTTAAAATATATGTAACTTGGAAGTTAAGTTAATTTAGATTTATACTTTTATGATAAAAAGTTTATTATATTTTTATTAATTTTGTCAAATTACTATGTAAAATTGTATTTAGTATATATTATAAATTTTTATTTCGTATTTATAATTTTTTCCATAGCCGCAGTAACTTTAAAACTACCGTATCTCAATACCAAATGGGGATTATATTATATGTAACTTATATCCAATTTAAGAGTTGCATCTAATAACTCAAAACATGCCTCTAATCAAATATAATACTTGTGTAATTTTGTGTAATTCTTGAATCAAATATAAATTACATATAATGTAATTTTGTATAACTTAATTTTTAAATCATAACTGTAAGTATTTTGTCAAATTATTATGTAAAATTGTATTTAATATATATTATAAATTTTTATTTCATATTTATAATTTTTTCCATAGCCGCTATAACTTTAAAACTACCTTATCTCAATACCAAATGGGGGTTATATTATATGTAATTTATATCCAATTTAAGAGTTGCATCTAATAACTCAAAACATGCATGTAATCAAATATAATACTTGTGTAATTTTGTGTAATTCTTGAATCAAATAAAAAATTACATATAATGTAATTTAGTATAACCTAACTTTTAAATCATAACTGTAAGTATTTATCAAAACACTTTAAAATTAAGACTTAAAAATTATATCTATTCAATTAAACTATCAAAGCAACCCTAAATACGGTCTTCGATCAACTTTATTTAGGGTTGCTTTGATACGTTAATTGAATAGATATAAAATCTGAAAAATGGGCAATTCAATTTATTCGTCGCGAGAAAAAAAAGAAGAAATAAAAAAAAGAAAGTTCTGTATGCATCTTCTTACTACATGGTACATAAACAACTCTTATTAATTCTAGAGAGTAGAAAACGAAAAAAGAAAATTAAATTAAATTAAACAAATTTTTTTTTTTAAAAAGAAAACTAAAAAACAGCCACTTTCTATCCCTGTGTCCGTCTCGCGTACAGGAGGAGCCGGGGAGGAGGATATCTAAAAAATCTAAATAGATATCAAATCTTCTTCATTTTTTCACTTCTGCGTGCGTGACTGCGTGTGTTTTTTTTTTTTTTTTTTCAATTTGCAGTGAGTGAATTAAAAATGCACTAATAAACGAGCTATTTCATGTCTCTCCCCAACAAACGCACAGCCAGCAACAACAACAGCAACAATTATTCACCTTCGGCAATGAAGAAGGCCAAGTCCCAAGCCGTGGCCTGCTCTGTGGACACCGCCAACAAGAACGGTCTCCACCACGACAACGACGCCGTTTTCGATCCCTCTTCTATTTCTCTCGATGACGATCTTAAGCCCGACGAACCCCGACAACAAGCCGCCGCCAATTTATCCCGCAAAAAAGCCCAGCCCCCTCAGCCCGCCAAAAAACTTGTCATCAAGCTCCTCAAAGGTACGCCCTTGCTCACTGCTTGTTTCTTTTATTCGATCATTCGTCTTTTGTTTGTTTAGGTTTTGGTTGAGGATTTCGAGGGTTTTGCTTCTGAGTATTGGAGAGCTTAAAATTTGGATTTTTGTTTGTTTTGAGCTGATCTTTTCGCGTGGTTACTTGAATTTATTTGGTGGACCTTTGAATTGGATTGGTTACGGGATCTGGGTTCTCGTTTTTCATTTGTTAATTGAGGAACTTTATCCAGTGGTTGAAATTGATTTGGGTATTTCTCACTTGTGCTATGGTTATTTGTAACCAATAGGAAATTGCAATTTCGGATTGATTGGCCGAGTCTGTTTGGTTCCATTTTATTTTATTCCCTGAGGCACTTATTAAACCGGGAGCTGACTAGGGTTTTATTTTTATCACTTGAGTAAGTACAAATGAGACCAATCTAGGGTTTTCCCTGGTGATAGTTTGAATCAATCTGATCAGTTGTTAGAAGTGATTTGGTAGCTAGGGTTTCGGTGTGCCGTTCTAATTTATCGTTATTCATTGCGATGATTTGGTACAATTCAATTTTCTATTTAATTTGGGTTGCATATGCAAATGTTTAGTGCAACCGGAAAAACCTTGTTGAGGCAGATATTGCTAGTCTAGCAATTTGAAACTTGAAGAATTCTCAACTTATGGTCTAATTTTAGAAGATATGCTGACGTGATAAATAATTCTGAATTTTGTGTCTGTGAAGCTAAACCCACACTGCCTACAAATTTTGAAGAGGATACATGGGCAAAGCTGAAGTTAGCTATAAAAGCAATATTCTTGAAGCAACCAACTTCCTGTGATTTGGAAAAGCTATATCAGGTAGATATAAATAATTTTTCATTCTTTGTTTAATAATGTGGCTCTTATTAATGTGAAATTTGTCGTGCATGAGGTTTTCACAAAAGAAAAATTATGTCATCCTTAGGCTGTCAATGATCTTTGCCTGCACAAGATGGGGGGAAACCTTTATCAGCGAATTGAAAAGGAGTGTGAAGAACATATATCTGCTGCAATTCGATCGTTGGTCGGTCAAAGCCCTGACTTGGTGGTTTTCTTATCACTGGTTGAGAGATGCTGGCAGGATCTTTGTGATCAGATGTTGATGATTCGTGGTATAGCTTTGTATCTAGATAGAACATATGTGAAACAAACACCAAATGTGCGTTCATTGTGGGACATGGGATTGCAGCTTTTCCGGAAATATCTTTCTTCATATTCAGAAGTTGAGCACAAAACTGTCACTGGTCTTTTAAGGATGATTGAGAGGGAAAGGTAATGCTTAGAAAGTTAAATATAACCAATACTGTGTATCATTAAATCTTCTAGATTATCAATAATAATGAAGTTATTTTTCTCTTTTTATATCTATGGGTTGAATTTTTTTATGTTCCTTTAGTTGATCCTGGCACAAATTTTATGATTGAATTGTGGTTGTGGGTGGGGGTTAATTTGATATGCTCTGGAATTCACAGTGTTTTCTTTTTTTCCTTTGGGGTGGGGTGTGGTTGCACTGTCTTTTAGATTAGGTGAAGCTGTTGATAGGACACTCCTTAATCATCTATTGAAGATGTTCACCGCTCTGGGAATTTACTCAGAAAGCTTTGAGAAACCATTTCTTGAGTGCACGTCGGAGTTTTATGCCGCCGAAGGCATGAAATACATGCAGCAATCAGATGTTCCAGATTACTTGAAGCACGTGGAGGTACTGTTTATATTCCTCTATGCCCACCATTAGCTGCCGTATATTTGTCTCTTTTTATTGCATGATACATAACTACAAATTGCTTGTTTTACGTTGCTCTCTGTTACCTAAAATGTTGAACTAGATAGTTGGGATTCCTGGATTTGAAAAATATCTGGGAACAAAATTTGTGTAGCCAACAAAATTGGGGGGAAAAAATTGGAATCCAACTGCACTACAATCCAGGAATCCCAGATCGGATAATTTTCCCTGGATAGTTTTGTTTCACTTATGATCTCATGATGTATGTTGAAATATTTAGGATTTGCTGATGGCTCCTTCTCTTTCACAGATAAGGTTGCATGAAGAACATGAAAGATGTTTACTATACCTTGATGTAAGCACAAGAAAGCCACTTATAGCAACTGCCGAAAGGCAACTTCTTGAACGACATATATCTGCGATTCTCGACAAGGTGTGGAGTTAATTCTTTTAGCTTATTCTCTCTATGCATATACTAGAATTTGGATTGCTTTTGTAGTTATGGTTTCTTTCTGTTCAGGGGTTCACAATGCTGATGGATGGCCATCGTACTGAGGACCTACAGAGGATGTACTCACTATTTTCAAGGGTCAATGCTCTCGAATCATTAAGGCAGGCCCTTGCTATGTACATTCGTAGAACTGGGCATGGCATTGTCATGGATGAAGAGAAAGATAAAGATATGGTTTCGTCTCTTTTGGAGTTCAAGGCTTCTCTTGATACAATATGGGAACAAAGTTTCTCAAAGAATGAAGCATTTTGCAACACAATAAAGGACGCATTTGAGTATCTAATTAATCTTCGTCAGGTCAGCATATCCCACTTTCTTTTTCCTTCCACCATTTCAACGTTACGATTGGACATTAAAAAACAAACTATTCCATTTGTATTTAGTTAAATGCCGGATTTGAATTGTAGGATAACAAAATTTCATCATGAAGAAAGTATGAGAGTAGCATTTAAAGAGGATAGGTCATAATAGTGATTGTTATGGTTGCTTTTGTTATTACATATATGACTAAATGTAACCAAAACTGGCTCCAGATTTCAGATCATATGACAAGATGTTAAAAGCTTGCACCAGATATCAGTCAGGACCTTATTTTGTATCAGTCCGCCATTACCACTAATTTTTTTGAAGATTATATCTAGAAATTTGTGGCTAATAGTTACATGTTTCCCCTGTTTACAGAACCGACCTGCTGAGCTGATTGCAAAGTTTCTGGATGAGAAGCTTCGGGCTGGAAATAAGGGTACTTCAGAAGAGGAATTGGAGGGTACACTTGATAAAGTTCTGGTTTTATTCAGGTTTATTCAGGTAACTATACATCCTTGACAGAAATTTCAGTTTTTTTTTAAATATTTATTCTCTAGTCTTCTATGATTTATTATTATTATTGTTGTTGTTGTTGTTTTGCAAATTTAGGGTAAAGATGTGTTTGAAGCATTCTATAAAAAGGATCTTGCAAAAAGGTTACTGTTGGGGAAGAGTGCTTCCATTGATGCAGAGAAATCTATGATTTCCAAGGTTAGTGGCAAGAAGTCTTATTTTCTTATTTTGACTTCGCGTTGCTGCCAAATGTTTATGATGTTGTCATACTAACAAATGTCTAGTTCCAATGCAGCTAAAGACTGAATGTGGCAGCCAATTTACAAACAAACTTGAAGGGATGTTCAAGGTGTGCATGTTTTTCCATATAAATTCTGTTTAGGGAAATGCATTGATTTCTGAGGAAATTAAAACTTTAGAACTAAAATTGAGTGATCACCTAGTTGATTGCTTATCTATTATCAATAGGGATATTATCATTTTACCACCTAATATTTTCTGACATATCACTTTCCCACTAAAGTTTTTTGGCAATTCCTTTTTCCCACTTAATGTTTCAGTTTTTATCATTTTACCACCAAACCGTTAGTTAATGTGATTTTAAACAAAATTATAGTAAAAGTCTATTTTACTCCTAAACTGTGTAAGTGTAATTTAACCCTTTAAATTAAAAAAATATAGAATTAATTATATACAAAGAAATAATACTTTTATGTCTAAAATAATTAATTGATAAAATTGTAAATATTACACCTGGTGAAATTTATAAAATACTAAATATACAGAAATTCCTGAAATACCCTTGCGACATCAGCAATTTATTTATTAATGGAGTTAAGCTGTTTGATGATAAATTGAAAAGAAACTGAAACATAAAGTGGGATAAAGCAATTGTCAGAAAACTTTTGTGGTAAAGTAATACGTCAGAAAACATTAGGTGGTAAAATGATAATATTCCTTACCAATAAAAAAAACTGTAATGAAATGAGTAAAACATTAGCTTTTCCTGGCAAATTATGATGCGAATTTGATATGCCCCTCAAACTTCTTTAACCAGTTTTTATTTTGAAGCGTCTTTCAGTTTCTGCATGTTTGGTTTTCTTGGAAGTGCTGGATATGCTTATATTCATGTGAAGGTCAAATTTTAGTAGCATTGCTGTGCACTTGGAGTAATGGCCTCAATTTACTGAGGGAAGCTTTATTAAAATATATTTTTAAAAAATCCACGAGACGGGGAGACAAAACAGCTGAACGCATCAAAATAAAAATCGGAAAACAAAAAAATAAGCATATAATGTGATACGAGAAGGTAATGAAGACCAATGTCAAAAAAAATTTGTTAATTAGACACATACACATACTACATGAACTTGAATCCAAGACCTAGGTCTTGGTAAGGCCATTCTTACCTCATAATTGTTGTCACGTGAAGTGTTAATTATCAAACCTTGTGGTCTCCAATCTATGAATTTTAAAAATTACACGATCAAGTGTTTACTTGATTTTCTTAGACAGGCTGTTGAAATATAGCTCAATAGTTGGAGAGCATCATTAGAAACCAATACTAACCTCTTTATTCTTGCCAGTTTAACACTTGATCTGTTGATGTAGCATTTGTTTTGTGAATTCAGTTAACCTTTTCTGTTGACTTTTTCATTCATCTCAACAGCAGTTTCTACTTTTTTTTTTTTTAACCCCCCACACATTCTCAGGATATTGAATTATCAAAGGAGATAAATGAGTCCTTCAAACAGTCATCCCAGGCCAGGACAAAACTCCCATCAGGGATTGAGATGAGTGTCCATGTCTTGACAACAGGGTAGGTTGAGATCCTAAATTACCATATATTTCAGAATTTTGTTATAATATTCCAATCAATATTACTGAGGATTTAAAATGTTTTTTCCATTTGGTGGCTGGCATATAGGTACTGGCCCACATATCCCCCCATGGATGTTAGGCTTCCTCATGAACTGAATGTCTATCAGGTTTGGCATAAGCTGAAGATGGCTGTTTTCTATTACGGGTTCTGAGAGTATAGTGTATATGTTTGTGTGACCCTTCTCTTTACTTTTGCTGCAGGACATTTTTAAGGAGTTCTATTTAAGCAAGTACAGTGGAAGGCGCTTAATGTGGCAAAATTCATTAGGTCACTGTGTGTTGAAAGCTGAGTTTCCTAAAGGTAAAAAGGAGCTGGCAGTTTCCCTATTTCAGGTTGGTATCTTATGTTGTGCATTACCTTCATTCTTGTGCTGTCTGTTCCTTTTTTTTGAATAGATGTTACATTAAAGTTCTAATAATACTGTGCTCACATTTTGATCGGCCCTCCAGACAGTTGTTTTGATGTTATTTAACGATGCTCAAAAGCTTAGTTTTCAAGATATTAAGGATGCCACTGGCATAGAAGATAAGGAACTGAGGAGGACTCTACAGTCTCTTGCTTGTGGTAAAGTACGCGTCCTGCAAAAGGTAGGTGCTTATTGCTGGAGTAGCAGCTTGGTTTCTTGGTTTGATAAAGTTTTGTATACTTTTGGGTCTTCATTTTTTTCCCTATGTGATAACTTTTTTTTTTTTTAAATTCTACAGTTGCCAAAGGGAAGGGATGTGGAGGATGATGATTCATTTGTATTCAATGAAGGATTTACTGCTCCCCTTTATCGTATTAAGGTATGGGCTTCTGTTATGCAGCAATATTGTGACACTTTCTACACTAGACTGTTTGATTTGGCACCTAGATGTAACTTAACCGTTGTGTTTCTTTGGTATGCAGGTAAATGCTATACAGATGAAGGAAACAGTGGAAGAAAACACTAGCACCACTGAAAGAGTATTTCAGGACCGTCAGTATCAGGTTTGCCTCCGCAGATTATGCTATTCATTTTGACAAAACATAAGTATCCCATATGGTTAATGTGGCTGTGAGTTCCAAGCAGACATGAATTATTTCTTTGTTGTTGAATGTGTTTCAGGTGGATGCTGCCATTGTTCGGATAATGAAGACTAGAAAAGTGTTGAGTCACACACTTCTAATAACCGAACTCTTCCAACAGGTACTACCACCCGTGCTCCAATTCGAGCTTTTTATTTACCTTAAGCAAAATAAGATCTCTCATATCCAGTCACAGTCATATTGGACCATGCTATAAATAACAAATATAATGTGGTAATTGTTTCATTGGACAGCTGAAATTTCCTATAAAACCGGCCGATCTGAAGAAAAGGATTGAGAGCCTTATCGATAGGGAGTACCTGGAGCGTGACAAGAACAATCCGCAGATATATAATTACCTGGCCTAGTCCCCCATTTTGTCACACACACACAAATGTGATGTTTTTCTTTGCATGGCGGCGTAATCAAACGTTCTCTCTCCCCTGTACAGAAAGTTGTAGTTCCTTTTTTTTTTTTTTTTTTCCTTCTTTGTTTTTTTGTTTTTTAACCCAACATTTGTAATTGTAAAGTATAATCGGCCTTTCTTTTGAGACCTTTCATCTCATTCTGGACTTGTGAGCTTCTTGAAATAAATTACTTATTTTTTTCTTACTTTTAATCATATGAGAAGCTGCACCTTGCTGGTTGCTGCCAGTTTACATGAGGTTTATTTATTAATTATTATTAATTTTTTTTTTTAAGGTAGTAATGTTGGTATGTAAAGTATGCTAGTATTAGTAATATATTTGATAATATGGCAAAATATAGCAACAGCAGAAAATATATGATGGAATATGGATAGAATTCAAAGATTCTCCGCGAAATTCCATGTCATTCGATGATGATGATAAATTCTTATTTCCCTCCATACGAAATCTGATGGTATATAAATAATACAACTCAATTACATAGCACAGCAAACTGAGAAGCCATCATCACAGGCAGATACAAAATATAAAAGTTCCCAAAGAAAGCAGGAAAAAAAAAACAAAAACAAAAATAAAAAATAAGGTGAAATGGGCAAATTTGGCAGTTGAAGTGAAATCAAAGGGGATGATTGATAATCAGACGGCGGGATCAGAGGGAGATGGAGATGGAGCAGCAGCGGGATGATGAGGGTAAAGAGGAGCGCGAATATTGATATCGGCATCGGGATCGTAATCGGGATTGAGGGATTGGTCAATAGCTTCACGGCCTTTTTCGAGACAAGGCTTACACGCCATCTCAATTGCAATCCAACCCAGCACCACTCCGGCTATCGCTATTATCGCTACTGTTATTGCAGCCATCTCTCCTCTTCTTCTCGCTGCTGGTGATTCTATTATTTTATTTATTTATTTATAAATATTTCTGTTACTGGACTACCGACGAGGAGAAGCTGGAGAGGAGAGAGGATGTGGATATGTTCTGTCCCATCCCAAACTCACTCACCAGGTTTTATTTTGAACTTGGGCCTTGCCTTTTTGGCACTAGCGAGCTAAATTGAATCCTAAGAGTAGTGTGCTATTGGCACCCTTTCATTATCTCACAACACCCCCCACCCTTTTTTTTGTAAGCATTTATGGATTAAAATTTAAACATAAAAACTTAGAAGCAAGTAATCCAGCTCTAAAAAGATAGAATAGATACCATTGCTTTACTTATAAGCTCCTTCGCCGAATTGCAATTTTGCCTTAAAAAAAGAAGCTTTGATGAACAGACCGATGGCGACCATGAACCGTGGATAGGGTCGGGTACGACACATCCGCCACTAGACTTGTAATTGCCATTTCAGATGTTGGTTAGCGAAATAAGTCCCCAATTTCGATTTTCTCTACTTTGCTTCTGGCTTGAATTTTAGTTCAGTTATACTTTTAAACTAAAATATAAGTATGTGAACTTAAATCGACGATTCATTTTTATAAAGTTTCATGACATTTTCGAGAAAGCATTTTCAGAATTCTTTTAAAAAAAAAACATTTTCAGATTCATTTCAAAAAAACATTTCTCAAGACAATGTTCAAACACATTTCCATATTTATTTTAAAAATAATAATTTATTTTGTCACATTTTTCTTAATTCCACTTTCTAAAGCTATAAAATCCTAGAACATTAATATTAAGTTACTAGTTCTTCATTATCACATCACTATTCACAACTGGTGTCATTATTGTTTAAACCCAAATCTACTACTCAACGAAACAACAATCATAGTCAAAGTGCAATCGAAGCTTTTTTAGACCATACTGACGCCTGGATACGCTTTTGGACCTTACCCTTCAAACCAAACAATGAAATCAATTAAACTCATACCACTAAGCCCGAATTTCTAATCAATTAAATTCATACCAACGCTCCAACCTCACTTTAATCGAGAAAGAACCTATCCTTGTGACACATGGCCTAGTGAAATTCCTACCCCAAACACTCTTATTATTTAACGGTTAAATTGAAATGTTTATGCCCAAAAGCAAGCTGCTTTTAAAAACGAATCACTTGCATGTTGAAGGAGATCATACCATAGACCAATTGTACTGTGTATTTGATAACGAGTAATGACAATCAAATCTTTTAAGTATGTCATGATTAGATTAGAACCCAACATAAAATAGATTCCATCTCAACAAGCACACCAACCAACCCCGCCCACCCACTGCAAACAACAGCTACCAAGTCTTGTCCCCTAAAGGCTAAAACAATTTGCTTAACTAAACCAACTGATCTAAATTTCACCGATCAGTCTCTTTCTGATTCTGCAGCTGCAACTAGTTTTGTTGTTATCCCAGCAATTTCTGTAACTTCAAATTCAATGCATGCATGCGTTTCCTCTATCTCTGTCAATGAATGTTTATCAAAAACACTCAACAGAGACCAACAATTTTTTTTTTCTTTTAAACTCCATCATTCCCAGCAGATACAGCTCCTAAAAACATTTCCAACTACTTCACAGGATTAGCAAAATATTATCATCAGTGTTGTGTAGTGCTCGCTTGCCATTGACGACCGCAACACACTAAAAATTCTAAGATATTAGACTATTTAAATAAGAGATATGATTGTTAAAACACTTCCATTGCCAATTCCTATAAGTAGGAGGGGAAATGAAAAAAAAAAAAGGGAAAAGAAGAAAAGCTGAGCAGCTGTGTAGACAATACATTCATTCTAATAACGCAGAGCTAATAAATTTATTTGATTACAACTTATTCAACAACACAGAAAACATCAGATCAGATTATTTGGAGAACTAAGCAAACAGAACCTGAGAGCTTGAGGGTGTCAAGTCAGAAAAATTATCTGGAGCATCAACAACTTGCCATTGTACACTGAAGCTCCACTTTTTCTCAGAGGTGCTCAGCCTTGTGATATGACCCACAGCAACATGCAGATTCCGACCCACAACATAGACTCTGCAATCACATGCATTTACGGCAAAGGGTTTGCATATCTGCTCTGGTAGCGGAGGCCCCTCTATTGTCTCCCACGAATCAGTGCTTGGGTCATAAACTTTGAGCTTCATTCTTTCAAGCTCTGAAACCACAAACAAATGCTCATAAACCACAACACTTGAACCAGTCCACCCTTCTCTCAGTCCAACAGCCATGCTTTCCCAATTATCAGTACTCGGATCATAGACCTGACCTCTCGGAGAGACAAAAAATGGCCACAACCAGCCTTCCGTCACAAGAAGTTTGCCATCTAGAACTGCAGCATCATAAGATGCCATGTTTGTTCCCATGCTTGCAATGGTGCGCCAATTTCCCTTTACAGGATCCAAAACCTCAGCTGAGTCAAGCTCGAAAAGATCTGCACTGCTTCCTCCGGCCACATATATCATCCCCCCAATCACCCCACTAGCAAAAAATGATCTAGCTGTAATCATCTTGTTCATGACTGTCCAACGGTTTTTTTGCATTTCATACTTCAAGACCAAGTCAAGAGGACAATCAACATCAGAGACCATACCTCCACACACAAACAAAGTACCCTCACGAGGGATTGAAACACACCTAAATCCATGTGGACAAACCTTATCCTTGCACGGCATTGCGGGGATAGTGTGCCAACAATAGTGAGTAAGGTCTAGAACCTGCCACTGAATTTTTCCAGTACACTTGTGAAAGGCAAAAACAAAGAGCCAAGGGTCCTTGAAACCCAGTTCCTTTCTTCGGGTAAAAAAACGCTCTTTATTACCAAGAAGCAGGTGCCATCTCTTGCAAACAGCTCTGCAGGCTGCATGGCTCTCAACTGGAAGCCGGAGGAGACAATTGAGTGCAACATCATCAGGAAGGCCCGGAATGAATGGTTCTGCTCTGAGAGATGCTTCTAATTCAGGTGAAGGATTTAACAAGGAAGATTGTATCACAGCTAACCTAAACTTTGGGGATAACGTCATCTGGGAATCCCCTAGCTTATGTACCGGCGCTTGTTGTGATGATAATCGAACCCTTTGCATTTTAATTGTCTTAAGACTCAATATTTTAAGAACCTATAATATCACGAAGGACTTGTTCCACACTCAGATTTCCTATTTATATTATGCCTCCAAATGCAAATATTCAATGAAAAAAAAAAACAATAATCATGCTCTAATTCCAAACGGCAACAGAAAGAGCTAATCCAGAATCTCAATTACCTACGTTTTTTTTTTCCTCCACTCTTACTGCAAAAACAACAATTCCCTTTCCACCAATCCTCATATGAGATGAACATGAAACAAAAAGTACAAACTTACCAATACTAAAATATCCAAATTCAAATTCGTATGTACCAAAAACAATCAAAATATCAACTTGCAAGAAGAACCCAGATTATAACTTTTCACACACGAGAGAAAATAAAAAGAAGAAGATATCTAAGCTATTACGAGGTAAAAGAAAGAAACCCACAAGAACGCAGCTCATTAAATTTATAAAAATTGATTAAACTATTGCCTAAAAGAATGGGAATTCGAAACCCAGTACAGTTCTCGAATAACACAACTTGGAAACTAAACAAAAAACAGCAAAAAATAATAACAAAAATTGAAATAAAAGAAACTTACAGGCAGGTAACTGTGAAATAAAATTGGTGATATTCGGTTTTGATTTGTTGCAAATAGAGGTGACCCAAAGACTCTTTCTTCTTGTTTAAGGATGTTCATTCATTTAATCAATTCAGTGGCAATGGTTTCTTGATTCTGTAGACAATAACTCACACGTCGCACGCGCCCACAGACCTTAGGTGACGTGGCAAGTGGAAAAGGGTTGTTTCAGTTGTCGTTTTATGGAGAGTGAAGTACAATCGCTGTTAGTGAATGTGTGGATGATCCTGTGTATCTTTTTGCCACGTGTACGATTGTGAAGGCTCAAACCGAAACTGCCAAACGGCGTTGCGTAAGCTGATTTTGCATAATTGAGATTAAGTGGATAATTAGGGAAAAAGATAAAATTATTGAAAATAAATTAATGCCACGTGTACGATTGTGAAGGCTCAAACCAAAAGTGCCAAACGGCGTTGCGTAAGCTGATTTTGCATAATTAAGATTAAGTGGATAATTAGGGAAAAAGATAAAATTATTGAAAATAAATTAGAGATGGCAATCAATTTATGACTCGTGAGTCATGACAGAGTATCCATGAAAGCAGCCATCCCAAGCCAGACCAGCTGTTTATTTACACGGAAAAGTACAAATTCTTCCGTCAACTATAGATTAGAAATACTTACATCCAACCTCAAGTATATTATGACATTTGCACCCTTCAATTCCAAAATATCGCACTTAACCCCCTTATACTAATAAAAATTAATATATTTTATTAAGTTATAATAAAATGTTCATATTACCTCTTTACGAAGCGTAAACATTTATGAACATGAAATATTATGTATATATTATGTCAATATTATTCTTAATGAGTTGAGTTAGTTATCTAATTTATGTTTTTTTTTCATATTTTCTTGGTATAAAAACTGAAAAATGTAAACATATGGGCAATAAGGTATATGAAGATTTGTCAAAATTGATTTTATGTGTTATCAATAAGAGAATACATTGTCTTAAGTAAGAAATAAAATTAATATATAATCCATGATATGGTGAAAATGAAATAAAATGATGGTTATCTTGTTATGAAATAAAACTTAATAAGAAAATTCAATATACAAATAGCATATGTTTATGCCAAATTTCTAAATAAAAAATATAAATCAATTAAATAACTAAACTATCAATGACAATATTGTTATATCACACACAAAGAATATTTTATTTTTATGGATGTTTGTGGTTTGTAAAATGACTTAAATTGTTTAGGGGCAGTATGGACTTTCAATTATAATTTAACAAGATATATCAACTGTTGTTAGTATAAGGGGTTAAGAATAACATCTCCAAATTTGAAGGGACAGTGTCATAGTCCATTTGAGTTTGAGTGTAAGTGTTTCGCACATATATTTGAGAGAGAATCTTTAATTTTTCCTTTATAAAAATGCAACTTCTCAGGCGTGAGGATATTTGAATTCATTAATTTTTTTTCTACACTTCTTTTTAATTCAGAATAATTTTATTATCAAAATTTTTTTTAGTAACACGTCTAGAGCCTTATAATTCTTCATCTCAAGTTTTCAACACATTATCCTCTCACCTCGCATGCTATGATGATACTACTGGTTACTTGTTCTTTTAAGAGAAATAGAGAGCATTCACTTATATGCCACTAATTATATTGTCAATTTATTTGCAAAAAAATGGTACAAATCTACAGATGTAGAGATAGATCTAAATCTGCCGGGACCTCCTGTTCAGCATCCACGGAAATCAGCAAGGTCGGACCTGGCTTCTCCATAGTCTTAACAAGAGTTGATTCCTTGGTTTGAGGCTTCTGTATTTCCACAGGCAATCTGGAGACAATCTTTGCCCTTTTTGATCTTTTCATCACATCAGTGTTTGCAAGGGAATCAATTGGGTAAATCCTCTCGCCCTGTCCAAAATTCAAGAAACCTACCATCTTGGACACACAACCTTCAACAAGGCCTGAGCACCGATAAAGATTGATGAAACAGGAACCAAAAAGTGTCAGTTTCAAACCAGGAGATTGATTTAAACCAAGCAACCACTGTGAATAGTTATAACAGAGCTAGTAAATGAATGCTTACTAAGGTTGGGTTGAGAGTTCTGCAAGACACCTCTATAGAAGAACGACTTACCATCTTGGCAAGTTTGGATCTTATCATTATGCAATTTCTGGACTCCATTCAAGCCTAAAGACAATGAAACATCCAAAGGGAAACCAACGGACGGAGTGCTACCAGATCCAGCAAAAGCTGTTGACAAATAAAAATTTGAAAGGTTGAGTTCATTACGATAAATGTTGTAGGAAGATTTTGAGACATTTTGAGCATTGCTGATTTTACAACTATATGAAGAGAACTTACTTGCATTCATCGGGAAAGTTAAATTTGAGCTGGACCTCTTATGGAAAGCTAGATTGTTCCCAACAACTTCACAAGAATTGCCAGGTTGGTTGCTGGACAAGGGATCAACGATGGTGCTAGCAGAGCCAATAAAAGCACAATAATTACTAGGGCAATTCCTCCTCTAAGCTGACTTCAACTGGACATTATGAGACCTAAGATGACCTCTAAGAGAGAGATGGTTAGCAAATGATTTTCTGCAATAGATGCAAGAAAAAGCACTAGTGCCATTTTTTAAGTTTTCTCCGTCAGCAGCTGAAGGGAGGTTCTATTTAGGGAATAAAATAAAGTGACCAAGATAAAGATGTTTGCTCATAGATTATTGTGCTCTCCTCAAAGTAAAAGTGAGCAAATGGTTGAGCAGATTATCTCCACCAGAATAATATGTGGTGACCTCGAGTACATCACCTCGACCAGAATATTATTGGTCACCTCGACTAGAATAATATGTGATGACCTCAAGCACATCACCTCGACCAGGATGTTATTGGTCACCTCGACCAAGAAGTTACCAGGAAGCACGATTTAGTCAAAACATTTTCTCTGAAATATTAAGAACCATATTCTTAGTGGGCTGAAAATTAGTAGTTTTCTTGAGAATTCTAGGGGAGAGGATAAAAACCTCTATAGTTTCCTATAAAAACCCTAGGAAAGGAAAATAAATGAGGGGGCTTTGAGCTCTCTCTTTCTCTCTGGGCAACTAAACCCATTGGACTTTTTTCTCTCTCTACCACTGAAAAATTTATCTTTTGCTTATGATTTCTTTAAGATTAATTATTCTCAATTATTTTCCTTTAAATTTACTTAAAAGCTTTTTTGTTTAAAACAATCATAATTAAGCCACATGAATTGTGGTATAGGTTTTTCCAAGTAAGACCCAAATCGCTGACTTGAGCGTCGGAGGGTTTTCGCCGAAAAAACTTCCGGCGCCTCCTGATTGTTGGTTGTGCTCACAGGCTCACAGGTCATCTGCTCATGGATTGTCTGCTCATGGTTCGTCTGCTCATGGATCGTCTGCTCATGGATTGTCTGCTCATGGATTGTCTGCTCATGAGTTGTCTGCTCATAGAAAATCTACTCATGGTGCTAACTAATCAACTGCTTCCCACCAAACAAATTTAATGCTGATGCAGAGATCTGAGATTTAACTAACGCATCCGGATTTCGGCATCAATATTTGGCGCCGTCTGTGGGGATTGGTACGAGAAGAAAATTTTTTTTCTCTATCAATTTTCATCTAGTTGAAGCAAATCAGAATGTTACAATACATAAATGGATGAGATTGCTTAAACAAGGAAGCAAAAACCTTAAATGAGAGCACATTGAAAGCACACGTTTGTAAAAATCAGAACATGTTAGAAGTTAAATTTTTATTTACAAGCAATTTTTCATGAAAATTTAATTATTTCTCTAAATCCTACTGCATGAGATGGGGATACCTTGTATTCATTAAATTGATTGTGCTCATATTAGGGCTGACGGTATAACTTAGTTAACTTGATTTTTTGAAAGTTACTCAATATGAGAATGATTTAAGAAATGAGAGCTAGGCTAGCATTGAGAAGCAAATCAAAGTTTACTAATAAGGCGTGCAAAGGCTCCAAAGTCCCAAAGTCTGTTTTATGGCGAGACAGGAAGCCAAGCATGCCAGGAGCTGCTCGACCAAGCGAAGGTGAGCAGACCACCAAAGTTCCAAAAAATTTCTAAGGCATGCAAAGGCTCCAAAGTCTCAAAGCATGTTTTATGGCAAGACAAGAAGGCAAGCATGCCAGGATTTGCTCGACCAAGCAAAGGTGAGCAGACCACCAAAGTTCCAAAAAGTTTCTAAGGCGAGCAAATGCTCCAAAGTCTCAAAGTTTGTTTTATAGCGAGACAGGAAGCCAAGCATGCCAGGATCTGCTCGACCAAGCGAAGGCGAGTAGACCACTAAAGTTTCTAGTCTTGATTCGTTTCACTCTCAACACTAGAAACTAGGGGACTGGTGTTTAGGGAATGAAATAGGGTGACCAAGATAAAGGTGTTTGCTCATACATTATCGTGCTCTCCTCAAAGTAAAAGTGATCAAATGATTGAGCAGATCATCTCGACTAGAATAATATGTGGTGACCTCGAGTACATCACCTCGACCAGGATGTTATTGGTCACCTCGACCAGAATAATATGTGGTGACCTCGAGCACATCAACTCAACCAGAAAGTTACCAGTAAGCACGATTCAGTCAAAATATTTTCTCCGAAATATTAGGGACCATATTCTTAGTGGGCTGAAAATTAGTAGTTTTCTTGAGAATTCTAGGGGAGATGATAAAAACCTCTATAGTTTCCTATAAAAACCCTAGGAAAGGAAAAGAAATGAGGGGGCTTCGAGCTCTCTCTCTCTCTCTGGGCAACTGAACCCATTGAGCTTTTTTCTCTCTCTACTACTGGAAATTTTCTCTTTCGCTTATGATTTCTTTAAGAATAATTATTCTAAATTATTTTCCTTTAAATTTACTTAAAAGCTTTTTTGTTTAAAGCAATCATAATTAAGCCCCATGAATTGTGGTATATGTTTTTTCAAGTAAGACCCAAATCGCTGACTTAAGCGTCGGAGGGTTCTCGCCGGAAAAACTTTCGGCGCCTTCTGAATGTTGGTTGTGCTCACAGGCTCACAGGTCATCTGCTCATGGGTTGTCTGCTCATGGATTGTCTGCTCATGGATCGTCTGCTCATGGAACATCTGCTCATAGAAAATCTGATCATGGTGCTAACTAATCAGCGGCTTCCCACCAAACAAATTTAATGCTGATGTAGGGATCTGAGATTTAACCAACTCATTCGGATTTCGGCATCAACAGGTTTGCCGTTGAAGTTGTAAACAAGACCCAAAATAGGGTCAACAAGAAGAGAATGGAAAGAGGAAATGCAAGGGAAACCATGCGGTGACGAAGAATGCCAATGTTTTTCCCTGTTTTACATTTTAGGAGAGAGAAATAGGTCTTATCGGTTAGACTAATTAATGGAAAATAACAATCCTAATTAAAATCATTTAAGAACAGGAAAGACATATACTAAATATAGAAAGACATTGTTAGCATTGAATTATATGCAATGGCAGCTACCGGCCTTATCCTTAAAACACCAGCACCTTTAAAAACAAATGTCAAAGCTATGTAAAAGAAGATGATTAGCTATCACAACGCCACGAAATAACATGTCACTTAATCTTTGGCATCTATCATTGGGTAATTTTGGAAATTCAAAGAATACATCACAAGAAAGTAGGTCGTGAAATCTCTATTATGACGATCATAACAATTAGACAAAGGAAAATTCCAAACAAAGTTGAGACCTCAATTGTTTGCACTCCTAAGAGGATACAGTAGTAACCTCAAAAATTTTTTTAGCAATGAGCATGCATGGTTGAAAGAACAACAAAGGCATGTTGCTTATTTTCTCATCTGCTCCTTCAACAAGGTTTGAAATCTGACAATCATTGATCCTCACATTGCCTAAATATTGGTCATGTATTTTTTCCACAGGTAGCCAAAAGCAAAACAAAGGCAAAAATGTCAATGCCAATTACGTAACTATAATTTCGTATCGAAAAAGACTTGAAATTTCAGACAGCACTTCACAATCAAATAATAATGCTACAGAGATCTAAATTTCAATAAATAATGCACCTCAACCAAAATACAGCCAAATCATGAGCGAGTACATAATAATTACCCTGCCATCACTTTCTAATAGACAAAACAATCTAGCACACTTAATCTAATTCAACTAAACTAAAGCGTAATCTCAAACTATTGTGAGATGTTTACACGAATCATTTTCCACAGGCGCACCCTATCCAAAGCCATAATCGCCATAAATTGATCGAGTGGCGTTATTAGGAGAGTTAGAGGGTTAATATATTAACCAGCCAGTCACCAATATAATACACAGTTTTACACGATTGTAGGCTGACAAAATTAAAATACTATGCCTAATATGATATGACAGAGTTCAACCAAGAAAATTTAGGCAGTTGTATAAACTAAAGGAGCTGACCATGCAATGGTCTTAGTTTTCAATGGGTCCACAGAAAGATGTACAAACAAATTAAGTGAACAGGATAATGTATATACTGACTCAGAAATATATGAATCAAAATTAGTACAATCTAGTTAAGTAACCTATGATTTAAAGAAAAAAGAACATTATTTACGAAAACCTTTTTGTCCGTAACTAGTGTAATTTTTGCATGCATTTCTTTCTTTCTTTCTTTTCCTAATCTATTAAAAATCTACGATTTCAAAATGGACGTGAAAAATATGGTTAGACCACAACAACTTCAATGCTAAAAGGGGAACATAACCAAAGAGCAAAACCATAGCTGATAAAAATAAGATATAGTTCTATCTTTACGTTTATCAATTAAGATGTAACTCATTTAGAGTCTCAATCAAAATGGCTGATATTAGGGTTGTGCCCAATAAATAAGGGAAACAAAAATGCCAATATTCACTTAAAAGTTTCCCTATTTCAATATTCTCGTTTCCATTCCATTCATAGTTCAGGCATAAACCAACAATGATGATTGGTCACATTTTCCTTAACAATTAATTATAAGTTTCAAGCAAAGTCAACTCAAAATAAGACGAAGAAGCTGCTTGATTTCATCTATAATGAAGACATGGTAAGCAAAGTACAGAAAGATGAAGCAACGAATATCACTAAAAAGATAATCGACTAATTTCACCGCCACTAACAAAATCATAATAGTTTCACTAATTGCATGTCGATTGCATGCATTAAGAAATTATAAGTTACGGAAAAAATGGACATCAGTTCAAATATACGACACAAACAAAACTAGGCGGCACTGTACTCAATCCATAATAGAAAACACAAGTATACTTCTATTACTACATGATCTATCTCAAAGCAACATAATAATAAATTTGCAGTTATAAAATGTCAGAATTATATGGACATAGAGAGAGAGAGAGAGAGAGAGAGAGAGAGAGAGAATTGCCTCTATAAGTGTCCTCGTCGTGCTCCGATTGAGAGTCACCGGCGGCAGCTCCTAAGTCATGTGATTCCCCGCTTCTTTTTGCTCGGTTGTCTTATTTATTTTCATTTTTCAGCTACATCTTTCATTTAAAAATTTTGGCACCCACCTGTCAAAGTTGGCAAATATAACAAGATATTTAAAAATTGGTAAGGCTATTATTTTCATACTAGCTTCTTTTGCTTTTATTTCAACTTTGGTACCAGCTGAAGTGTCTTGATTGATCATCTTTAACTACATGCATTACTTACAGGATCCAGCTACTTGCAACATCGCTTGTCCTTTTTGGTGTTAAATTTCATTCGACCCCTTACTTTTCTTTTCATTTTCAATTGATTCATAAGTATAGCTGTAATTTTATTGTCTTCTTTCATTCTTTCCCTCCACCCTATAACTGGCCCAATTTTCCCTACTTTCAAATCATTAATCAAGATATTGAAATAAACAAGAGTAATTAGACACCATTCAGGCATTCATTGGTAAAAATGAAGAATCATAACCTTAATTTTAAATCCAATTTGGTGAAATCTCATACCAGCTAAATTAAACACATATAATTTAAAACATATATATGAGAATTGATGATGGTAGAAGCAAATTTGTCGAAGAAAGTCAATGGCAATAGCAGCATAGTTTATGTAATAAACTTAAAGTAAATATGATTATCTTTGTATATTTTGGATATAGTTATGATCATGATTATTTTTTTCCTTTTACTTAAAATTCGTCTCTCAAAACTGAATTTATAATTAACCACAATATTGCTAATGGTTTAGTTAGAGTAACAAACTGCCATCTTTGATCAATTAAGCTTGAAAGTTCCATAAATAATGATGGTAAATCAATTTTAGTTGTAAATGTACAAGAACAAGATTAAGATGAGAATTTGTGCGAGGATTAAGGAACAATGAGAAATGAAGATGATATGAGAAGAAGAGTGAGAGATTTTGGAATACGGGCCAGATTGTTTTTATGTTGCGTGCGGGGGAATATTTTTTTAAAAATAATTTAAATCATTATAGCATTTCAATAAACAATATGGAGTGAAATGTAAAAGATCAAATAAGTAAATTTTTACCTTTGAAACTACTTTTTCATTAAATGGAACGAGGAAGATTTAAAGTAACAAAATGACAAAATTTGGGGTAGCTGGACTATTTTTATATATAAATATATAGTCTAAACTCGCCGACTACTCCATTTAGCTTCCTTTTCCTTTAATCTAAAACATATATTATTTAAGTATGTCTCTAATTGCTAACTTTGTTCTTTTAAAGGAATGATTTATTTTGTTAAAATATCATCGTACTGCAATTTTCTTTTCAAAATATACACATGGTGCACAAATAAAAGAAAAATTGAAATCAAACTCCAATTCTAATCTCGCTCATTAATAATCTAATTTCGATAAGAAAGAATTCGAAAAGAAAATTTCGGAAAGAGAGAGAGGGAAGGAAGGAAAAGACAAGTGGTCTATGGTTATATCATTGGGCTTTAAGCTAACTCTGAAGTGGTATAGGCCCGGTGTTGACATTATACCACAAGTAATTCTAAGTTCGATTTAACTCTGAAGTTGTGTAGGCCCAGTGTTGACATTATACTACAAAGTAATTCTAAATTCGATTTTCATGTTTTCTAAAGACACCTATCCCCCTCGCAGGCAAAGCGAATAAACATTGTTGTCATTAGTATTAACTGTCTCTGGAGTTGGAGAGTTGGTGAAATTTTAGTCTAGAACTCTGGCCACCGACCATTTTTCAGTGTTTGACATAACAAGCAAAGCAAATTGTATTTATTTGACTTGGAGAACTTTTGGTTTATGGGGAATCATTTCAGTTTCAGCAAATTCATTGCGTCAAGGCATCAAAAAATTCCAATTCCATCGGTTGAAACTATAAGTGCCATCGCACCAAACGCTGCGGAAATAATTGTCTATATATTAATTGATGTTGAATCACAGCAGAGAGTTGATACCACGATTCATCCATTTCAATAATATGTCAAACACTACAACGTACCCCCACCGACACAGACTTCTTATTTTTCAAAATCGCCCACGTTCAATGTCATTTCTTGGAAATCTTTGCCCTCATTTTATAAAAATACCATGACAAAAGAGATAATGAATCTTTTTTATTACCCAAGTAAGAATACACGTATAGAAAGTAGGAGGAGCACACGCACATTTATTGCCAATTATCGAAGAGTTCTTGAAAGGAAGAAAAGATAAGAGGAGACTACAGCAAGGGTTGACCCAAAAAAGAGGGGAAAAAAAAAGGCAACGAAGAAAAGGTCAATTGATTGATATAGTGAAGCACCAAAAACATCATTATTCGCTACAATGAAGTCAATATCATTTCAACTTTATCGGCATGGAATACTTTTTATTCTTAAAAGTAACTCCTGAAAGTGGATTGATGATCAATACACATCTATCATCAATGCCAGTTCGTTCAAATTCATTGATCCTGATATAGAAAGACACTAGCTACGGGAAATATGAGACTTATTAATAAAAGTTATTCCATATATCAGTAGAGTTGTCAGGATTAATTGAAGATGCATATATAATTGACAATGAAAATTACTCGCGCGTAGATGCAAGTTGGTGATTGAACAATGACGTGATGATGAAAAATAGAAGCATGCATCAACTAATGATAAGTTTTCGAAAGTGGAGTCGATAGTGTTATCCGATATATCTCAAATTCTCAATTGAGGTGGTGACATAGGCGTATGTGCTACTAGATTAAATGATCCTTTAATAATTTGGTGTTAATGCCTAGCTAGTAAATATTAATTATTAATGGCTAACATAAGCCGCTGCCATGCACATTTAGGCAGTTGAAATTGACAACACTATACAATAGTACTAGCTAGTTGACGTACGAACATTCAAGTTGCTTGTTCCAGAAAAGCTTGCTAGCTTGGATTAGCACGGCCGCTTAGATGACGTCCAGAAGTGATGACTACACAAATGGCTGCCATGGACCACAAGTTTCTCCTGAGAAAATTAATAATTACTTTAAATGAGGTTAATTAATTTGTTGCGAGTTACATATAGATGCAATTCGAAAACAGAAAACTACTCCAAACCAAAAAGAATACAGAAAATGAATATCAATTAGTTAGTCTATGTATATATATGCCAGTCATTTTCTTTCATTGGAGTTTGCTTTGCAATCATAGAGAAAAAAAAAAGGTTTAAAATTTCAAGAAAATATATAATATATGCCTAACCTTGAAAATTCTACCACTATTGCCTACCTTGAGTTTGAGTAGGGAAAAAAAAAGGCAACGAAGAAAAGGTCAATTGATTGATATAGTGAAGCACCAAAAACATCATTATTCGCTACAATGAAGTCAATATCATTTCAACTTTATCGGCATGGAATACTTTTTATTCTTAAAAGTAACTCCTGAAAGTGGATTGATGATCAATACACATCTATCATCAATGCCAGTTCGTTCAAATTCATTGATCCTGATATAGAAAGACACTAGCTACGGGAAATATGAGACTTATTAATAAAAGTTATTCCATATATCAGTAGAGTTGTCAGGATTAATTGAAGATGCATATATAATTGACAATGAAAATTACTCGCGCGTAGATGCAAGTTGGTGATTGAACAATGACGTGATGATGAAAAATAGAAGCATGCATCAACTAATGATAAGTTTTCGAAAGTGGAGTCGATAGTGTTATCCGATATATCTCAAATTCTCAATTGAGGTGGTGACATAGGCGTATGTGCTACTAGATTAAATGATCCTTTAATAATTTGGTGTTAATGCCTAGCTAGTAAATGTTAATTATTAATGGCTAACATAAGCCGCTGCCATGCACATTTAGGCAGTTGAAATTGACAACACTATACAATAGTACTAGCTAGTTGACGTACGAACATTCAAGTTGCTTGTTCCAGAAAAGCTTGCTAGCTTGGATTAGCACGGCCGCTTAGATGACGTCCAGAAGTGATGACTACACAAATGGCTGCCATGGACCACAAGTTTCTCCTGAGAAAATTAATAATTACTTTAAATGAGGTTAATTAATTTGTTGCGAGTTACATATAGATGCAATTCGAAAACAGAAAACTACTCCAAACCAAAAAGAATACAGAAAATGAATATCAATTAGTTAGTCTATGTATATATATGCCAGTCATTTTCTTTCATTGGAGTTTGCTTTGCAATCATAGAGAAAAAAAAAAGGTTTAAAATTTCAAGAAAATATATAATATATGCCTAACCTTGAAAATTCTACCACTATTGCCTACCTTGAGTTTGAGTGCATATGACGAGTAGTATCATAAACAAATTATCATATATCTAGTCTAAGATTATGTACCATTTCTAAAAGACCAGTGGTCCTGGTACATGCACCGGCACACAATTGAATTTTCATTATGTAATTACAGCCATGAATTTTATGAAGAAGTTTATTGAGCAGCCAACCGAAAAATCACTGCCGCTAGACGCTAGTGTAGTGCCAAGAGAATACGAGAGAGAGATCTGAATTAGGTGGAAACGTAACATGCATTTTATCATCAAAGTTCCAATAACGTGCAAAACTCTCAATTTAAAATGCGTGATTCGCTCAAATTCACATAATATTAATATCCACACAAAGCTTCCACCGAATTAATGCCCGTTAGTTTTAAGTTTTTTTATTAAATCAAATATATATGACGACCATTTGCAATTTGCAAATAATGCACGTAAGAATTTGGTCAATTGAACGATGCCCAACTTTTAATTAATAATACTAATGATCAAATAAATATCCAACCGACCGCGCCACACATACTCTTCCCATATTCTATGCAAAGGATGTGCCAACACATACACAATCCCATCGAATCACTCTCTCTTTCTTAAGCAGCCTACCTTCGTCTTGTCAACTTTTCGACTACGGTCCAACATTGGCTTCGTTTCGTTTTCGCTTGTTAAAAGAGGAATTTCATACCTAATTCTTGGATTAATACATGATTTTCTAGAAGAATTTAACCCCTCTTTTACTAATGCATGCACTATGGAAAAGTGGGAAACCGAAAAGCTAACACGAGAGTAAGAGAGTCAAAGACGAAGAAGAAGAAGAAGAAGTAAGACCTCATTTATTTTCCAAGATAATAACAATATTATTACCACATCATTCACTGTCATCTTAATCAATGGAGGTGCTAGATTTAGGTGGGTATTGGCAGTTAGTAGTTTATTTCCGGTTAGTCAGGTCAGTTAGGGAATCTACTCATTATTACATTATTGTATTTAAAAAAATTATATTAGTGTATACATGTTAATTAATTAATTGTATGGCTAGCTATCCCATATTATCGAATATATTGATTAGAGAAAGAGGAGAGGACCGCTTGATTCGCGTCCCAATTCCCATACATAATTCATAAGTTAGTGAATGGGTGTTGAAAGCTTTTAACTTTATATTGTGAGTATTGAAAAAAATATATGGGTTGGGCAACGGCAATTTAATTACCTCGTACCTAATTAAAAACTTTTTTGATTTGCTTAATCTTACCTGCCTAGCAATTTGTTTAAGAAATGAAAAAAGATTTTGATCTTTTCAATATTCAAAGAGGTTAATTGAGACGCCTTGACGTGCAACAGGAAGTATTAGGTTTAACATTTTCAAATCAGTGGTCATATGTACTTGAAAGATTCAACGACGACGATTTTTTGAATCACTAATTCCACTTAAGATAAAATGTAAAGCATATCTATGAGGATATTCATACGGATGGGCGCCCATGTGCACCCATGTGCACACTGAGAATTAGATTAACAATTGATTGGGAGGAAAATTTTTTCAGGCGGACTTAATCTTGCACGTGCCACACACAGGTGGCACTGGTTGATTTCGATTTTTATTTTTTACTAGGTGATGATTGCTTTTAATTTTTCAATATTGCTTTGAAATATTGAAATACAATGCATTCTCAAAAGATTGTTCAGTTGGCTTAATTCTTGCAATGAAATTCAAAAAAAAATTATGGGTTTGAGTCAGAGGGGAATGCGTCTAATTTAGGTTGGGGGCAGAGGCAAGTACGTTTAATTAAATTGGAGAGAGATGGGTGTAATGTAAATTAAAATATATATGTAACCTAAAACACTGATTATTTAATTATTAATCATGTGATCTTGTTAAACTTAAATTATATAGTTTTGAAGTGAAGGTCTAGATTCGATGACAAAAAAAAGTCTTAGGAAGATTCATGTCTTAAGTATGTGACTGATTTAACAATAATAAAATATGACAGGTAGAGGTCCAGCCTAACCTTCTACTATCTTAGTGGTTTTAATAAAATAATAATAATAATAATAATAGAAATAATAGAGGAATGTGATTGATTGACCAATCGGTGAACTGTTTCACTAATTAACTAATATTGCGGAAAATTTAATTATATATATTTCATATACTACTTTGAATGGTAAATTTTCTTAATTATAATAATTGAGTAATGATGATTGATTTGATAAAATTGGGACTCAAAAATACTGGCCAAACTACGCAAATAAGATCAACTAAAAGTAATGACACTGAATATCTTGAGTTATTTTCTTTCTGATGTTGCTCCATGTGCCATCTGTTAACTACGACAATTATTGATTGCCAACTAATCCATGCTGAAATAATAGAATAATTAAGCCAAAGCTACACTAATTAATCAGTTTATGACGGGCTAACAGTATGTTGCATGCGATACAAAATCCCAAGTGCTAACCAAGTGAGTTCCTCGTGTCGTGGATTGCAACCATTTGTTATCCTTATATTTGGTTTGATTATGGATAATCCTCTCAAGTATAAGATATATTACATATCAAAAGCTTCTCCCATGTAGTGGTTTCCAAAATCAATCGTTAATAAAGGATTAAGCTCTCGCAATTCTTAACTAGTACCAAAGATAAGATTATAAAAGAGTTTAGTCCTTAAAGCCAGTAAAAAAAAAAGAAAAACAAATAAATAAATTAAGAACCAAAACCTTAATCTAGATCTTAATGGTCCGTTTACTTCATGGGATGGAAATGGGGTGGAATGGGAATTAAATTTCAATATTTACTTGGCAAAAATAAATGGGAATGAGAATGTGTTGGAATGCCATTAATGTGTTTACTTGGCAAAATAAATGGAAATGAGAATCAATTTACCAAAATACCCATAGTATTAATAATTAATAAAAATAATTAATTTATCATTATTAACAATATTATCATTATTGTTGTTATTATTACTTATAAAAATAATATTAACAATAATTAATAATAACTCAAATAATAAAGTTAATAAAATTTAATAATAATATATTATCATTATTAACATTTATTATTATTATTATTATTAAATTTTATTTATTATTTATTATTTTATTAATATTATCATTATTAACATTTATTATTATTATTATTAAATTTTTTAAACTTTATTATTTTAGTTATTAT
>MKYO02002116.1:518855-557869 GCA_002013955.2 Citrus medica
AACAACAATAATGATAATATTGTTAATAATGATAAATTAATTATTTTTATTGTTAATAATGATAATAATAATATTAATAACCAAAATAATAAAGTTAATATATTATTATTATTAATGGAATTTAAAATAATAAAATTAATTGTAATTTGAATGAGGGTAATTTAAAAAATATGAAAAAAATATAGGGATACAAAAATAAACATATATTTCATTCACATTCCCATTCCCTCATTTTTTATTCCCAACTCCCTCATGGAAATGAGATTCTCATTTCTTATTATCAAATTATGTGGGATCCACACATTTTATTTCTATTTACAAATTATATTTTACCAAATAAACATGAATTTTATTCTCATTCCTTTATTTTCATTCCTCATTTCATGAAGTAAACATACGGTAAGTGTACGTTGAAATATTACTCAAAACAAGAGCCATTATTGCATCCAAGTGTTACTTTACTAAGAGGTAATACCGTTGTCCCCATTCTGCAAAGCCACTTGGTGGATTGTCAATGTCACACCAATCAAGTAAGTTGTGTGAAAATTGCCATATGACTAAAGAACTGTCACTTCTTTAACAAGTGGGATTGCAGCATTTTTCAAACCAGACAATTTGCTAAATAATTTGCTTCTGCAAGTAGAAATAAGAGTGCATGATCATCTAAAAGAAAGTATTTGCCAAGCCCAGAAACTAATTGGATGCCTTTTTCGTGGACAATCACAACTATCTGCAAGTTGCGTTCTGGATTGGTTAATGGTTATTGAATGAACGTCGAAGACTCAACATCAGCCTGTCATGGTGCTTAACTAATGGCAAAGCGACCCCATTCCCTAATCCTGCGGAATTTTTTGTAAGTTGCAATGATAATCATCTACTCTTTTTGTGAAGCCAAGCGACAACTTATAGCAAGTTGCATAAATGGACACCAAAAAGCATCATGCAAAAACACATACATAATGCTATTATTATAAAGTACGTGCTACCCAGTTAAAATCAAATTGTGATAAGAAATGCTTTTAACTATAATAGTTCCAATCTAGATTGATCAGCTTCAATTTTAATACCAACAGCTTTCTCCTTGCATCTGCTCAATCAGATATTCTAGGTGAAAGGAGATTGGATTGATGAAAAGTGGGGATTGAATTTGGACATTGCAATTGCACTTGTAATTTATACTGTGAAAAATAAAGAAAAAACAAATGAAAATCCCATCTCAATTCTAAAGGTGTATATATATATATATATAGTTATGATATGATTCGATCGAGCAATAGCTTTTTAGCATGATAATTATTAAGTTCAGTGAGGTGATCGAGCCGCTCACCTACTGTCATGTAAATTAAATTAATTAAAGAAAAAATACCAACCATGCAATCTTCCTATTTATTAAAAAAAAAAGATATTGCTCAGTATATGTCTGCAATTAATTGAATGTAGCCATTGCATATAATTAGCTTATGATGAATATTACACTCTTTTATATATTGTATGTACATCTATGGCCTCAATCTTAATTAATTAGACTAGCCTAACCATTCAACAATCAGGTAATTATCATCATCAGATATAAAATACTCTTTTGAATAATGTAAAATCACGTTAATTATTAGGTTTTGCCTAACTCAAATGACCTTCTAGCTTTTTGTTTTTTTTTTTGCTTTCCCTAGACTTTTATCAAGATAAACGACATCACTGATGCACTATTCTTATCTCTAGTACAAATTAAAATAATATTTAAAAAGGGATTTAGAAGCTAATCTAATACAAATTAAATGACTAAAAAAACAAAAAAGCATCTGGGAAGTTTTATTATTATTTCTATTGACGATCATAAAGAGAATTTTATGTATTTGCATTTGCGGCTTGAGAGTCATCCGTGACATTAGGGAGGGATTAAATTCTATTTTGTTAATCAAAATATAAGCAGATAAAAGTAGAAAGGACATGTTTCATGAGTAGACCATTGGACGTTTGATCAGTTTTTTAGATCTCAAGATAATGAGTGAGTTGTTTTGATTTAATTTAAGGGAGATAAATTCTTCACATCAAAAACTGATCATATGAGGAGATGTACCTTGTTGTACATAATTAAGATATCTAACTTTCACTTTCCTGCGCAATACGGTAAGCGGATACTTTTTAAAAACAGGTGTTTTAGTCTTTTCCAATGATTAAGCCCTAGGCAACAAAACTCTAATAATTTTGTGAATTAAGGGAATCAAATGGGTTCATAAGATATATAAGTTACTGTAACACAAAAAGTTCTCACATTCATATCAATATTGATTATATCAGGGTGCGTATCGATCTCTACGTGCGTGTTACCACAACATATTTTTCTTTTTTCTTTTGGGGACCATTGTCGGTTTCTTAATTATCAACAAGAACAAACAAGAGGAGAAAGGTTAACTAGGCAATCCAAATCAAAAGTTACATTATCTATAAATTTTTTATTTAAGTTAATTATAATACAAGAATGAAGGGTGATATATCATTTTCATCCTTCTTTGTCTGGTGGCCCTCTACGGTGTTTCCGTTGGACCGCAGCAAGAAACTCGTAGAGGACAGTTGCTAAAATACAAAAAAAAAAAAAAAAAAGATAACACCATCAGCCATCTTTTCCCACCGCGGGCATTAATATTAATGGCATCATCTCTCACATTGAAGGTTACGCTTGCAATTGGATTCATTTTGTTTCGCGTAGATAGGTAATTTGGGGACCTCTCAATTAAATGATGTGCTGTTTCAGTGCTGATAAGTATCAAAACGTTATTTTCTTTGATGTTAGATATAAAAATATTCGGGCCGGTATTTAATATAATATTGATCATTGATAAGTGCCCTATATATTGACCTAACTTGGTAATTTGCGGCATATTTCAATTAATATTTTCGGCGATCACGTCCTTAAAAACATATTTCATTCTTGAAGTTTCAACAGTAAGACAGTAACTAAGTGTTCAATCATTAGTAAGTTCAATATAAAATTATTTCATTCAGGGCGGTTATAAATGAATGCTACACTAACTAAGATGTGAGCCTATAAATTACAAAACATTAATTTATCAAATAATCAAGGTCGGTGCCGCATGTGACATTCATCATAAACTGTTTTAGTGAGTGATTAGCCAAAGGAAGAAGAAGAAGAATTTTTTTTTTGGTTCTAAAGTCGAAAAAATGTAAATAAATAGATATCAGTTAGGATTGCGGAAGTCGCAGACAAAGATGGGGCCAGGGGTAATGGACGTTGAATTGTTGATAGAGAGAGAAAATAGGGCTTTTCAACAGGCCATTGCTGTGTCGTATCATGTGTATGTGTATGAAATTTGAAAATGAATGTTTTTGTAAAATTTATCTTACGTTGAGAAACACAGAAAGAGAAGAGGGCGTGTGGGGCTACTTAGTGATGTGACCTAGATTTCGTGGTCGAAAGGAAGTGGAAAACGGTCACGTGGGTACTGGGTGTGAGGGGTCTCCGTTTTAGTCTTAGAAGTAGAGGGCAAAACGCGGAAATAGAAGATATAACAACAATAATAATTAATAAGGGCTTTCTAAGTTACATTTTATTAAACTTATTATTTAATTAAAATACTTAAAAAATAAGTAATATGAGAGATGGATCATGTAATTTGTTTATTATTTTAATTGAACTGTAAATTATAATAAATGTAACTTAACAAGTTCTTAATAATAATAACAACAACAAGTAATAATAATTATAGATTTTTTTTTTGCAAGAATTATTGAACAAGTTGAGCATCAATTGGAGTGTTTGATTTTTCACTGTTCCTTTCTGTGGGCATGACTGTGTCTCTGACTGTAACTCTCACTCTTATTGGCCCTTAATTTTAGGATCCCTCCAATTATTTTACTTTCTTTTTATTGTCTAAAAAGAAAAAAGGGCTTTTTCTGATGTCAATCCTCAAGTGCCCTTTCCACAAATGCACCACGTGGTCTTCTCTGAGATGTCTGAGGTGGACCTCTACTAGAAACAAACGTTTTAATAGACTAAACTCTCTCTTCCCCTTCCCCCAACTCTATTTATACCCTTTATTTTGTTTTCTCCCCCAAACTCACTCACTCTCCCTGCTCTCTTCCTCTGCTCTTTCTCTATAGTCTAAACAATACACCAAACACAAAACTTTCTCCCCAGTCTTGTGCCATATAGCCATGGCTGCTTCTACTACATCACCCAACTCTTGTAGTTGGGGTAAATCTCAAATTCTTAACCCATTCTCTTCATCTTTGGTTGACATGGGCTTCCCAACGAAGTCCATAGCCTTGAAGAAGAAGCCCAATAAATCCTTGAAAGTAGAATCTGCCTTACACTCTCCTTCAGTCCTTCATTTCCCTAAACAGCCTTACCCGAATCCTGTAATTACCAGACAGGACTCTACAGCAAAACCCGACAACAAGAGCAACAAAAGCCAAGGACAAACACAGCAATCACAATGGAATCCCCTCCAAAGAGCCGCTGCCATGGCCTTGGACATAGCGGAGAACGCGTTGGTCTCACGAGAGCGCCAACACCCACTTCCCAAAACAGCCGACCCAAGTGTCCAAATTGGCGGTAACTTCGCTCCGGTGCCGGAACTGCCCGTCCGGCATGGTCTCCCGGTCACTGGCTCCATCCCCGAATGCATCAACGGCGTTTACCTCCGCAACGGTGCCAACCCATTATTCGAGCCGGTTGCCGGTCACCATTTCTTTGACGGTGACGGCATGGTCCATGCAGTCGCCATCGGTAACGGAAGCGCAAGTTACGCTTGTCGTTTCACAGAGACACAGAGATTAATGCAGGAGAGAGAATTAGGGCGTCCTGTTTTTCCAAAAGCAATAGGCGAATTACACGGACACAATGGTATTGGGCGTCTCTTGCTTTTCTACGCAAGAGGATTGTTCGGACTCGTTGATCATAAACAAGGCACTGGTGTGGCAAACGCTGGCTTAGTTTACTTCAATAACAGGCTTTTAGCAATGTCCGAAGATGATCTTCCATACCAAGTACGCATCACTCCTTCTGGGGATCTTGAAACCGTTGGGCGTTACAATTTTAACCACCAACTTAAGTCAACAATGATAGCTCATCCGAAAGTTGATCCCGTATCAAAGGAGCTTTTTGCTTTGAGTTATGATGTTGTTCAAAAGCCTTATTTAAAATACTTTAGATTTTCTGCTGATGGAGACAAATCACCCGACGTAGAGATTCATCTGCCAGTGCCCACCATGATGCACGATTTCGCTATCACTGAGAATTTTGTGGTGATCCCGGACCAACAAGTCGTTTTCAAGCTCCAAGAAATGATAACGGGTGGCTCTCCGGTGATTTATGACCAGAACAAGAAGTCCCGGTTCGGGATTCTTGCAAAGAATGCTAAAGATTCTAACGACGTCATCTGGATTGAATCACCGGACACGTTCTGCTTTCACTTGTGGAACGCTTGGGAGGAGCCGGAAACTGATGAAGTTGTTGTCATTGGATCATGCATGACACCTGCTGACTCAATTTTCAACGAGTGTGACGAGAGTCTGAAGAGCGTTTTATCCGAAATTCGGCTCAATTTAAAGACTGGTGAGTCCACGCGCCGCCCGATTCTCTCGGAGTCTGATCAAGTGAACTTGGAGGCTGGGATGGTGAATCGCAACAGGCTTGGTAGAAAAACTCAGTTCGCTTATCTAGCCATTGCGGAGCCATGGCCTAAAGTTTCAGGTTTTGCTAAAGTGGATCTCTCTTCAGGAGAGGTTAAAAAGTATTTTTACGGCGATAATAAATATGGCGGCGAGCCATTTTTCTTGCCAAGAGATGCTAATAATTCTGAAAATGAAGACGATGGTTATATTCTTGCATTTGTTCATGACGAGAAGACTTGGAAATCAGAGCTGCAAATTGTGAATGCCATGAATTTACAGCTTGAAGCTTCGATTCAGTTACCTTCGAGAGTACCATACGGTTTTCATGGAACTTTTGTTGACTCCAAGGACTTGGTGAATCAAGCATAAGCACGATGGGGAAGGGTTTTTCTTGTTAGTAAGTTAATTTTGTGAGAAGAGACGAATTTACAAGGGAGAATTTTACCAGAGGGATGTATGCTTTGGATGAGGACAAGTCCCCGGATTCTCCTGGACATTCGTTTAAAAAAAAAAATTACGTACCTTTTGTTTCTGTTAGGTTTATGTTTGTTACAGAACTTTTAGCTATACTAGTTTTTAAGGAACCAAGCTTGTAGCTTTTGTCTTCTAGGTAGCATTCGAGCTCAGCTGGTTTCTGGTTTGCTTAATTTGTATTTTTACTGTGTCATGTTCTGTGAAAGGAGGAGAACTCTTTCTCGGTCTCACTGTCTTGAATTGATCAAGAAGATATCTTCCTCTCTTTTACTTGTACTTTCATTCCCTCTTTCCATATTACGCCTTAGAAATACTAGGCGTCCTGATATTTAAGTTCTAATTAATATGACATTTATTCGCCTTAAAAATGTTAGGCATCCAGTTTTCTAATTAACATGACGTTTATTCATTAGATGATAGTTAAATAATTTTAAAAATTATAAAATCCATCATTCAATAAATAAGTGACATATAATATTGAGACCCAAAAATTGAGATTTCTAATGTTATTATAAAGATAAATATTATCATGCTTATTTTTTGTTTAATCTTTCACATTATTTTTAATTATACTACATTTTACTAATTTTTTATAATTTTTAAAGTAACTTTAATTTGTGATATCGTAACCTGGATAATTGAATCATATTACATGTATTTCTTTATAATTAGAAGTCTACCAAACCCTCTAAATTGTGATATCTAACTATTCAGTGGTTACCTCCAATGTCTTTTTTTAAACCTTGCAATAGGAAGTTATGTGTAAGCAACTAAAATAGTACGTTGAAAATAGGGAGATTATCAATTATCCTCTATTGAAATCAGTATATATCATTTATTCCCTTATTGTTTTCATAATATCTAATACCCTGCTGGCACCATAATTTTACAGGATTACTCTTATTTTCAAGTACCCTTTTATTCATATTGATTATAAATTAAAATAAGAGATTTAATACTAAAAATAAGAAATATATGTTTTTGTGTGAATAAAAATTACTAATAATACATTTTTCTTGCACTTTTTGTAATTTTTTAAATATGTTTTCTTATAATAACTATTATTTTATATTCCCAAAATAGAATATCAAGTAAAGGACCCGTTTATCCTTTCCTTTCCTTAAATTTTTTGTCTAGGGGATTTTTAAATATTATGCAAATAATAAAGAGATAAGTAGTATATATTGATTTCAGTAGGGGAGTAACTAGCAATCTCTTGTTAAAAATATTTGGTAATTAGCAGCAAAAAACTAATAAACTAAATCATGAATTGGAATTATAAGTGGGAAATAATTTACTTATACTATTTCAACAACAAATAATACGGTTCTTATAAAGATTTAAATCTTTTTAGAAAGAAAAATAAAAAATTAATAGTTTTTCTTTGAATTGTATGATCTATAAAGTTTGCTTCATGAAAGTGAAAAGAATATTTTAACAATCATCTCCACCTATTTAATAGTTTGAGTCTTCCTAAGTCACATTTATCATAACTAACAGCAACACGCACTGGCTCTGACCTTTTTCTCATTTTTGCATATTTTTTTATAGGCTGTTAGGTTACGTCTACTTCTAAAATTCTAATAACATTCTTTGGATCACATGGACAAGTAAAGTTAATCATTACATTGAGGAAGAAATTAAGTGCATATAACGCATGAAATATATGCTGTATGAGTCGTTGAAAAACAAGATTAAAATATTGTACATTAATTTAATCCATAACAAGGAGGAGCATAATGATGGTAATTATCTGACTAATAGCAATACGACCGAGAGACATTTATTAACAGGAAGCGTAATTATCATGAGAAGATTTGAAATAGAAAAAGAGAGAAAAGTAAGAAAGAGAAGCAGAGGCAAAAGTCAAAACTCGAACACCCACCAACGGTTATAAAGTAAAGTGGATGAAACGCAGTCAAACAACTTCGTGCGGTCTCGCCGGTGATTGATGATCAACGAAAGCAGAAGAAGTGATTGCATCACTGGATCGTGATGCCGGTGAAAGCTGAGGATGAAGAACGTAATTGGACTTCTTTTGTTTCCGAGAAAAATGCCGGTGAAAGCTGGAGCTGTAATTTTAACCAAAGGTCATGGCTACTTTTAAGTTGCTCTAAGTTATAGTAGAAATTATAATCACATACGTAAAATAATAAATAATAAAAAATACGTTGTAATTTTAATCGCTTAATTATGAAAAAGTATTCCACCATAGAGTGGTTCTAACGTAGCGAGACTCTCAAAGAAATTAGAAACATTTATTTTTTTAGAAGCATTTAAAATTTGATATTCATATATTCCTCTTGATTTTCTTCTTCTTCTTCTTTTTTATTATTATTTCAAAGTAGTTATTTTATGATTGGAGAAAGAATAGGCTTATTAAATGATGACATTAAATTTATACGTCTACATGTATATATAGTTATAATTAAATATATATTTTCTATGATGTGAACATTCACCAGAGACTAACTACATAACATTAGAAGCTTAGACTTATCGATACATAGTATGTATATAATACTATAGTGATTTTATTAGATAAAGACCAATAGTTATTGATGTTAGTTTTAAGAAAAAATAAATTGTATTTGTTACATGAAAATGGAGTATATTTTATTAATTTTTTAATATTAAATTTAGAGGATCCTCGAGTGAAATTCAATTGATGATTATATTTTAAAATCTATTGCCCCGTCGTGTGATAGAGCACCATTAAACTGATAGCTTTGCGCAAGTGTTTCTCTAATTTTAAATGTATATATATATCTTGTAACCCTTTTATATGTTTAAAGATTAAATGAACAACATATAACCTCTCAGTAACAATTACTGACGTTAACATAAAAATTAACTTGTGAAGAGAAAATTGGGTTATTATACTCTAAATATTTATTAAAAAAAAAACTACTTTTAGATGTAGTTTTCGTTTGTACACAACTAAGAGACAACTGCAGTCTCCTTCGAGGTACAAATGTAATCTCATTCACGTGCAAGAAGAAACCAACCACATTAAATGCGAATCACATGACAATAAGGGCATGCGTGATGTTGAATGCTTGGTACATTGTAGTAATAGTGTAGTGGTACGGTAGCAGTAAACTCAACTCCACGAACTACACAGTTCTTAATTTCTTGATAATCATATTACTTACATCAAACATAAAAATAATATTACCAACTCAAATATAATTTAGTTGTCGAATTATTTAATCTTATTCATATATTGATCTAAATCACATAATTATATCACTTGACGGCACTCTTCTTTCAAAATTCGGAGGGGGAAAAAAAAGAAATAATAACGTAATATTCTGGTTTTGCCGCAGAATCAATCTTGGCCATAACTTTTTAAAAGATGTTTTGTGGGCGATGACGGTTACATGTTCACTAAGAGAGCAATTAATGCAAAGTGGGAAAGGGCACATAATGCCCCACTCACCTTCATCGTAGGTTTTTCGAAAAAACGAAAAAAAAAAAAAAAAAAAAAAAATTACGTACCTTTTGTTTCTGTTAGGTTTATGTTTGTTACAGAACTTTTAGCTATACTAGTTTTTAAGGAACCAAGCTTGTAGCTTTTGTCTTCTAGGTAGCATTCGAGCTCAGCTGGTTTCTGGTTTGCTTAATTTGTATTTTTACTGTGTCATGTTCTGTGAAAGGAGGAGAACTCTTTCTCGGTCTCACTGTCTTGAATTGATCAAGAAGATATCTTCCTCTCTTTTACTTGTACTTTCATTCCCTCTTTCCATATTACGCCTTAGAAATACTAGGCGTCCTGATATTTAAGTTCTAATTAATATGACATTTATTCGCCTTAAAAATGTTAGGCATTCAGTTTTCTAATTAACATGACGTTTATTTATTAGATGATAGTTAAATAATTTTAAAAATTATAAAATCCATCATTCAATAAATAAGTGACATATAACATTGAGACCCAAAAATTGAGATTTCTAATGTTATTATAAAGATAAATATTATCATGCTTATTTTTTGTTTAATCTTTCACATTATTTTTAATTATACTACATTTTACTAATTTTTTATAATTTTTAAAGTAACTTTAATTTGTGATATCGTAACCTGGATAATTGAATCATATTACATGTATTTCTTTATAATTAGAAGTCTACCAAACCCTCTAAATTGTGATATCTAACTATTCAGTGGTTACCTCCAATGTCTTTTTTTAAACCTTGCAATAGGAAGTTATGTGTAAGCAACTAAAATAGTACGTTGAAAATAGGGAGATTATCAATTATCCTCTATTGAAATCAGTATATATCATTTATTCCCTTATTGTTTTCATAATATCTAATACCCTGCTGGCACCATAATTTTACAGGATTACTCTTATTTTCAAGTACCCTTTTATTCATATTGATTATAAATTAAAATAAGAGATTTAATACTAAAAATAAGAAATATATGTTTTTGTGTGAATAAAAATTACTAATAATACATTTTTCTTGCACTTTTTGTAATTTTTTAAATATGTTTTCTTATAATAACTATTATTTTATATTCCCAAAATAGAATATCAAGTAAAGGACCCGTTTATCCTTTCCTTTCCTTAAATTTTTTGTCTAGGGGATTTTTAAATATTATGCAAATAATAAAGAGATAAGTAGTATATATTGATTTCAGTAGGGGAGTAACTAGCAATCTCTTGTTAAAAATATTTGGTAATTAGCAGCAAAAAACTAATAAACTAAATCATGAATTGGAATTATAAGTGGGAAATAATTTACTTATACTATTTCAACAACAAATAATACGGTTCTTATAAAGATTTAAATCTTTTTAGAAAGAAAAATAAAAAATTAATAGTTTTTCTTTGAATTGTATGATCTATAAAGTTTGCTTCATGAAAGTGAAAAGAATATTTTAACAATCATCTCCACCTATTTAATAGTTTGAGTCTTCCTAAGTCACATTTATCACAACTAACAGCAACACGCACTGGCTCTGACCTTTTTCTCATTTTTGCATATTTTTTTATAGGCTGTTAGGTTACGTCTACTTCTAAAATTCTAATAACATTCTTTGGATCACATGGACAAGTAAAGTTAATCATTACATTGAGGAAGAAATTAAGTGCATATAACGCATGAAATATATGCTGTATGAGTCGTTGAAAAACAAGATTAAAATATTGTACATTAATTTAATCCATAACAAGGAGGAGCATAATGATGGTAATTATCTGACTAATAGCAATACGACCGAGAGACATTTATTAACAGGAAGCGTAATTATCATGAGAAGATTTGAAATAGAAAAAGAGAGAAAAGTAAGAAAGAGAAGCAGAGGCAAAAGTCAAAACTCGAACACCCACCAACGGTTATAAAGTAAAGTGGATGAAACGCAGTCAAACAACTTCGTGCGGTCTCGCCGGTGATTGATGATCAACGAAAGCAGAAGAAGTGATTGCATCACTGGATCGTGATGCCGGTGAAAGCTGAGGATGAAGAACGTAATTGGACTTCTTTTGTTTCCGAGAAAAATGCCGGTGAAAGCTGGAGCTGCAATTTTAACCAAAGGTCATGGCTACTTTTAAGTTGCTCTAAGTTATAGTAGAAATTATAATCACATACGTAAAATAATAAATAATAAAAAATACGTTGTAATTTTAATCGCTTAATTATGAAAAAGTATTCCACCATAGAGTGGTTCTAACGTAGCGAGACTCTCAAAGAAATTAGAAACATTTATTTTTTTAGAAGCATTTAAAATTTGATATTCATATATTCCTCTTGATTTTCTTCTTCTTCTTCTTTTTTATTATTATTTCAAAGTAGTTATTTTATGATTGGAGAAAGAATAGGCTTATTAAATGATGACATTAAATTTATACGTCTACATGTATATATAGTTATAATTAAATATATATTTTCTATGATGTGAACATTCACCAGAGACTAACTACATAACATTAGAAGCTTAGACTTATCGATACATAGTATGTATATAATACTATAGTGATTTTATTAGATAAAGACCAATAGTTATTGATGTTAGTTTTAAGAAAAAATAAATTGTATTTGTTACATGAAAATGGAGTATATTTTATTAATTTTTTAATATTAAATTTAGAGGATCCTCGAGTGAAATTCAATTGATGATTATATTTTAAAATCTATTGCCCCGTCGTGTGATAGAGCACCATTAAACTGATAGCTTTGCGCAAGTGTTTCTCTAATTTTAAATGTATATATATATCTTGTAACCTTTTTATATGTTTAAAGATTAAATGAACAACATATAACCTCTCAGTAACAATTACTGACGTTAACATAAAAATTAACTTGTGAAGAGAAAATTGGGTTATTATACTCTAAATATTTATTAAAAAAAAAACTACTTTTAGATGTAGTTTTCGTTTGTACACAACTAAGAGACAACTGCAGTCTCCTTCGAGGTACAAATGTAATCTCATTCACGTGCAAGAAGAAACCAACCACATTAAATGCGAATCACATGACAATAAGGGCATGCGTGATGTTGAATGCTTGGTACATTGTAGTAATAGTGTAGTGGTACGGTAGCAGTAAACTCAACTCCACGAACTACACAGTTCTTAATTTCTTGATAATCATATTACTTACATCAAACATAAAAATAATATTACCAACTCAAATATAATTTAGTTGTCGAATTATTTAATCTTATTCATATATTGATCTAAATCACATAATTATATCACTTGACGGCACTCTTCTTTCAAAATTCGGAGGGGGAAAAAAAAGAAATAATAACGTAATATTCTGGTTTTGCCGCAGAATCAATCTTGGCCATAACTTTTTAAAAGATGTTTTGTGGGCGATGACGGTTACATGTTCACTAAGAGAGCAATTAATGCAAAGTGGGAAAGGGCACATAATGCCCCACTCACCTTCATCGTAGGTTTTTCGAAAAAACGAAAAAAAAAAAAAGGGAAAGAGAAAAAGGTCTAGTTTCTTTCTTCATTCACGAAACGATCGTACAAAACAAAGACTTAACTAAAGCCATAAACTTTGTTTCCTCTTTCTCCTTTCTTTTTGTAGCAATCAAGCCATTTAGCAAGGATTATGCTCATTTTTTTTAAAAAAATCTCTTCTAATTTCTGTTTAATTTAAAATTTAATTAAAAATTATCTTAATTATGAATAAAATATTTTTTTTAAAAAAAACTGATTTGGTTATTAACGTTAAAATTGAAAACTCACTTTTAACTACACGTTTAACAACAAGAGACTAGGAGAGAAAAACAATAAAAATAAAGAAGAGATCCTCACCCCCTGTTAGCAATTGAGTGTTAATTTCTACCGACATGTGCACCTTTCACCATAAATTTCCATGCAATAATTGCTAAAAATACATAGAATTTCTTTACTCAAAACTATTATATTTACCTTGAAATATATTAATATTACTGAAATGTCAATAATTAAGGACTAGCCTAGATATATTATGATACAACTTAAATTTTAATATTTTAATACATATTATAATATGTCTTCTAGAAATATATTTATCCCACCAAATTTATAGGGAAACATATTTCTAGATTCTAATTGGGGGACTCCAACCCACAAGTTCAATTTTTAGGGCTTGAGTTACCACTTAATCATTAAACACATAGAATTTTTCGTAGAATAGGTCTCAGTGACTCACAGATTGGAATTATTCCTCTTAAAATGACATTTTGATATGTAGGCATTGGCTAGAATGATGATTTTGAAAAGGTTTGCTGCAATAAGTAACATACAACGTATAAACTCTTTTAGTTGAAACGCTATTGGTAAGGATTGTTTGACCGTGATATTTTATTCACTATTATTCTATTAATTAAATTTAGTCTTGAGTGGAAGCATAGGATTCACAAATTAAATGGAATAATATATTTTAGGGAGATTGTTAGTTTCCCTAATCTAAATCAATACTGTGAGTTTTTCCTATTTAAATGAATATATATTACTTATCTCACTACTTTATTTTTATAACGGTCAAATAACTATGGCACCATACTTTTACAATATTACTCTTATTCTCTACATTTTTAGTTGTACAGAGTATTAATTAAATGAATTATATAAACAGAAGTTAAAATAAAGCAATATTTTAAACACTAAAACTATGAAAATTTTCTTATCTTTTTTTTAAACATCTTTTCTTGTAATAAATATATATTATTTTACTTTTCCAAAAATAAAATATCAAATAAATGATCTATTAATTATTATTTTCTTTTAAATTTTTTATATTAAGTGTTATTAGTTATTATAAAAAATAATTTGGGATAAATGATATATATTATTTTAATAGGAAAAAGTGGCAATCTCGTTAATAATTATTATAGTAGTAAAAGATAATGATAGTTAATATGAAATGCCTCAGTGGTGGCAGTGCTTTGAATAATTATAAAAATGAAGAATCAAGACAACAAATTATATAATGTTTCGAAACAGCAGCGAAGGTCGTCAAGGTCAGTCGCTGTCGTTTTATCATAATGGCAATAACAATTAATTAGAATTATCACGATCATTATTTTAATAACACGAGGAGCATGTTGGACAATTAATAGTTTAACTAGAAATGTTTAAAAAGAATCTGTCGCCTGTTCAAGAAATCAATTTCTAATCATAACGGTTTAAGCTTTAATGGGCGCAGTCGATTGATTATCACTCTCAGAAAAAAAAAAAAAGTCCTTATTAGATGGCAATGCTTTTCATTCGTGTATCAAACTTCTTATGGAGAAGGGGCGCAGTCGATTGATTATCACTCTCAGAAAAAAAAAATGTCCTTATTAGATGGCAATGCTTTTCATTCGTGTATCAAACTTCTTATGGTGACATGCGCGAAGAACAAGGTGAAATTGGGCAGTGAACAAAACTGACTATTGTTGAAAAACGCAAGGTGCTAGCTTCGATCATGTAGATGGTTCATTGGTTGGTCCATTTCTTCTGCTTCATTAATGAATCTACACATACGTATATGGTCCCTCAGGTCTTCACTGGTCCATCAACATAAAAGTTTTGAGTCAGTGAATTTTCTGTAGCACCTTTAGTTTGAAAAAGATAGGCGACCAATCTGGGCAATTGCATCATTTATACATTTTGTGAAAAAGCTCGAGCACTGAAAAGCAGACTAATTTCTCATGAGTTTCCACTTTCTAAGTAGCATATAGCCGACCGCTAGGTCCATTACCCACGTAATATTTCTCTATATGTGAAGAACTGCATTATATATGTCGTCATTAATCAATTAATTGCTACACACATTACACGACGTACAAAATGTCTTCTTTTGAGATTTTCAGCACAAATGGTGGACTCATACGCCATCCGCGTGGGAGCAACATAAAGAAAAATAAAGAAATTTTGAGTTTTAAATGAAATTTAATTTATATCTTCAAAGTTTTTAGGTTTTAGTTATACATTTACTCAACGTTTAGTTAGACATATAACTGCTCATATCTTGTGAATTTGCATCTCAGCTATCCAAAGTCCTGCTTTAGTAGTGAAGTATTTGTTGTTCGGAACCTTTTTTTTTTGGTGAGCTTTTTATCCATTGCAGGCACAACAAGAAAAGAATGATTCAGCTTTTTTAAACAAAAGCTATCTGTTTATTTGAGTTTTTCACCGCCAAAGAAATAAGATTAAATAGCTTTATTTGCATTTAATTGACTTTCACATGCCGGCTTCGGAAATTTATGTGGAACCATTTTATTGGTAATTGGATTCTTATCAAAGTTATTAAAAATAATTTTGAGTTGAGCGGCAAGCATATATAGTCAATTAGTCATAGATAGGCTAATTCTGTAGCATTTCCTTGGAAGTCTAGTTTTGTATGCATGAAATTCAGTTCTTTGCTGATAGATTAGAACGTTTCCATATAGAATTTGAAGATTCTAGCTCCTAATTGGTTTTATTTTTGGTGGGTTCTGTCTTTCCCAAGTGAGAAATTGCATGAACCAGCTGTCTACCAGACTATAACCGTGGAAGCTTTGCATATCGGCTGCCTTAACTTGAGAGAAAAATTTTGACCAAGAAATACGCTGCTTTTAGCACAAGTGTCAAGAACACCACAAAGTCACAATTTTCAAGACAAAAATATGGAGTCAATGGTCTAGCAAATCCTAACCAAGAAAGAAACCGATGTATGTCCTGCCACCTCTCAGATGTGAGATAGGAGGTCTTCCACGAACTGAAAACCAAATCCAAGTGTCATTCAAGTCCAAGAAAATAGAAGAAAGGCAGTCGACGTAATTTCCTTTTTTTTTATATTTTTGTAAAATTAAAATGATGTAAGAAGATGGTCGTGTCAGAGTCCGACAACGGCCTCCATTGGTTGGCAGATGTTGTTTCTTCCTGACAAAAGGCCGAAATCTCAGTAACATGTGCGTGCATCATTAATGCGGCGGACTCGTCCCCGCTTCGCATTGAAATAAATTACAAACTAAAATTTAATTTTCTTCATGAAAGTGGAGAGCACACGATTGACGATCACTTTGTATAAATTTTGGTCCTTCTCGTCATCTGAATCCTGAAATCTGTGGACCATGACGAGTGAAATGATGCAAACTTCTGTGAATTTAATAAGAGGATAAATGATTTGAGGCCTTCTGAGCACAAACATTATAAAATTTACAGCGCTTCGTTTAGTTGATAAACAATGATATCGTAAATGCAATGTGCATTTACAAGATGACACATTGTTCTTTCTTATGTCATCTTCACACTTACCGAACTCCCCTCATACTTAGTGTTTCCTAATGAAACATCAGCCTCTTCATTAGTTAATAAGTAATGTTAGTATCTTAATTTAGTTGCAATTTGGAACCTTGGAGGGAGAGGTGGTGGGGAGTGGCCACTACCACCTTTTCCACTTCCATTGGATGGATAGGCATCAACTTTCCATTGTGTTCCAAGGATAAGAAAAAATAAAATGGAGGAAATAGTTAAGTTCTTAATCCCAAAACCTTGTATTTTTAATTGTAGGGCATTGAAAAAACACCGAGGCAAGCACAATAAAATATACAAAAGAAATGCGAAAAGTGTGCCTTGCTTGTAGTCGGTCAAACATTACTTTAGTACAATTATCCTCGTCCAAATATTCTACCGTTTAATAACATATAAATTAACTGTCACTACATATAATTTTGTTAAAAAATTATCTTTGGACAATGATATATACATGGTGGTCTATTTTGATTGTTGATGAGAAAACCGACTTAAGTAGTTACTTCGAATCTTTCAACCATTTAGGTTTGGTGGTTGGATAATTCCAAATGAGTGTTTCTCTAATTAGGATGTCAAGGCAATTTAAATAGGCTATCAAGCTTGAAACTTGAGGTTAATTAGAGCTCATCAATATCACTTAATTGAATACTTGGGATATTTTATCTTTCAAATTTTTTGACACTATCATCTATTTATAATTATGAATAACGTTTTATTTCTATGCACTTGCCCTTATTACATCCCACTTTGACAATCTTTGAATTTTTTCTGAACTACTATCTATCTCTCTGAGGAGCTATTATTATTTCATGAGAGAGATGACATAAATGGAAAGCGGCAAAGCAAATTAATTAATAAGTTTAGTGTCAATTGCAACCTTTGAAAAAATACAGTTAATATAATGTCAGATACGATAACTCGTGGAAGATCATTAGGTTTAGAGGCCCATTAATCGGGAAAAATATTATTGAGAGTATGATAGGCTATGTTCATGTACTTATTATATATGAAACACATATGGTACTATGTTTCGTGTGACATTTAATTACCATTTCCGGGTATTCCCCTACATTTTCGTCATGATATATGAGAATTAAGGTTACTCCAGGCGCACCATAGACTTTCTCCATTTCTTAATCCAAGTCTAAAAAATTCACTTGTATTTTTCAATCAATCATGATAATGTCCATTTATACTTGTGTTAAAAAGTAAACCATGTATCTCCTTCTCCCTTTCTTAGCCTAAGTCTCAAAATTTTTGTTCCATGTGTCCATCGTAAATGGTGTGTAATTGAGATTTATCTACTTTTATGATTGTTTATCTCTAATCACTAACATATATTATGCGCAGAAGAAGCTTCTATCCTGAAGGAATCATGGTCACAAAGTATATGAAAATAAAGGCATATAAGCCCGAGCATCTGTATTTCCCGTTGAAGTATTGAACTATACTATTCACCGATAGGACAAGAAATTGTACCAGCGCATGTTTAGTTTATGATATATTAATTAGATCGAATAGTCTGTTTTGACGAGATTCGAGTAATGTACAGTATTAGATACTACGGAAATCCCGACTTCATCTGATAAATATATGTTCACTTCGTAAATAAAGCCCTAGTTTTATAATTGATCTGAAATTTGCTCTTAATTTTCCTCACGATCAACGGGGTGCATAATTGATAGAACTCTCCAGTAGTTTATGCATCACAAACAACGACTTAACATAATAACTACACTACTCGATCTCTCCATTTCCCAAGTAAGGTGCATAAGGTGTATGCGGCCAATTTCAAGCCACAAATTTCTTTTTTCTTCATAAACAGCCCCCAGAATGCTACAATCCAATGGCACCGAAAGAATACTCATTCAAAACCACTTACTTTCGAACCTTTTACTATATATTTGTAAAACAACTTAAACATAGTGTCAGCCTACAGTCTTTTTCAGTAAAACCTGCGACATCAATATGAATATGATATCACAACCTCAGTCTTAAAGTGACACCATGGTAGGTAACAAAATCATATTTAGGGTGCGTTTGGGATTGAGGTTGGACAGCTGTAGCTTTTAAGCTATAGTACTAAAGTGTTTGGTAAACACTAGCTGCTGTAGCTTTTAAGCTATGTTGATATAATTTTTCACTTGTATAATATAAAATTTATTATATCTTTAATAATTTTGATAAAATTATTATTTAAAATTTATATTTACTATATATTATTAACTTTTATTTCATAATTACAGCTTTTTTTTCACAGCAGCTGTAGCTTAAAAGCTACAGCACCTCACAATCTCAAACACACCCTTAATTAATACGTAATAACTTGGTCATCACTTTGTATGAAATCCTAGCATCATCATCTCATCGCTAACTAATATTAAGCTGGCACCGCGCAATTATTTTGCATTATATATGCCCCAATATGACCAGTCATCAAAAAAATTTCCCAAGGGCTTGGAGATCAGAACATGTGTACATGCAAATGTTCAAGTGAACTATGCATGTGCGATGTGTAGAGAAAATTTTAGGTCAGGTATCTTCAGTCTAATGGTTCCCATATTTCGGCTGGTTATTCACTCTGTTTGCTATAAAACAAGGAGATTGACGTTTGCATGAAGGCCTTGATTCGTTGGCCCTTCAAGCTAAGTTTCTACAAACTTAACTACCCGCAATAAAAGGTCCAGAAATATTGGCACCGTCTCCGTGACCAAACTTCCGAAATTGTTGGGCAAACGAGGCAGTGGGAATGAGCTATTACCACCACAAATGCATAGGATTAATAAGAAGTTTTTTTTTTAATTTTAATTCTCTCCCGTCCCGTCAAGTATTGTTATGGCCTTTTTAATTAGGGTTTCTTTTTAACTCAAATTAATTTCATATTTGAATAATCCTTTTAACACATATACGTTTTACTTATTCTTGTAATAATTTAGGATTATCTCATGATCGCAACTCTTCTAATCTTAATTTTAAATATTATTTGTTACTTGTGGCTTTATGACTTAAGATGTAACTACTTTTACATTTTTTATTATCTAATTAATACCCAACATACAAATGCTCAATTCTTTTTTTGGAAGTTCGTTACTAGTGTATATTCTACTAATATTTTACAATCATAAAAATTTATTAGAATGTCAATATTAGCAGGTGCAGTTCAAATATTTGACCCCAAAACAAACTAGATATATTTAAATATCTTGACACAAATTAGGCCATTGATTCACATGAGACATTCAAACCTCTGCCAACATTTAGGGTGAGAATGGAAGTAGTTTATCACAAGGTTATTGGGCGATTTCCATCAATGTTCCATGTAATAAAGGGAACTTTCAAACTTTGTGTGGCCCTTCGAATCTTCTAACTATGTAATGGTAACTTATATCTGAACTGGATTGCTGGCAACAGATCAAAACGAACAGTTTATATATATCGTTTTCATTATTTTGAATTTTGACTTCCACATTAATGATTAAAATATTATTAATAAAAGAGAGAAAAAAAAAAGATGCATAAATAATTAAATACAGAGAGAAAAAGGGAAAAAAAAAAAAAGAAGAACTCTCGAGACTCCGTACTTCATTTACCAAAAGAATGACCAGAAACAAAGAAAAATTTGAGCCATTAACAATAACAGCTGGGACCCGTACTTGATCTACCAAAAATCAGGAGAAACAAACACATGCAGAGAGGAGGGGATAGCGCAGGCACAGACTTGTTAACAAGAACAATCTGAGTGAATTAAATAATTGATTTACATGTCAGTGGCTCTTCGAGCAATAGTTAGGCCAAAGGAAAATCTATACCCACGTTAGACAGCGACCTCATATAAAGGGACCCCATTTGTGACCATTAATATCATCGTTATCATCTACACCATCTGTAGAATTACATCGTATAATTCTCAAAACCAGAAAAACCTTCGTGTACGTGTAAGACACATAAGGCTCGTACAGGTGGATTCTCTGTTGGCCTTTTTTTTTTCTTTTAAAATCAGATTGCACGTGAAATTGCTTGTTTATGAGTTGTCTATAAGCAACATTTCATGACTAATTAGGTTATTTTAGAAGTTAGAGAATTGGAGAAAATGTTAATTATCCATTCAGGACGTCCGCATTGGCAATTGATGAATTCTATAAAATTCGGATTGGCCACGATAGAAGAAGGGGACTGCGTCTACATGCAAGTTTATTAGGAATATTGTCCAACATTAGCTAGCAATGAATCTTTGCTTAAGTATATAGCTACGTCTACATATGCAAGTTTATTAGGAATATTGTCCAACATTAGCTAGCAATGAATCTTTGCTTAAGTATATAATGAACATTCACTTTTCATCCTTATGGGATAATTAGGCTTTGTGTTTTAACTCATAATTAAGAACTTGATGGTATTAAAGTATCAAACAGCTCTAACAATAAATCATAAGAGTGAGATTTATCTTCCTTATAGTATTCTTTAAAAAAAAATTGTGCAAGGCTTGCACAATCCACATTTTGAGGTAGGTTTTAAATATGAGTTAAGTAAATGAATTACTATATGATATCAGAACTAAATTTACTCACAAATGAACTCACATTGTAATGTGATGCACGGTGAGAGATTCCCCCCTTCTTCTATGGCATTTGTAATCAAGTAAACCATGCGAATCAGTTATAAAACATGAATCTACAATAGCCATAGATTCGCATGGTCAAAGCTAGGTCAACTCTCACATTCCGAGTGGTTAATTTCTTTTCAAATTCTAGTGATTGAGGCTGATTTTTTTTTAAAATCCAAGAAAATTAAAAATAAGTAAATAACATAAAAGATTTGACAAACTCATTCTGGAATAATCATAGAAACGCCAAAAAAAAAAACCCATATATAAAAAAATGGCCAACTCCAAACTCTTTAATTAATTTTGATCTCGATTCTCATATAATAATAATAATAATAATAATAAGACGATACCGCAGTCCCACAGTGGCCCTAGTATGTCCCCACTGGGAATTCCCAAATTTCTGCCTCTATGCCTTCGATTTGCTTGTAAATATCATGCTGAGAATACAATTTATAAGAAGACACCCATTCCCACAGAGTGGTCCTATTATCTCCATACTGCATACATTAATTTTTAACACAGGTACAGGCCACAATTTTACCACATTCAAATTTGATTCCCATCGTGGACTTGGATATTTTCGATAAGAAACATGTTTGAAAAACAATGCTTGTTGTAGAGTAAACAGAGTTAATGGACTTGGTCTAATTGATCGTTTGATCTGTTCTGTTGCTCAGCTGGGCAGGAAGCAATGAGTTGCCACTGATCCGTTTTGTGTTTGCAGAGAATCCAGCATGGTCGTTATAGTATTTAAATCACACACATGCACACAAAGAAATGTCAAGAAGACATGTTAAAGCATGTTTCTAACAGGTAGCTATCGTAATAAATAAGTTTTGTTTATAGATATGAGATTATAATGAGTCTTCTACCAAATGTAACAAATTAACTATGAATTTTGTTAATTAATCTTAGATTGAAACGATTTAAGGGCAGACTTATTATAAGCGAAATCCATTAAGGCACTAATTAATATGAAGAATAATTTGATTGGTATTTATCAATAGCCGATCCTCTCCTTTTGTTGTCTCTTTTTCTGTTGTCTTTTTCTTAGCGCATGTGCATTCCAGTAAATAAATAATTCAAATATCATAGGCCAATTTCCATGGCCACGGCAAAAAAGTTTGGACAAAAGAACATGAAAAAAATCATATTAAAGACAAAACCACATATTCTTATCAGATTCCACATGGGTAAATTCAAAAGCATATACTAAGACAACAGAATAGACAAATCATATCCTTGAAGGATTCTTGTCCTGGAAGCGAAATCATAAAAAGCACTTTTTACAAAACTTTGCTTGTTCTGTTCATGAACTTGATAATTTAACCTACCATTGATCCCATGACTTGCTGGAATCAGGGAACAAGCAGCCGGCGAGCTAGTTGTAAAGTGTTTGCAACTTGCATGAACACACCATCGTTCTTGTTCTAACATCAAACCAGTCACATGCCAATAACCTACAGCTAACGGACATGTTGGTTCATGTTTCTGAGTTCGGACACAAACGGATCAGTAAGCTATCTGAAAGGAATTGCTGCATTTGGGTCACAGCGAAGCAAACTATAAATGTCTACGTTTAAGCTTTAGAAGGGTTTGCAGCATGTTCTTAAGAAAAAGAAATGAGGAAAAGATTATACATTTAATTAACAATGCGGCAGACTTCAGACACAAGAAAACGACCTTTCCTTTCTGATAAGACAATCCACTGATAAATCGATTTGATTCCATGTGTTTCTTCACAATTTTACAACATTATTCGTGGACCTGGTTCGATTCCAAACCAGTGCTTTGATGTCGCGTAGCTGTTTTCAGTGAGCAACGGAAACTGACCTATGCAACAAGTGTACTAGCTAGGAACAAACGATCACCACGTTCAGGGATGAATCGCTCTCTTGCCCAGCAGAAGCATCTATTAACATAAAGCATGTACAGCTATGAAAACCCACTTACCTACTCATGCACATGGAAAGCAACAGTGATGGGAACATATCATTAAACATGATAATTAATTTTTGAAATACAAATTGCAAAATGGAGAAGGTAAAACAAAACAAAAACAATTTTTGTTGCAACTTGCGATAGTGCCATGTCTTCATGATAACTTTACATGCACATGCACATAGAATTGTTGTGTTGGGTGGCGCTCCTTGGGCTGTCAGCTTTTGAAATCCATCATGAAGCTCTCTTTTCCGGACATTTTATTTTAATCCTCGTTCCTACTACACGCCGAACACAAATTCTTGACCGTGGAGAGAAACTTTTTTGTTTTTCTTTTTAATTTTTCATCCTTCCTCTACCTCACTTTGTATCATAACATTGTAACATTTGGATTATTTTAGTCAAAGTTATTCACACATCTTGTTCCACTACAAGTTCTTGATATTGAACTTCTTTTTTTTTTTTTGAACCAAAAAACAAAAAAAAATTGGCTCTTGGCTCCGGCTGTTAAAGATGTATTCAGGGTTACATCAATGCAGCGCATACCGTATATCTCTTTCCTTTATAAAATTATAATAGAAATTTAATTAATCTTTATTATCATTTCGAATAAATTAATTATATTATGAACATACTATTATGAGGTAATCTATTTCTTTATTATTTTAATTTTATCAACAAAATAAATAATTTTATCATATATTAGAGTTTCAAGATATTTTAGTTTAATTAAATTTATATTTATCATTTTATGTAATTTTCAATGACAATAGAACTATAATTACAAAAATGGGGTGTCATAAGGATATTAATTACTGAATAGAGCGCAAGAATTGGCTCGGCCCATAAAAGAGTTACGCTCTTCTATTAGCCCAAAATGATAGAAGTTAGTCTTCCTCTTTACTTTTCGGTAGCAAAACGTGCATTGGCCAGAAAGTTTCTTGTGTGTTGAAAAAACATCTGCCAATCAACATGAATCATTGGAGAAGAAAACTTAGGGAATGGGAATCTAGAAAACACTGTAAGCTCTCAAATATTAATAACAGATAGCACGCTAGCATTCCACCAACATGATAGGTTTCATGGGTTTATCTCACTCAGATCGCCATTCACCAGCATTGGGGTAGAGATGGTAAATCCAGGCCTACCGATAATTAATGCAAAAACAAAAACTCGCTATCACAGTGAACGAAAACAAGAACAAACTTGATTTCATGAACAGTTGCACGTTTTTATCGCACAAAATTGCTAACAATCTTAATAAATAAATATTCAAAGCAAAGCTGCTGAGAACTAACACTGCATAGATAGATTCGATTATGACACTTCGGTATTCAAAAACTATTGGCAAAGCTGCTCAACTGCTGTCACAATCTGGGCAGGTTGAACCACAGTCCATTCCTCCAATGTGCCGGCATATGGAGTTGGCACGTCCTGTGATGATAAGCATACAATAGGAGCATCCAAGTAATCATGGAAATTCTCAGTGATAGCTGCAGTTAAACTAGCACCAATTCCACCAGTCCGCATGCACTCCTCCACAATCAGTACACGATGTGTCTTTTTAATTGAATTTCCAATGGTATAAAGATCAAATGGTTTCAATGACCTGATGTCAATAACCTCAGGATCATACCCTTTGTTTACCAAAGTTTTAGCAGCTTGCATCACATGATACCTCATTCGAGAATAGGTTAAAATAGTGACATGCTCCCCAGGCCTAACCATCTCAGCTTCCTCAAGATTACAAATGTATTCCTCATCTGGAATCCTTTCCTTGAGGTTGTAAAGCAACACATGCTCGAAAAGTATAACTGGGTTCTCACTTCGGATTGCAGCTTTCATCAAGCCCTTGGCATTGTATGGGGTCGAGCATGCCACCATTTGAATTCCGGGGATTGATTGAAAATATGACTCGAGGCGTTGGGAATGCTCAGCTCCAAGTTGTCGGCCAACTCCACCAGGTCCACGGATAACTATTGGTATGGTAAACTGCCCACCAGAAGTATAGTGGAGCATACCACAGTTGTTGGAGATCTGGTTGAAAGCTAAAAGAAGAAATCCCATGTTCATTCCTTCAACAATTGGCCTCAAGCCAGTCATGGCAGCCCCAATGCCCATACCAGTGAAAGAGTTCTCAGCAATAGGGGTGTCAAGAACCCTGAGATCCCCATACTTATCAGCCAGGCCTTTGGTCACTTTGTACGAACCCCCATAGTGACCAACATCTTCACCCATGACACATACATGTGGATCTCTGTCCATTTCTTCTTCCAAGCCTTCTCGTAGAGCTTCAAAAAGTAAAAGTTCGTGCCTGAGAAGAGAATACATAACCACTTAACCATATGCTCAACGAGTGTGTTTGGAAACAATACACTGGCACAAATTAACTAAAGATAATGGCTGCTAAAATGCTCTCAATGCAAGTCCATTCAGCCAATATATTCCCATTGAAAATTATTTTAGTTAATACCTAAACAAGACTCTCGGACGAAAAAGATAACAACAGCGTTAGATAGCACACACTTTAGAACAAATATTTATCCAGCTGATCTGGTTTTATATATAGATAACTTTGAATAACTAGGAAAATCAGCGGCACTGCACACATGGAAAAAGTTCAACACAGCTCCAGAAAAACCAAAGCCACAGACTGAGGAAAGAATAATTATTCGGCATTTAATGAGAAACATACATCAATTAAAAGCAGAATCCCATAACAGTTAACCACTTTTTCTGTTAAATAGCTTGATCTTGGTCAATGCTGATCAAGCAACAGACATTTTCTTTATTCTTTTTCTACATAATAGCACTACATAGTTTGAGATCTGCAGACTCATTATCTAACAGATACACCACCACCACCACCACCAAATGACAGACCCTTTTAGGTGGTAACAATTTGTTAGATGTAAACATATAAGGCATACGGAGTATTGAATGGCAAAGAAATGTTTAGCATTGTAAAATTCTTGAGATTACATATAAGGCATACGGAGTATTGAATGGCAAAGAAATGTTTTGCATTGTAAAATTCTTGAGATTAATTTTATTTCCCAAATAAAACTGAGGTTTGAATAAATTAGAAGGTGTACAGAGTATTGTACAGATCATATAACTAAAGGAAAAGGCATCGAACTTTTTCGGATACAACTCCACTGCTAACTTTTCTTTCTATTTTTGTCAAGAATTTCTACCTAAACAAAAATGGGGCTCTGGGTTGATACTGAAAATTCTGGATTGCTTTCTATTGTTGAGGATTGTTCTGGTGAAGAAAGCCTAGTTTTCAGATAAATCCTAGATTAGGAAATGCTTGTTAAGCAATTTGAAAAGGTTAGGATATTCTTTCCCTAGCTGATCCTAGATGATATGGACTGTGTGTTCACTCTTTGTGAATCTCCCATACTATTAGACCAATTTTCTTTGGTACCCGTATATTTAAATAAAAGGATTCTTCCGAACTAAAGAAACCATAGGTATAGAAGAGCAAAATTGGATTAAAAGAGACAGCTGGGTGTAAAAGTAGACCGAGACACATAATAATACAGTACATAAAGGAAAGTGAGAGTGAGTTAGCAATTAAACAAACACTTCTAGAGTTCAATGTCATCTTGAAATTATCACCAGTTCTTATATGATAGTGAATTTTAAATAAACAATATAACTTGATAAAAATTTTATGGTTACAAAAGAAAGCTACTTTGAAGCATAAATCAGTAATTAAAGAAAACATTAATGAAATAAGAGATTTACATATACAAGATACACACGTGTAGTTAAAATAACAGAAAAAATGATTATAGAGAATTAAAAATAACACATTTAGCCAAAGAAAAGAACTATACCCTTGCTTTGATGCCGAAGTAGAAGCTGCCGAATCAGCCTTCGTCTAATAAAATAAACGACGCAAATTCAGAACCAAAAAATAATTGAAATTTAAAATAAAATAAAATAAAATAAAGCGAGCGCAATGAAGTAATAACTGCAACTGCATTAGTGATCAACTGCTGAGTCCTCCGGGATCTTTGATTCGAGCCTAAGTTGACGCTTCCATCAGATCTGACAACTAAGAACCACGGTTTCCGTCCTGAATCATTCACGAAACAACATGCATTAGCCGAATTTATAATTCAAAACAACAGGCAATTCAATTCAAACTTAATATCAAAAGTTGATACACGAGACTGAAAGGGGTGACTGAACCTGAGAGAGATCTGCGAGTTGAGAGCTGGAACTTCTTAGAATCGAAGCAATTGGACGGTGATAAAGCCGTTGCAGCTCCCACGCCCTGGAAAATTGCAGCCATTGGATTCGATTCGATTTGAAGAACTGCGAGAGATTTTTCTTATTAAGTGAAAGAAGGAAATGGCGAAAAGAAATTGAATGATTGTTTAAAATTTATATTGGAAAAATGGGCGGAGAAATTGAGGCAAGCAAGCTTGTGTGTTTATGAGCTGCTTTACGTTGCTCTCGTTTTCGGCGATTTAATTGAAGCCACGATCACAGAGGTGAGCTACCGCGTGTTAACATAGTTTCTATCGCCATTTCACTTTATACGCTGCCAACTAATAGGAAGTGGACACGTCAAAATCTAAGGGTTATTACGTCAATTCATAGAATTTTTGAAATTATGAATTTACGTTATAGCCCTTCTGCATGAAGAAACATTTTACAAGCAAGCTCCGACTCGCTGATTCAGGCTTTGTGGGTTTGGAGGGTGTGGATGATGGATCGTTTGGTGGCCCAACTTGAACAACCCTGACAAAATATTGTTAAAGTATAAGCATAGAAATGAGATCAATTTTTTATATAATAACATCTTAAGGAATTTTGAAGTTATAGTGGGATGTAATTTATTTGAGGGGGGGTTGAAGGAGAGCAACCACACTCACTTTACCATTTCTATATATTTAAGAATGTCAAATATTCTAATATATCATATTTAACATTCAATGCGTTTCTTCAAATAAAATTGTTACTAGTTTTAAAGTTAACTCCATCATTTGTTTTAATTGTGTTGATAACTGATCGACTCCTAGCACAATAATGTGGATCATAACTAAAACATTCAATTCCTGAGCCTATTGAGTAATGCTAACCCATGCTTAGATCAAGAATTCAAGCCCTACTAGAATGAGAGAGAAATCAGCCTCATAATGCTCGTTAAAAATGAAATTTTTACCCTAAGCCCTGTGATTATTGACTAATTTTACAATTTTGGAGACTGTTGTACAAGTTTTCTCAAAGGCCTAACATAAAATATTTAAATGCAAACTCCGAGGACCTTACGGAAAAGAGCCAGGCTGTCCCTCGTTAGCGGTTAGACAGTGGCCACAACCACAAATCAAAAAGCAAGCAAACCTCGTAACGACCTACCATCAAGCGCCAAAACGACAACGGAATGGAAATACTGTATCTTCTCTGCTCAATTTTGTCCACAGCTTTCACTTCCCTCGCTCTCTCTCTCCTCCTCCCATTCCGCACGCTCCTTCGCCGCCGGTGTCCTCCACGCGCATCGTCTTCCTACTCATCAGATCCTGTCTCTTTGTATGAAGGCACCGTCTGGCACGACCGCCGCCGCCCTGTCCGACACTCTTTCAAGTACCCCGTGCGGTACGCGCTCTTCGACCTCGACCATGCGCCTCAGGCGCCGCCCGACCATCTCTCCGCTGGCGAAGCTCGCCGAGTCGCCGAGACGAATGGACCAGTGTACATTTAAAATTTATCTCATACATGGTTCAGCAATTTCCATCATTCATAAATGTGTTCATCTCATAAAAAGATAAAAAGTTGCAAACTCTGATGCATTGTTAACGCAATTCAGTTCGTTAATAAATGAACAAATCTGTCTTGTAAAACTTCTTCTTCTAATTATTATTTGTAATGTAATTCTTTTTTTCTATTTGAACTAGAATTTTCTTTTCATTGTTTCCGAAATTGAGTACGTTACGTGCATGCATTGTGCAGCTTACTCTTAACAATACCTCCAAGTGTAGGATACGAACAGAATCCTTTGAGTTTGTATTATTGCTATGACGTGGAAGGCTCTACTCAGTGTTTGAAGAAGTGTATAGCTGAGGTCTGTCAATTCTGTTCTTTATTGTATGTGAAATGTGCTTTAGTGTTTTTGAAGTCCTAAGATTTTGTATTAGATTTCAATCTAACTGATGATGGAGGCTACATGGTTTCCACTGACAGCATTGGTGGTTTCTGTTTTCTAAGGTAACTAATACACCGTGGGGCGAAAGAGTAACATTTGTTTTCAATCCAAAATCTGATCTAGTGGCGAAACCATTACATGTCAGTCCTTTCATGGTAGGTTTCTTTAATTATTTGCTCTAGTCTTTGTTTTCTTTTGTGCCACTGTGTTATCCCACAGATGATTCCTTTAGAAGTTTTATATGATATTTGGAATTAGATTGATAAAAAAAAATTCTATTGTATTATTTTGATTTATGTCTCGGTGTGACTTCTCCATTACCTGGGATACTCACCAGGAAAATTACAGCCTTTCTTTCTGCAAATCTTTGTTTTTAGTTCTAAGGAGTCCCTTACTAAGCAAGCAACCAATTGCAAAAAAATTTCAGGATATGCATGGAAATTGGGGCATCAGGGCAAATGCTCCTGGGGAGAATCTACTCGTGGAAATTTCAGTTCAACACCCTGAGCTTGGTGACTATTTTGTTGCTACCTTGAAAGCCAAAAGGGTCTCCTCGCAGTTGATGTCTGATCAGGACATGTTCTTCTGGTTGATGCCTCATAAGGTTGCTTTCTGGATATATTGGCATGTAAGTGTGTTTGAGACATTGTTAAAGGTGTATTGCACTAAGAAATTTGAAAAGGTAATACCTACTAAGAGTCCTGAAAAGAATAATTAAAACTGTAACTCACACTTCACAAATTTGTGTTTGTTGATTCGGGTGCCATAGGATCTTAAGTGCACTAGAGCATTGGGTTAAGAACCATAAGTAATTCCAAAAGCATAAGAGAACTTCGTGATTAGGGATTTGGGCCAATTACCTTTCTAATACTTTTCATACAGAATGGTGAAGATACCTGTATCTCTTGTTTCCAGAGAACTTTATGTTTGACTTATAAAATCAATCCTTCATTTTGGCCAATTCTACCTCAATAGTTTGCATAATTTTTGAAATTAAGAAATTGATCATTCCGTCTTTGCATTGAAAACATATAAATGCCCCTCTATTGTCTTTTTTTTCCAGGCACTGAAGCTATGGTGGAAAAATGTTGCATTTATTCAACATCCAAGGTACACTAATCCACTATATAGGAAGGAAGCTTTGGTTCGTGATCAGAAACTCCAGTGCTGTCCGGCGGCCGGATGGGACAACGATAACCATTTACAAGTTGATGGCAGCTGCCCAATATATCTGTTTGACAGAAATAATGGGGATCATCGGTTTGCATGGAAAAATGCCAAGTGGCCTTGGTGTTAAAAAATATGTGTAAGACTCATGTTTTCTGGTCTGATTTTAAGGAGATGCATCATTCAATGGCCTTCAATTCCATACAATCTGTTACCAATATATTTGTGGTTCGCCACATATATTGCAAGCAAAATTGTTAATAATCTTAAGGGTTTGCCACTTTTAAATGATCCGTTTATTCTCTGATGAGGCAAATTATTGGTTGTACCCTGCTATGTTACCTAATTGAAGCATGTTTATATTTGACTAAAATACTGAAATACTTTGGTGAATACGTTTTCAAATTTTACACACTGTGAGGCATGAACTAGTAAGTACAGGCATGCTGTGCGATCTTTGCCAATTTCCCTTTTTCTTTCCCATTTTCAGAAACAGATAAGTATTCTTCTGTTAGTCTGCTTTGGATTGCTTGATTTCCCAACTCTAGCTAGATTCTCTTCATTTTTTTCTTCTATATTTTTGTTATTTGGCACCTGTGAATCCCTGCAGGGAAATGATAAAATGAATCTATTGAAAGAGGGAGAGAGAGAGAGAGAGAGAGATTTCATAGAGAAAGAAAAAAATTGTAAATTAGGATCAGAGAACTAATGTGATTATTTGTGTGTTATTATCTGCTCTTTTGGGTTAAATTTTGGTATTTTCTTTATTGCTAGAATTTAATGTTACCATAGGATTGATTCACTGAAGAGTTGCTACTCTGCTTGATAGTGATGCAGATGAGGAATCTCTATCCTATTTAATTTAGTTTCCTTATTAGCTAAGGTTTTTTGTTCGTTTTTCTTAAATAGTTTAGGACTTAATTTTCCCTTATTTGTGATTTAGGATAAGTACTAATAGTATAAATAGCCCTCTTTTGTAGCCTTTTGGAGGCATATATGAGTTCAATAATATTTCAGTTTTTAAAACTCTCTGTGAGCTTTTAAGTTTAGTTAATTCTTAGCATTCTACGAACTCAACGAGTTTTAATCCTCTAAATTCATGATATTCTTCCAAATCAACATAAATTTAGACCGTTTCTTTATTTCGGTATTCTCAAGAATCAACGAGATATAAGAACGTTAAACTTTCGCTGTTCTTTTATTTCGGTTTTCTCAACAATCAACAGCATATCAGAATGTTAAACTTTTACTACATCAAATAGCATGATTGGGTTTGTCTTTATTTTTAAGTGAATGCCTTGAACATTTTGTAACGAAGATGATTTCATATGTAGTATCTGCATATTTCTTGCTATAAATTTTAGTAATGCATCTCCTTTTGACTCTCCTTCTCTGTGTATGTGTGTTAAGGCTGCGAGCAGATGGCTGTTTCAACATGAAATTGATGGTGATCAGCCATCACAGCTACATAACAAAAGATTGAAGACTAGGCATCATGATTCTTTTGTACATGGTAAGAACCTACCTGTCTTAACTGTCCTTTGAGCAAAGTCACAACCCTTGTCGTGCATTACAATCAATAATCAAAATCGACTAGAATTGAAATGATCTGGAATCAGAATGGGGTTAGAATTGGAATAATAAATGGGAATCAAAATACATTATTTGCTTGAGTTATAAGAAATAGAATCAGAATGAGCTGTATTACCATTGATGTGTTTACTTTAACTTGAAATTAGAATGAATTCTTTTATATTAGTAAATGCCCTCACTCAATTAATTATTACTACTACTACTACTACTATTATTGATGACGATGATGATCTTTGCTTTGGATGAATTATCTTCTTCTCCCTGGATCAAATAGCCATTTGATCTATTTCTTCTTGTTCATCATCATCACAATATCATCATCAAAAAGCTCACCATCAATAATCATCATCATTGGAGACGATCAGAGAGGTTGACCGTGACAGCAGCTTGGTTCTTCGGCAATGCTACTGGTTCTTTTGATGACAGGTCGATAGCGGTGTTAGTTCTTTCGATGATGATGAGCAATTGTCCAACGCCGATGCTGTTGATCGTTTGCTTTGGTTCTTCAACTGTTGTCTTTGGTTGGAGACTTGGAGGTGCCGGGTTAGTGGGTGAGAGAGTTAGGGATTTACAATTTTTTTCCATAAATATTTTTGTATTTGAATGAGGCTGATTTGAATATATTAAAAATTAAATTGGGTAGTTTCGTTAGTCCCGACTTGGGAATCAAACTCGCATTCTCTAATCTCGAATTACAATGTACCCCACAATCTCAAAAAATATGAAGTAAACACTATCAATGAATTCAATTTTAAATTTTAATGCTCTATCACATGAGCGGCTACGGCACATTATTTCATCCATGCTGCTAGATTGCTGCATATTCAACAAACGTTTTTGGTTTTGTGGTATTTCTTTCTTATGTTAGGTTTGGTTTTGACATTTATTGAATCCCCATGAGCTGCAATATGCTATGTTTCTTGACGACTACTGTTGCCAAATTTTCTCCACGTGTCCTTTTTTCTCGTCTTACAAAATAAATCTTTTCCTTTTTGAGCATACAATCTACTTATGAAAGCATTGAGTCGTGCCCAATTTGAAGTACACATAATATAGAAAAATTCGATACCTTTGTAACTAACTATGCTGATGAATTTACCCAACTCCTCGGGAGCTTATTTGGTACCATTAATAATAAGATTTGAAGCCACTGAATCCACCATGAATAGAAGTTGGCTAGTTTTCCTCAGAAATAAAAATCTTGTTTCGATTGATCTGTTGAATCGTTTGTCGAAAAGTTGACACGTTTAGAATTGAGTAAAATCCAATTTGGGGACTCAATTCAATCAACAATTGCTTTCTGATTGGTCAATAAATTATCAAATTGATAAAAGATCATTTAGTCCATATATTTTAATATTAGTGTCCGTTTTGTCTGTGTATTTTTTAAAATGCTTCAAAACATCCATACCGTTAAAGTATTGATACCCCTACCGTTACTTTTTATTTCTTTTGGTTTATTTTTACAATATTACATTTTNAATTTAATTATTTTATTTTTATTAATATCCAAACAAAAAAATTATTATAAAAGGGTAATATTGTAAAAGTAAGCCAAAAGAAATAAAAAGTAACAATTTAATTTTTGACAATTAAAAATTAATACATACACACATATGTATATCTTTGGTGTTATTTTTATTTTATTAATTTATCATTAAATTTAAAATTTATACAAAAAGTAAGATGCTGCTTAATTGTTCTTGAAAGTTTTTATTTTAAAATAATTTGTATTTATTGAATTAAAAATTATATTTTGCTCTCAATAAATTATATAATAAATTAACACGTAAATATATTTTCTATTATTATTTATAAAATAAAGATAAAATAAATTATTATTTTAAAAAATAAAGATGAAATAGATTATTGTATCACACTTTTATGAAGTTTGGCGTTTCAACCATAATTCTAAACGTGGCCTAACATCTTCCAATTTTACCATCGGAAGACACCTCCTTTTGTCCAATGGTGAAGTTACACATCGCTCCCCGCACTTCTACGCAATGGTATTTACGGGGCCCTGAGGCCTAATTCCAGGCCTTCGGCTGCGGTCGTCAGAGCGGAGGCGGAAGCATTTGACCCAGTGGAAATGCGGATGGATCCAGCTCAGTAGTTGACGGCCACGGCCAGACCACCAATTGATTAAAAGAGTAAAACGGCCCACCAGAACCAGATTGCAAAAATGTTAAAAACCAATGTGACGAAACTGGCCAAATTATATATATATATATTATATTATAGCCGTCTCGTAAGTGCCTGCTTTGGTGGAAAATTGGGGAAATTTACACCAATAGCCATAAAAATTTTGACTTTTTTCATCTTAACCCTCTAAATAAATTTCTATCAACATTAGCCATAAAAGAACATTTGAGACTAAAATACCCCTCTCTCTCATCTCTCCCCAACACTCTCTTTCACGCATCTCTCCCAAACCGAACAAACTCCCATCATCGGCGGTAACATCAGCCCTCGTCGGCGGCGGCTTCATCCCCTGTCTCTTATACACATCTGTTCCGCACCACTCAATTTCTGTACGGCGTGGTGTTTTGGTCTTTCACATGTTGCAACAGAATATGAGTGAGTGACTAGTGTGACTGTGTCGACCACTCAATCTAATTCCTGGGGTTATAATTTATGGAGCAATATATTTAAGAGATCTTGCTCTGAAAGTAAATGGTCAGTCGATCATCTTGTGGGGGAGTTAACACTCGCAACGAATGAGATAGCTGTGCCGCCCTTAGTTGGCTGTTGGCTGGAACGAAAAGCCCCACAATGCACTTGGCACTGGATGCCATTGCTTCGTTCTATGTATTTCAATTTTCAAGTATTGAGGTTCTAATTATTTTCTTTGTANTTTGGTAAACACTAGCTGCTGTAGCTTTTAAGCTATGTTGATATAATTTTTCACTTGTATAATATAAAATTTATTATATTTTTAATAATTTTGATAAAATTATTATTTAAAATTTATATTTACTATATATTATTAACTTTTATTTCATAATTACAGCTTTTTTTTTCACAGTAGCTGTAGCTTTTAAGCTACAGCACCTCAATCCCAAACACACCCTTAGTTAGGACGTCGATCCATTGTGCATAATTTGGAGGCATCTTCAATTAAAGTGTTCAAAACCAGAGGGTGGTCCTCAGCATTTACAAAAACACTCTCATCAGAATAATAAATCACACAGCAGGACTGCAGATTAGCAAAACGTGTTTATCATGTTTAATTAATTAATTGAGAATTAATGAATTAAACTTGGAGTGTGAACTTTTGGACTTCTTTATTTATTTATTTATTTTCCCCTGAATTTATTTTTAACTGACGGATTTAAAATTTGAAATTTAATTTTTTTTTCATATGATACTATTGAAATCACTTAATTAGTATTAGAACTTATTTTAAGTATCTTGGGTCCAATTGTGTGGCATATCCTACATTATATTCATTATCAGATATTGAAAAATCTAATAAAAATCAATAAAATCTAACTATCTCAAATAATTCGATTGATTGTATTTAAATTATAATAAAATAAAATGTAATAAAAACTTTTCCACCCTACATTATTACATACCATACTACATCAACTCTCTAGTTACTACTAGTAATACAAATATAATTTTTATTGATTCTACTTGTGTGTTATTAATAGTAATTATAGATTTGCGTATGGTACATGATAATAATGTAACTTAACAATTTTCATGTAATAATCAAAAGAATTAATGAGTAATTTTTTATTTAAAAAAAAAAGAAGAATTAATGAGTTGTTGAATTTGAAAGAGTTATTGAAGATTGTACACGCAATTGATACGCATTCCCCACGCCCTACAGCTTCATGTGGGGACTCGTGAAGCCTCGAAGACGTTCGTTCTATTTCAAAATAGTCTCACGTTTTTAATGCAAATGCCAGCATTTTTATTTTTCTTGTCAATCACGTTAAAGTTTCCACCTTTGTCTCCTCCAAAATTTCCGTGATTACTTGTTCACGGGTTTTTAATAATTTTCTACGCAACTTAAATTCCTTACTTGGTAAGATAATTGGAGGTTATATATAGGGATGACAATGGGAAGGGATGGGGAGGGCACCAATCTCCTCATTTTTATTCTTGATAGTTTGCGTATATTATCGTTTTTGTCAGAATTGTTTGAGAGAATTTACATTCTCTCTCCGAATAATAACAGGAGATCTCTGAGGGTCTTCGGTCTCTGAATAATTAATAGTATAATATATATTTTATTTTTTATTTTAAATTAATCATATTAAAATAAAAAAATTTAGATAAAAATAAAGTTCAAAATATATCTTACATTAATATAGCTAATGTAGAATACTTATTAGCATTTGTCTTCCACCAACTTAAAATATTAAAATCTTCCATCTGTGGTATAACTTTATCATCCAAATATGAATCTAATTCATCTGCAACAACTGCACAATCTCCATTGTTACATAATCATCAAAACCTGTCATACATTTGGTTGCTTTCTTATAAGAATCCCCTGTAGATATAGTAGAAGAACTACTACCAGTATAATCAAAGCAATAAACAGTTGGTGAAAACTTCAATTGATACTCTTCCACTAATTATCGGGAAAGGGTGACCACTTTCCCAATATACAACTCTTTAACATCACCATAAACCATAAAAAAATAATATTCAATGAACTTTTTTTTATACTTTGGATCAAAGATACAGACCACACCCAAAATTCCACTCATATCTTGCCAATATTTATGAAATTTCAATAACATCAACTGAGCCATATGTTGAATCATATCACAAGGTGATAAAAGCCAATATTGTAAAGATAATTTAATCTCACACACATGTTGCAAGAATACATTTGCTTTCGGATACTTAGTTCCTGAAAATAACTCAGTGACATCATAAAAACTTTTCAAATTTTCTTCCAAAATAATGGCAAACTGTCAATCTTCCTCACTAGGACAACACTTATATTGTGTTCATTGTCTCGTCCGATACGAATTAGGATTAGGACTGTTGTAAATTATAATTAGGCAGCTCTCTCCTGTATCATTGTGGTTTGGATTAAAAATTTAAGACTTTAATTAGTTAATTAAGTTTAAAAGTTTAATAATATAAATATTTTGATATTTATTATTTTTAACAATATTTATAATTTTGTTATTTATTTATTAGTAATTTTAAAAATAAAAATAAAATTAAAAATTAAAATGAGGAAATGTGTAGGGGATGGGGATTCCACCTCATCCCTGTCCCTCTCCGAATAAAAAATTGGGTAAAAAAATTTTCCTCGTCCCCTCCCCGAATAAAAAATTAAGTATAAAATTATTCTCGTACCCTCCCCGAATGAGAAAAATCTCCGAAGGTACTCATCCATGTAGGGATTTTTGCCATCCTTAATTATACATTAGGGTATCAAATATCATTTCTTTTTCTTCACGCGCATGTTAACAACAACCATACTCATTTTTACTTTGGTAAAATATATTGAGTCCCTTTTTTTTCAATCAACTGTCAATTATTGTATTATTATTAAATCTTTCTTTTTGGTGACAGGTAGGGCACTCATGTAAGTCCCTTTTTTTAACTTTATATAATAAAAAAAAACATACGCGTCCTTGTTGAGTGTTGATTAATTAATCTCGCAAATACAAAATCCTTTCTCGTGTAATCACATTTGTCATGTAACTTTTTTAAAAAATATTAAAAAAAAGTTATCTGGTCAGCTGTGTGAGTTTCAAGCAGTGCCGCAATCTCGTTTCTTAAAATAAGGGCGCACATCTTTTACCTTTGATTTGTTATTATTGAAAAAAAAAAAACTCTTATCTGAGCTATTGTTTTGTCCTAAAAATTACAGTGACAAAAGGACAATATTAGCAATGAGCCATAAATAAATTAGAGAAGTTCTGTTATCTTATCTTTTTTTTTAGTTGTATTTGTTCTTAAATGTAAAAAAGAGAGAAAAAGAATAAGTGATTTTAATATTACTTCTATTTATTCTTAAATATAATTATAATATATTACAGATTTAAAAAAAATTTAGAGGAGTGTCAATAGTCTTCACTCTATAGTAATACAACACGATTTCATTTAAAAAAATACATATATACACACACAAAAAATAATGTTATAGTGTTTAGATTTCACATCACACATATCTCTGTCTTTGGGCAGCATCTTTCTTCGGATCATTTCGCTCGTAACGATGGCCACGTATCCGCACACCTATGCTATAATGATCCCACATCGAGGGCCCCTACTTGTACCCCAACAGACAAAAAGCCACACAGATTATGCTTTTACATTCAGTATTGCAGCCTCTGTGATTCTGTGATGTGATTGATACCAAATGTTACAAACTCATGGGTATCTCAAACTCATTAATCTTAAAAAAAACAGTTCTGTAATAAATATAGGAAGTTGCTTATATTCCTATTTAAGAATCTTAGGGCTAGTTTGAAAATATTATAATTTTTAAAATAATAGATGTTAGTTGTGCTGTAAAAATAATTAATTATAAAGAGAATTAAGTTAAATATTTGATAAATTTTATTTTTAGAAGTATTGAGAGTTTTTAAAGTAGTTATGGACGTTTAGTAAATTTTACTGTTAAACTGCTGAGAGAAAATAAATTATTAAAATGTATATAATGTAAGATAAAATTTACTTATATATAAAAAAATATGTACATATAATATTTTTAATTGTGTATTATAATA
>MKYO02002116.1:557885-578455 GCA_002013955.2 Citrus medica
CATATTAAAAAATAATTGTTCATTATCCAATTTATTTCTATATTATTAATAAAATTATGGATATAACTTTATTACCCAATTTTTCCATTTAATTTTTATCAAATTTTATCTTCAAACTAAATAAATTTAATTCATTGCTCAAAAATAAAAATAAATTAAATTGATTATTAATATAATAAAAATAACAATTCTCCATATGTTATTTCTTATAATTTCTTATATATAAATTAAGTTGATAATTTCTTAAAAATAACAATTCTCCATATATAAATTAAATTTATTTTAATTTAATATATGTTATTTTTATATTAAATATATGTTATTTTTATTATATTAATAATCAATTTAATCTATTTTTATTTTTGAGCAATGGATTAAATTTATTTAGTTTGAAGATAAAATTTGATAAAAATTAAATGGAAAAATTGGATAATGAAGTTATATTCGTAATTTTATTAATAATATAGAAATAAATTGGATAATAAACAATTATTTTTTAATATTCTATAAGGGTATAATGATAAAATTATAATTTACTATTAAGAAATAGGGATCTGAGTGTCTTTTTTTAAAATATTAGAGAATTTTGTGTCCCTTATTCAAACGTTAGGGGTCTCTGTATCATTTTCCCTTTTTTAAAATCAATTATAAAAAAGGCTGATTTTGATAAAAATAATTTTTATTTTATTTTATTAAATATTAAAATTAATTTTTAAAATCACTTTTAAATCACTAAAAAACAATCGTAAATGGACCTTTATCCCATAGATTCATTTGTACGTAACAGTGGCGTGTTTTCAATTTCAATTATTTATTTAATTAACAGAGAGCATAAAACAGAATTCGTGTCTACATTTGAATCTGCAAAAGCGTAATATAAGAACTGCGAAAGTTCTGAACAGTTTCATGGAAACCATTTCTGGGACATGGCAGCTGGTGTTGCCGTTTCCTTTCAAATCAAGGGAGGCGGTGGGAAAGACGAGCGAGCCGCAAGAAAAATCTTATGCTGTCAACTGTCGCTTCATTCAACGCCCTTCCCGTTTCACTAAACGTGTCAAAAGGACACGCGCCGCTTCGGCTAAACTTTCAAAGCAAATTGGGCACCGAAACTTTACTATTGCAACTTTATTAGATACACTTAACATGTGGATTTAGATTTTCTGCGATTTTTTTTGTTTTATTTTTATCTTCGATCTCATGGTTTACGTGTTCAAAAGTTTGAGGAAAATTTACATTAATAGTCACAAAAATTTAGGTTTTTTTCATCTTAACCCCCCAAATAAATTTCTATCAACATTAGTAATAAAAGAAATTTTGAGACCAAAATATCCCTCTCTCTTATCTCTCCCCCAACATCACATGAAGCTTGGTGCGACAGACTGCCTGTCGCACCAAGTTTTTGTGCAGTTTCGTGCGACAGGCAGCCTGTCGCACCAAGTTTTTGTGCAGTTTCGTGCGACAGGCAGCCTATCGCCCAAGGCTTGGTGCGTGCGACATGCACCTGTCACACCAAGTAAGGTGCGACAGGTGCCTGTCGCCAGATTCACCCACGACTCAGTTCAGCAAGTTCAAAAAATAACTCATAACACTAAGTGATGCCGATTAGTCTGTAAAGAAGGGTAATTTGGGGAGAGAGACTTGTGTTTGGCTAATGTTAATAGAAAAAAGTTGAGTAGGTTAGTTGTGAAAATAACAAAATATTTATGGTTATTTTCATAAATTTCCCAAAGTTTGAAGAAAAGTCTTAGCTGGTTACCGTTAAGTGCAAGGATTGACAAAAAAATTAAAAAGGTTTTATTAAAATATTCAATAAATTGTTTTTAAGTGTTTAAAATTATTTAATCTAAAACTAGTAACTTCATATTTTATAATTAGGGTATAAAATTTCGAAAATGTTCTGAGGTTACCAAAAAAAAACACTAATATTAATTTTCTAGTAACATAACTTTTATTGACCTGTTATAATAAAAATTGGTTCAACTTAAAAAAATAATTAAATTACGTATATAAATAAAATAAATAAATAATTTGATTAAATGATTTTTTTTATTAAAAAAAAGTTAGTTTGAAGGATGATAAAAAAACTTTACTCACTAAATAACACTTTTGCATCATATTTTTATTTAAATTTAGATGACAATATTAACGAACACAAAACAGATTCATTGCCAACCGAACTATGCCAAATGATGTAACATAAAGTCGTCTATTATTATCACACATACGTTGACAAATAAATTTATACAATTATTAATTGAAAAAATGAGTAAAGGAAACAAGTTTTTACATCTAAAATTTTATTCAATTTTCATTCGTTTGAACCTTCCATTGTATTTGTCCCACTCCCACCCATATAAAGATGTATAAGATTTGTTACCAAGAATTCCTTACCAGCAACTTCACAATTTCCGCGGGTCCACAGAAGATAAAGCCGACAACTAAAGCTCCTAGTTATTACACAATACAATCCGCGAAAATCCACAACTATCACTATCACGTTAAAAATAAAATAAAATAAAAACCCACATGTCGACGGAGGCACGCACGTGCATGGATATTAAAACGCATATGGAGAAGCCAAGACCCATTACACCAACTGGATACATAAAAAGTGAACGGTTTTTTGGTATTTATTACACATGAATATTGATTGACTTTATTCATTTAAAAAAAAAAAAAAGAAGAAAAAAGGCATTTTCCACGTGCTTTTATTTTCAAAAACAAGTAGATCAATGTGTCTGGTTAATGTGCGTTAAGTGGTCCAGTTTATGGTATTGTCAATCCATTGGCTGCCCACCACTCATCCTTAGTTGGTATAAAAACCGCTCTTCTTTCAAACTTTTTCTCTCATCATCAAATTTTCTTCAATATCATCTCTCGAAATCTCAACATGAGAAGAAACTGCAATTTAGAGCTTCGCCTTCTTCCTTATTCTGAAGATTTCAGCCTCGCCGCCGGCTACGGTCACAACATGTAAGTTGTTTAATTCATAAGTATTTCCAGTGCTGCAGATTTTTTAATTTTTGTATCTCTGAATCTGATTGAGTTTTCTTGCCTTGTGATTAAAATTAGGACTATGGGAGAGTCAAGCGTGAGCCCCCAAAATCAACAGCAGCAGTTAACAATCTTCTACAACGGACAAGTTTGCATTTGTGATGTCACGGAATTTCAGGTGATTTTCTTTTTTAATTTTTGGTTTAAAAGTGAAAATTCATTGCGTTATCAGAAATTTATTAGTTTAATCTTTGTTGGGTCTACCTCGCTAATCAATGTAAACAAAATTAATTGCAGGCTAAAGCGATCTTATTGCTTGCAAGTAGAGAAATGGAACTGGCATCACCGGCGAATCCTGAATCTCAATTATACAGCCCTAATTCGGGTCTTTCAATGAAGAGATCATTGCAACGTTTCCTCCAAAAAAGAAAGCACAGGAGCTTAGCCACATCCCCTTATTAAAAGCATTCCCTCCAATTATTAACTCAATAATATGTATCTGCGGGTTCTTTTGTAACAAATAACGGTCATCAGATGGGAAATGTATATTGATTTGAGACAAGAAGTGGAGATCGATTTATATTTCTCCTGGGGTACCCTGTTGATTTGATGGATTCATCATTACTTGTGGGGTCTAAATAGGGTTTACCCATTGGAATTTAATCATCATTACAGAATACAGATTCTTTCTTTCTTTCTTTCTTTCTTTCTTTCTTTCTTTCTTTCTTTCTTCGTAATTTGTAATTTGGGTTACCCCTGTGGAATCAGTGTTGTGAGGGATCGGTGAAGGTTATATCTAAATGAAGAAATTCTATTCATTGATGGGTACTTTAACGATTATGTGTTTTTGTTTTAGATAATATCAAATTTACAGTGGCTGCTTCCTTATGTGGAATTGTTTATAGTGAGTGATTCAATCGGGTCCAAATATACCAAATTAAGATTCAATGCTTGATTTTGCATTAAATTCTGACGAGTTACAGAACGGATAAACTTCCTGAACATACAAGAAAGAATGGTAATTTGAATCATATCGAACCAATTGGATGATTCGTGATCGTGATTAACTATCTAATACGATCACACAGATGATCATATTGAAATCGCAAAACGATCTTTTAATTAGCATGAAAGATGGAAGACAAAATTTCGCGGAATATTTTAGACTCTGGTCTCAATTTTTTTTTTGTTATTAGTATTTTGGCGATTTGATTAAAGAGATTGAAACAATTACATTTCTAAATTGAATTAAAATTGCCAATTTAAATAAGGGTAAACTTTAATTTAATCCTTAAATAAAATGACAATCTTCAATTTATCTTTCAAAAGTATGAATAATTCAATGTATCTCTTTTTTATTCAGAAGATGATGACAGAAGGGGGTGTATTGATGAACCCTATTTTTTTTTTTTTATCTTCTTAACAATAAATGAAACTAAGTTGAATTTTTCATTCTTTTAGAAGATAAATTAAAAATTGTCATTCTATTCTATATTAGAGTAAATTGAAGTTTATCATTCAAAAATTAATGAAATCACAATATATTATTTCTTAGAGAGATGAAAGATCTAAGACCTCTTATTGGTTTTTGGATAGAAGTAAATTTTTGCTAGCAATTCCTTAGTTTAGTTGATTGACACATCTTATATATAAACTGAAGGGTTTGATTCTCCTAATAATTATGGGAGTAAAATTTGAAAAAAAATATATTTATCTTTTATAAACAAATCAATCAATCTTCATATAATTCCTACAAGCTTGATCGAGTGGTTTTCAAGTATATTTCTTTAGCTGGCCTCTCAAGTTCACATCCCAAAGAGATTTAAGCTAAAAATATCAATTTAAACTTTGTCCACTCATACACACATTCTTTTAGGGCCAATCTAATAATGCTTAATAATGATGTAATTTTTAAAATAATTGTGATTAGCTATGCTGCAGAAATAATCAATTTTTAAGTAAATCAATTATATGTTTGGTAAAATTTATTTTCAAAAGTGCTGTGAGTTTTAAAAACAATTGTTATGTTTGGTAAATCTTACTATAAATTACTGTAAGAATTCAAATGACTAAAATTGACATAATTTTAAATAAAATTTATTTACACATTTACAATAATACATATAATAATTTTTATTGTGTATATATAATACTTTATTTATTTATTTAAATTTCTTGATTTTATTTCCTAATTGAATAATGATAATTTTAGATTTTGATATTATATGTGAAGGATATATGTGGAATTGTAGTAAGTGTAAAATTGTAAAATTGGTTCTCAAAATCATATTTAGAAAGGAGTGATTTTTTTTTTCAAAATTGATTTTTAAAAACATTTACCAAATATCAAAAATAAATTTTTAACTTTTTAAAATTATTTTTGAACTCTTAAAAACAATCTCAAATGAGCCATTAGTCTTTTTATCATATATTAATTGCTTCTTGCCTAATAAAAATTCAATGTAAAAAGAATTTAAAGGTGATTTAGAAGAAATTTAGGTCCTACTTGAGGCTGTTGTCTCACACTTTTATTTGAGGAAAAAATTGAACTGATCCTCTTTTAATTGTTTGATCTCTTCTAAATGTTCAATTACACGATTAATAGAATGATAAGATTTTTTTTTCTTTTGTGATTGGATGGGATGATATGATGTTGGTGGTGATGTTTATCCATAACCTCCCTGTTAGTCTCATTAAAGCCTTGATGATTCACATGTAACATGTAACAAATAATAAAATATGTTTTTCCCCCCATTTAGGATAAAAGGATGAATTTAATATGTTTTGGTTGCAAGTATTGTGAATTATTAAATGGTGATTCTTTTAGAACCCATGGTTGTAATTGGCAAAGCTTTGAGGTAATGGGCCATGTCATTTTCCTGGAATAAACTGAGTATAAATTTTATAATAATAATGAATAATGAATCAACTCGAGCAATTTAAAAGAATGGTCCAGGTGAGAAGGCACACCAAATTCAATTCTGAGGCTTGAGAAAATAAGCCCAACATAGCTGCCTAAGTTAATTGCCAATTCTGATTGTTGCCGGTAAGTGGTGACAATTCAAGTATGAAAATCCTGCTGCATATGAAGAGCAATGCACATAAAAAGCCCCAAGCCAAGCCAAGCCAAGCCGCACCTCCCTTTATTTAATTAATTCATACATCCTTGTCGTCTTAACAATATGCTAATCCCTGAATCCGGGATTAGGTTATTCGAATCACAGTTGTTTAAAAATGAAAAGTTTTAATGTTGATGTTGGAGACCATCTTACAATCTGGCTACAGCTCCAGGAGTGTCCCAATGAGTCACAATGTGGTTGCGTGTAATCTCCTTGAGCGAACGGCACCCACTTAATGCCATTGTTAGCTCAAACTCATCGCGAAGCATCTGAAGCACTTTTCTCACACCAGCCTCTCCATCAACTGCCAGCGAGAATGGTACTGGCCTTCCAACCTAAAATTAACAGAGAAACAGAATGAGAAATTAAAACTACCTTATATCCTAACCTAAATCTTAATATGGCCTTTCCCTTATTCATTTAACTTTTGGCGGGCCTATATTATCTTTCAGATGTTTGGCAGAGATCATTGGTCATTGCCAATTCATTACATATACCATAAGGGTGAGCTCACATTAGATACTTACAAATACTCCAGATGCTCCTAGAGCCAAAGCCTTGAAGACATCGGTTCCACGACGAACCCCACCATCAAGGAAAACTGGAACTCGGCCTTTTGCAGCTTGAACAACCTGGAGGTTTCAATTAACTTATAGAATCAAAATAGTCCTAATTTCTGACTAAGCAACTTAGCTACAGTGATGTTCCAGCATTGATACTAAATTTAAATTAAAACGAGGGAATTACCCAACGTAGAGAAATATACCTCTTCCAAAGCCATAACAGTAGCAGGAACATAATCTAGTTGGCGCGCTCCGTGATTGGATACAATGATTCCCGCAGCTCCATATTGTATTGCTAGACTTGCTGCATTATTCAAAAAAAGAATGAATTGCTTGATCAAAAGCTGCATGGCGAAGATAACTCTATTCATTCTTTAGAAAGTAGTTTGCTACCATCCTCAGCAGTAAGAACACCCTTCACGAGTATTGGCAGTGAGGTGATTGTTTGAAGCCACTTCACATCCTGTTCAAAAGCCACATGGCACAGTGACATTAACCAATTAAAACAAAAAATCTGTGTTATAGTTACCGGTCAATTTGGTTGTTGACCAAAAAGGTATAACACATGGAAACCATAATAACAAAATATTATGGTTGGCTTACCTTCCAGTTCAGTGACCGGTCAATTTGGTTGGCAACATACGAAGCTAATCCAGAGTCATCAGTCTACAAGGTCGCCAAACAAATAACTGTTGACCAACAGGTATAACATATGGAAACCATAATAACAAAATCCATAACTCACACATCACACACCTTTTCCATCTTGCCAATATACAAGCCCTCATAGTTCTTCAAAGTCAGATGTGGAAGCTTACCTTCCAGTTCAGTGACCGGTCAATTTGGTTGGCAACATACGAAGCTAATCCAGAGTCATCAGTCTACAAGGCCGCCAAACAAATAACTGTTGACCAACAGGTATAACATATGGAAACCATAATAACAAAATCCATAACTCACACATCACACACCTTATCCATCTTGCCAATATACAAGCCCTCATAGTTCTTCAAAGTCAGATGTGGCGGCAAAACAAATCTGTGCGCATACCCATTGAAGGTTAAATATGATATTGAAGCAGAAAGTAAATAGAGCTAGCTCGTCCATAATTAAGTGTATTATCTGAAATGATTAAGTTAAATCGCTACCAATTTCTTTTTCCTCATTTCAATATGTTTCAAACATTACTGACCTGTTCTTAATATCAGCTTCCCGACGGCCAAGCCTTGGAGTATCGACGGTAAGGGCAATCGCCTTAAAACCAGCCCTTTCAGCTCTTTTTACTAGCTGTGCGTCCACATTCCTGTCCTTGGTCACCTGAATTTTAATCAAGAAAATTATTGATAACTGGAATGATATGAACCTTCTAATGAATCATCTACTTCAGTATTTCATAGATATTGACACTTATAAATGATTTGAAATTCAGAATCAATGAAGGCAATTGGCACCCAGGGACTTCATGACTAGATGCTGGTACTCAGTGGCCATATAGTGTAATGCTTTTGCGTTTAAGGTTCCCATTTACAAGTTGAAAACAATATCATGATGATCAGGATAAACATAGACAAGAAATGCCAATGGTTTCTCAAACTCACATAGAGTTGGAAAAAGCGAATTCCAGGTCCCGTTGAAGAAACTTCCTCAACACTGGAAGTGGCCCATGAAGATAATGTCTGAAACAACAAATCATGCATATACAAATTAAGGGAGTAAGAAAATTTTAATTTTAAGGGCATAGCATGTCCATATTGCTTTGTATTTGAAAGCATACACACACAGAAAATTTTAAATACAACTTCCAAGTAAAAACAAAATGATGAGAGGCAAACCATGATTGTGCCAGCTGCTGAGGCTGCCCTTGCTGTTGCACACTCCCCTGCACAAACATATTACCATGTTCAGAAATAAATATGTCTTTATCTTGTGCAGGTCTTTGAAAATCAATTCTTAAAAGAGCCCTAAGCAGGGATGGATATATCTAAATTTATTTTTACCTCAAACAAACTAATCAAAGACATGAAATAATTCTGTTACGCAGGGCACAGAGCATGCGTTAGAAAATAGGCAGATATGCATTCATATGTTTATTAGCCCGGGTTATCTCATGCCCTCACCCCAAAGTAAGCATTGAATCAGTCCCATTGTAAGAGGAGGACTTGTCAAAAGCAAAGGCATCTACCTTCAGGATGAGCCATTTTCTGAAATGCCGTTGGAGCAATCATGATGGGCATGGAAATGTTGAAGCCCAAGACTGTTGTAGTCATGTCAATCTTGCTTACATCTCTAAGAATGCGTGGTCGAAATCTTATTTTCAGAAAAAGAAATAAATTGACTTAAGAAATTAAGATGAGCTGAAGAAAAGATAGAACATGTGTTATTCATAGAACAGAATTAAACCAAAAGCAAAATTCAACAAAGGATGATTTGGCTACAATAAAAAAAAGCTTACAGAATCCTAGAGAATGCATTACGGTTTTCCTGAAGAGTCCACTGGTCCTCAGCACCTGATGCATAGTAGTCATAAACCATCTTCGGCAATTTCTCCTTTGCAAGAGCCTCATACTCCATAACATTGGTGATCTCCGATATATAAGTCATAATGCTATCGCTGAACAATTTGAATGAGTTACCCAAATAGTTAATTGTAACAATTGATCTCATGTTGGGAGAATCAAAGAACCACCAAAACATACCGGGCTAACAGCCTAACACTAATCTCCCGTAGTATTTGATGTATATAGTTCGTACACAAGATTCTTGAATCAAATGACTAAACATTAAACAAAATGAAAAGTACCCCTCATATATAACTTCACATGCATTTGATCCCAAAGGGATGTGAGGCACGCCTAACAGATTACATTAAGTATCCACCATAGCAATTAAACAGAGGAAACATGATTATGACTTTACTAAAACCAACGGTTTTTAAGATAAAACCAACAAAACTAGACTTTTAATATTAGCTTGAAACTATATTTTGGAGCTCAAAGATGCGTCATAATTAACCCGCACGCAAATTGCAAATACACGCTAATAAAATTCCAGTCGATGGAGAACAGAACACAAACATTTACATACCCAAAAGGCAGATAACAATGAAATAAAACTAAAACTATAAAAAGAGTTTAAACCCAGATGCTAATACACATCACGCAATGAACAAGTCGAAGAATAACAAAAGCTGATCCTGATATAAAAATAAATAAAAATAAAAATAAAAATACAAAGAGAGGAAAAGAAGGAACCTTGGCTTCCTTAAGCAACAAAAGAAGCAGAAATGAACCAGTGAAGGGAGCGCAAAGCAATAAAGTCAGAAACTGGGAAATGAAGACTGAAGGAAGAGAGAGTGAAAAACTCTTCTTGGGACTCTACAAGCATTAAATATTATATTACAGACGCTGACGCACGACATAAACAAACTAAGGGATGGCACTGAATGACAAGGTGGCAAAAAAGTAATAAAGAATGCAGAGTCAAGACAAAAGGGTACGAATCAAAATCAGAGCAAATTGAGACTTGAACTCTTTTTAATGGAAACTTGAGACTTGTGATCGGGCCGTTTCATTGAATCATTTTAACCATAATCGCTGCCTGTTGCTCATCTTACGTGTGCAAAGCAAATCTTCTGGAAAATAAGAAGATAGGTTTTGGTTTGATGTGCATGCGGCTGCGTGTACTGATTAATATCATCATCATCCCTGCTTTCCACCAGAATTATCGATAGGAAAAATAGATCAATGCTATTTCTATGTGATGTTATAAATAAAATTACATATAATCAAAACGGACAAGAAATATTTTCCCTATAAAATAAATTTATTCACTTTATTAATTTAATTTGTAGGTACTAATTATTTTATTTGTCATGTGTAATTTTATATAACTCATATCATCTGCTCGTGGATTTTCGTCAAAAGACTCAAAAGTTCAATACTGTTAGGGGTACTTCAATCATTGTATTAAGATGGTGGACCTATTTGATACAAGTGAAAAAATTATATGATTATTTGATATGACATAAAATATTAGGGATTCAGATGTAATTACCGTTAGTCTTACGTAAGAGATTATGTTTTTGAATTTTGAGTTGTCAATTAACAAATAAACAAAAAGGGTGTTCAATTTGTTGTCACCTCAAAGTTCCCAATCAATATTCATATATTGTTGGGTAGGTTACGTGTCATAATATATACTTTGTTGAAAGAGATTTTATTTTTATTTTTAAAAGAAAACATGAAATTTTTTTTGGTCTTCTTCTAATGCAATTTCACAAAAAAATTTTAAATCTAGTTGCTTAATTATTTTTATGTTCATATATATTTTTATCAATTGCACACAGATCTTCAAGAACTTGGTCTTTAATTATGTAATAGTTGTAAAATAATTAATCTCTTATCATACGAATGTGATTAGTCTGAAAATTGATCTCATCTTGGCCAAAAAAAAAAAGAACAAAAAAGAAACAAGAATGGAAATTCTTTCGACTAATTATTTGCAACGATTTCTCAACTTTTTTTTTTTTGGGTGCCAATATTCACAAAATGTTAAGAAAATGAAGCATTTCCGAGAAAGCAGATGAATTTGGAAGGAAAGCAAGAAGCCATTATTAATGCTCAAAATGGTGAACATCAATAGAATTGATTGGAAAATGTTGTCAAAAGTGAATTCCCATTTCAAAAAAAAAAAAAAAGGAATGCAACCAATCTAAGTGCATTCAACGACTGGATGCAACTGTGGTACGGTACTACAGTTGCATCGTATCTTGATCCTCCAATTGTAATACCAATAGTATATAATTTTGAAGTTCAAAAACTTAAAAATATCACCTTCAAATTTGACTGAGTATTTATTGAATAACTTTATAATTTAATTGATTATTTCAGTGATTAAGAAGTTAAGAAATTAATTTAGGTTTACGGTAAAGGGCTCACCCATCCTTATACTAAAAAAAAAACTAAAAATCAATCGTGATTGGAACAATGTTACACATTATGTTATGTGGACTGTAGATAATCTAATGGAAATGAAGCATTGATTAAAAATTTACAGCGAATGAGATTGAAGGGGAATCCCAGCCATAATTGCGAGGACATGGAGTCTTTAAAATTGCAAACAGTCAAGTAGGTTTGGGTACGAACTTAAAATTGGCCAAATTCACAAATAAAAAGGCTTTAATTTATTCCTTCAAAAGCAGCTCCGTTTTATCTCCCCACTCATCCATACGATTTCTAGCTTTCTCAACCTGGAAGAAAAACATTATAATTAAGAATAAATCAACATTTGATTTTATTAGAGAGAAACTATTTTTATCCAAAATATAATTACCTCTTTATTCCAGTCAGTCCGTAATGTGACATATACTAAGATTATAGTCTGAATAAGAGTGCCTCCAATCATCCCAGACCATATTCCCTACACACAAACATACACACGCACAAATTTTTATTTTATTTTTTAAAAAAAAAAGAAGACAAAATTAAAATTTAATGAAATATAAAGTTATCATCAATTATTATTATTATTATTTTATTATTTTATTATTTTATAATTTCATTTCAGTTTTGAGAATGATTAGCTTGCTGTAAATGTAAGTTTATAAACAGAAAATTTTGAGTACCTTAGCACCAAGATTGAACTTGAAGCCGAGAAGGCAGCCAATTGGGATACCAATCAGGTAGTAACATCCCACGTTAACATAAGCAACAAAAGCTTGCCATCCGCACCCAACAGCTACTCCTGGGTTCATTTAATATATCACATCAATTGCAGTACCGTTAATTATTAATGATTTGAATTTTGAAGCCACAACAAATTAATTATGGGGAAATGGAGAGGAAGAGCTGGAGCTATGTAATAAAATATAATATGGCAACAGCTAGCAATGAAAACGACGCTTATCGTCTAACTATTCAGTACTTCTCAATTATTGATTGACATTATACTCAAAGGCCGACTGTTATTAAAATTTTTTCACTGAAGTAATTAAGGTAGCTCATATTTTTCAATTAATTAAAAGCAATTATATTCCTAACAATAAATAATCAGTAGAAAAATTGACGCTTAAAAGAGTTTGATGCTTTTTAAAATATCAATGGAGTTTGTATTTATTGAATCAAAGAACAGGAACGTGGCTCTTTTCCCCCCACTAATAACTATAGACAAGCAACTCTTATTAAAGCTTGAGTTGACGTACATCGGTACATACTAATGAACTCATTTGCCTGTTTGTTGTGTTGTGTGGCTGTGTGTGTGAGCACGTCGCCGTCTTGTGCAAAGCCAAATATCAACGACGTTAATACTACCTTATACAGCAATGCGCGCGCTTTAAATAATTGACCATTACATAGTAAATAGTAAATAAACATATAATTGGATCCTGCATCTTCAATTTTGTGTCTTGTTATTGACGTTATTTGATAAAATGCAATGCTGAGAATATTTACCTCTATTAGTAATTATGGTTGGTTGAATATTAAAAAAAAAAAAAAAGGGTTAGGTGAGCGAGAAAGGAGATGATAAGCTAGGAGAATGAGAATTACCTGACAGAACAGGCTGGATGCCGTTGAGAATTACGGATAAAGCAAGAAAAGGGCTGAGTTCAGCAACGGAGTCGGCGACGGTGGAGCCGCCAGTGAAGGCATAGCTCAAGACATTGCGCAATATGAGGACAAGAATGGCCAGAATCACAGAGAGTGCGAGTGAAATTGAAGTTACCACGATCACTGAGAACTTACACGATTTTGGATGTGCTGCACCCAACTCATTGCCCACCCTAACACTGTACGTACGTGTGTATTTCACCAATTCAGCCCAAATAATTGTAACTAATTAGTGGAAAACACTAATCAATTACGTACCTTGCTGCCGCATTGAAACCCACAGCAATCATGAACACCCATCCAGCAATCGTCATGCTGCATTAGTGGACACATGTAATAGCATGCGGTTGCATTGAATTACTTTGGCGACATGATGCCGATGAGCATATTAAAGAGATTAAACAGACAAATAATTCGTATCTTACCAGATGGAGAGAGAGTCGAGCACAATTTCAGCATTATCGAGCAACCCAGCAATCAAAACAATGATCTGATAGTACCAAATCTCGAGGCACAGCATTACAGCCGATGCTGTTGACAATTTCAGGAAGTCCCACAGCCCAGAAAACGCCTGTAAGCTAAACCCAGTCCATGTCTTTTTGCACCTTTCACTCAACAAAATGTACACGAATTGTGCCGCCACTATAATCCACCACGACAAACTTAACACCAACGATGCCCCTAGAAGTCCCCAGCCTAGCTTGAAAATCGCAACCCAACTTAGGAGCACATGCACCACAAGTGTTGCCGCTGAAATGTATGCACTTGGCGAGATTATGCTTTGCGCTTGTAGGAACTTCTGTATGGGGAAATTAACGGCGTAGGCAAATATCTGCGGGATTAGACCGAAAACGAAGATTGTTGCTGCTGATGCAATGGCACTTGATTCCCCTAGAAGGAGCAAGATTTGTTTTGAGAATAAGTAGATGACCATGAGTGGTATCCCAGTTGCCGTGAGTATGACTGCCGATCTTTGAAGATAAACACCTAGCATATCGTACTTCTGTGCCCCATAAGCTTGGCCACATAAAGTTTCAGTAGCGCTTCCCATTCCCAACTGTGTAAAAATCATATTTTAATTGTAATCGGGCAGTAATTATATATATACACACACACATATATATACTATTACGTACCATAAGGCCATAGGCGAAAACTTGGATGCCGGTGTTGCCAAGAGAGACGGCAGCGAGCTCAAGATTGCCAAGATGGCCGCAAAAGATCTGAGTGGACATGGAGACAAGGTTATTGAGCATGTAAACCAAGATTGCTGGGGCTGCTAGGCGGAAGAGGTTTTTGAGTTCGATCCATGTTGCTTTCTTGATTCTCTGAAAGAATGACAAGCTGTCATCCGACAGAGCTTCTTCAAGCTCAGAACTCACTGGCTCGACCTCCGACCCGTTGCTTTGCAACATGGGTTCATGGACATTATTATTATTATCTGTGTTGGAGGAATCCATGTAAGTTCCTTCACTTTTGTGAGTCTTGTCTCTCAACTCTCAACACACACGCAGCTACCTCCCCGTTAATCATTTATATATATCTAGGCGATATAATATGGCACCTGCCACTTAACTTTCAAAGACATACATAGAAAGTTAGGTTAACACAATATGAATATATGGTCAAACGGGGAAAACTTCATTTCATACATACTGATCGATACAAGTGGAAAAATTATATGATTATTTGATAAGACATAAAATATTAGGGATTCAGATGTATTAGTCTTACGTAAGAGATTATGTTTTTGAATTTTGAGTTGTCAATTAACAAATAAACAAAAAAGGTGTTCAATTTGTTGTCACCTCAAAGTTCCCAATCAATATTCGTATATTGTTAGCTAGGTTACGTGTCATAATATATACTTTGCTGAACGAGATTTTATTTTTGTTTTTAAAAGAAAACGTGAATTTTTTTTTTGTCTTCTTCTAATGCAATTTCACAAAAAAAATTTAAATCTAGTTGCTTAATTGTTTTTATGTTCATATATTTTTATCAACTGCACAAAGATCTTCAAAAACTTGATCTTCAATTATGTAATAGTTGTAAAAGTAATTAACCTCTTATCATACGTATGTGATTAGTTTGAAAATTGATCTCATCTTGGCCCAAAAAAAAAATTAGAACAAAAAAGAAACAAGAATGGAAATTCTTTCGACTAATTATTTGCAACGATTTCTCTACCTTTTTTTTTTTGGGTGCCAATATTCACAAAATGTTAAGAAAATGAAGCATTTCTGAGAAAGCAGATGAATTTGGAAGGAAAGCAAGAAGCCATTATTAATGCTCAAAATGGTGAACATCAATAGAATTGATTGGAAAATGTTGTCAAAAATGGGATACCAATCAAGTAGTAACATCCCAAGTTAACATAAGCAACAAAAGCTTGCCATCCGCACCCAACAGCTACTCCTGGTGTCATTTAATATATCACATCAATTGCAGTAACGTTAATTATTAATGATTTGAATTTTGAAGCCAAAACAAATTAATTATGGGGAAATGGAGAGGAAGAGCTGGAGCTATGTAATAAAATATAATAATACGGCAACCAGCTGGCAATGAAAACGACGCTTATCGTCTAACTATTCAGTATTTCTCAATTATTGATTGACATTATAATCAAAGGCCGACTGTTATTATAATTTTTTCACTGAAGTAATTAAGGTAGCTCATATTTTTCAATTAATTAAAAGCAATTATATTCCTAACAATAAATAATCAGTAGAAAAATTGACGCTTAAGAGAGTTTGATGCTTTTTAAAATATCAATGGAGTTTGTATTTATTGAATCAAAGAACAGGAACGTGGATCTTTTCCCCCCACTAATAACTATAGAAAAGCAACACTTATTAAAGCTTGAGTTGACGTCCATCGGTACATAAGTATACTAATGAACTCATTTGCCTGTTTGTTGTGTTGTGTGGCGGTGTGTGCGAGCACGTCGCCGTCTTGTGCAAAGCTAAATATCAACGACGTTAATACTACCTTATACAGCAATGCGCGCGCTTTAAATAATTGACTATTACATAGTAAATAGTAAATAAACATATAATTGGTTCCTGCATCTTCAATTCTATGTCTTATTATTGAAACGTTCTTAGACATATTTATTCTTTGATTAGAACTGTAAAATAACACGTTAACGACGAGTAATATCGTCAATTAATAATTCACATGTGACAATTTAATTATGATATATAACATGACACGTCCAATTAATTAAAGTATGATGACTTTATATTCTAACAAACATTTAGCACATGACAATTTACTGATACTGACGGTCTCCCTTGGTTCAAAAAATAAAAATACAGAAATTCAAACATCTCGAAAATGATTGGAGACACACCGCAACACATTATGGGATTATTAAATGGATATTAAGCATTCAAAACAACAATACTGCAACAAGATATATAGAAGCACCAAATTTGTTGAAGGAAATTATATGCACACTGTTGATGCTTAAATCCGCTCGCGTTTTGACCGACCAGATTTTTTCACTAACGGTTGTATTGTTAGCTGTTGCTTGGATCCCTGTGGTGGAATTTCCTTACTTTCTCTTACTAGACCTGCGTTCACAAAAAACGAATCAGAGACGCTGGTGGTTTTGCCGGCGTAAAACCCACCGATGCCTAAGTTAGCACAAGGTGTTTACGGGAAAACAGTGTAATTCGGATTCAAGAAGGGTTTCTAACTCGTTTTGTAAGAAAAAGAGTCTGATTGCAATTTGGCAGCGTTTTCCCTCTCTTTTTTTTTTTCTGTCCCTTTTTTTCATCATTTTTCCTCCTTTTATAGCCGTTATCCCACGTTCACCTTCAATTTTCATCCCTCATTTTTTCGGGTAGTGGCCTTTCCTGGAGCTTTAAATGCTCTTAAATGCTACATCATGGGTAAACGTGGGTATCGCATCTCTCGTAACGGTTCTGGGAAAAACGCAAACGCCATAATTTCGTGGGATCGTGTTCCCGCTTTTTCAGGAGACGGGTATCAGCTCGGTCTACACCTTTGGTCAGTATTCGTCTCTGATCGGTTCATGCTGCCCCCTGCTCTGCTCGTACCGTACCACTTGGCTGAGGTGGCCGGGGGTGATTCATGCCGAGGTGGAAATAGCAACATGGCCGACCTAGTATTGTTATTTGCTCAACACCAGTCCCCCAGTTTCTGGTCTTGCGAGTGAAATGAGATAAGAGTAGAAACTGATGGTCGAAGCCGACCAGCCCGGGGCTTCTCATCTGGTCTTCTGAGCATGGGCCTGAATGAGCCTGTCTATTGTATATCTGGGCTTGCTCCAGTCTGGCCTCTTGTAGTGGTTAGTGACGTGGCGCTTCCCGACTCTTCATATTTTGAAATTTGAAACGACGAGTTACCCTTCCTCGATATATGGTGAGTGAGTTGGCATATCCCATCACTTAAATGCTTCCGTTTCCCCTCTTTTCGTTCCAAATCCCTAGACTAAAATCACCATCATCTTGCGAGTTGTTTCTCCGTCACTAACCTATCCCCTTTCTGAACTTTACTCACACTTCATACATCCGGAGTTTCTACTTGCTGGTTTATTCTCTGCCACTGCTGCGCTACCAGGGCCAGTTCATTTCAGGTATTGCTTTTAATCTCTTCTCTGGTTGTTGTTGATTGGGTTCCGTGTTGCTCTCTTTTGTACCCGTACATTCGAGTTTTCTTTATTTTCTCTGGGGATTCGGTATGTCAAACCGGAAAAGAAAGTTAATTGGTGATGAGGGTGATGAGGAATCTGGGGATTCAGACCTTAACTTGCCCATACCCACAGATTTTTTGAATCCCTCTCGAAGTGTAAGCTTATCCCATAGTAGAGATGTCCTTGAGTACTCGCGTCCTTTGGCCATTTCACCCTCCCCTGAATTAGAGCTTGTAGGAAATAGGAGGAGACCTGCATCGGGTTCTGGTGAAAACCATAGTTCTGGTGGGGCCGGGGTTCCTATAGGAACGGGTGATAGTGAGGGAAGCAGCTCCGAGCAGAGCCGACCTCTTGAGAAACGAAATCTTGGGCATATGATAGAGGTAGATTCTTACCCCATTGATCATATAGCCTGTGCCACCACCCAAGATGATCTGTTCAAGCTTAGGAACCTCTATGATATTCCTAAGGAGGTTTTCCTTGTGGTTCCTGGGAAAGGTGATGTGCCTAGTCGGCCTCCACGGGGGTATGTGACCATGCACCTGGAGAGCTTCAAACTAGGAGCTCGGCTGCATCTTCAGCGCTATTTTGCCAGGATTTTGGGGGGTATGCACCTGTCCCCAGGTCAGCTACACCCAAACGGGTGGAGGGTTCTCTCAACTATGTTTGTATTGTGGGAGAGATGTGGGTTGGAGGAGCCCTCCCTTATTGAGGTGAAGCATTTGTATCAGCTGCGGAGCAGCCCAAGGGAGGCGGGCTGGTACTACTTCATGTCCAGCTCTGCGAAGAGGAAGCCCATTACCGGTTTCCACTCCTCGTGCAAAAATTGGAAGAACAAATTCTTCTTTGCTGGGGGAGATTGGTGTCCAGCAATTCGGTCGTTGGGTGGTGACATTCACCTTCCAACGCAATTTGTCACCCCAGGTCGTTCATTTTTGCCTACATTTTCTCTCTAATTGCTACTTATTGGGTTCTTTAACATTGTCTGTTTTTTCAGAGTCGTGGGGTTTGGTGAAGACTCTCGAGGACCGACCTTTGCTCCAGGTGGAAACCGCTCTGGTTAACGCGTCTACTTGTCAAGACCTCCTATCACCAACAAACCTGGTCGGCTCGGGCTTAGTAGATATTGCCGCTGGGATGGATAACAAAATCCTCAGCGCGATGAGCAGAAAACGTGGTCGGGCATCGAGCAGCTCGAGCCACCCTCCTCCTCCTCAGAAGAAAGTCAGCGCCGGTCCTTCTAAGGCTCCAATTCCTGCTCTACCCCCTCCTCCACCTCGTAAGAGTAGTGGGGAGAGAATTTCCGACAAGAGCCCTGAGGTCAGCTTACAATCTGGAGACCGATCTTCTCCTCTTCCATCTCGGGATCAGGGTGACTATTTGAGCCCGTATCAGAAGGATTACAAGAGATCGGTTGGGCCCAAAATGGTGAAGGACATTGAGAGTATGGAGCTCACCGAGTTAGCTGCCTTTGTTCAAAGGGTTTCCTTCAGGCTGGCCACTATGGTTTCGTGTTATAAGAACGCGTCCATACGCCATGAGAGGAAACTTCATGCTGATAATCAGGAGCTGAAGAAGAAGGCTGAATCCGCTGATCGCTCCAAGGAAAAACTGGCCGAGTTGAACAAGCAGATGGTGGAGCTGGAGGAGAAAACTGCAATTGTTGAGTCTACTGCCTCCAAGCTTGAGGATGAGTTGGGCAGCTTGAAGTCTGACCTTCAGGTAACTCAAAGTGAAAGAGATACTCTGAGGATTGCCCTTGAGGGAGAAATCAAATCCCTAACTGAACAGCTGGCTGAGGAGAAAGGCAAATCCGTTGATGTGGACGACCGGCTGGATGCCGAGTATGACTCTGGGGTTGCTTTCTCCTATAAGTGTATCATGGCCGTGCTTAAAGAAGAATATCCCGAGCTGGACATGAGTAAGCTGGAGGCTGGAGTACAGCGGTACATGGCGGAAATCGGCCAGGCAGACAAAGAGCAAGGTGAGCAGGATCATGTGGTGGCTCTTTTGGATGGGGTGCAAGAGGGGGAAGCTTAGGGACGCACTTTCGAAGTGGGTCAAGGATCTGTGCCTCCTCCTCCCGGTATAACTGATCTTCCACTTCCTGAGACAGTTGATCCTTCACCTGCTGAGGTCGTAAACCCTCATGATCTTTAGGTTTAATTTTGTAAAGACCCTGGATTTTCATTTGCTTTGTAAACATTTGGTTATTTATAAATTTTTAAATGTTCCCTATTGGCTATCTTGCCTGTTTTTCGCTCATGGGTTGCTTCTGCAAGTTAACTCGTCCATTTATCTGATTTTGTCTGCTGGTCTTGTAGTGTCCCGAGCAGGAATAGGCATTCGTTTGCCTTCGTAAAATTTTCTGTTGGTTTTCCGATGACCGAGCAGAAGCAGGCATTTACTTGCCTTAGTAGGAATTTCGTAATTTTAACTGCTGGTCTTTCATTGACCGAGTAGAAACAGGCACTTACTTGCCTTAGTAGAAATTTCATAATTTTAGCTGCTGGTCTTTCATTGACCGAGCTGAAACAGACACTTACTTGCCTTAGTAAAAATTTCGTAATTTTAGCTGCTGGTCTTTCATTGACCGAGCAGAAACAGACACTTACTTGCCTTAGTA
>MKYO02002116.1:579346-593956 GCA_002013955.2 Citrus medica
CTGGGACTACTGCCTCATGACCAAAAGCTAAAGCGAACGGGATTTCCCCTGTGGCGGTTTTGTGAGTTGTCCGGTAGGCCCATAATACTCCTGGTAGTTCATCAACCCAGGCTCCATTCTTCTCTCCCAATTTGGTTTTCAAGAGCTTCTTTATTATTTTATTGGCCGCTTCCACTTGTCCATTTGCCTGGGGATGTGCGGGGGTGCAGAACTTCAGGTCCACCCCCAAATTTTGGCAAAATTCTCTGAAGTTGCCGTTGTCAAATTGTCTCCCATTGTCTGTAATAATGGCATAGGGGATCCCATATCTGCATATGATATTCCTCCAAATAAAATCTGTTGTCTTCTTCTCCGTGATTTGGCTGAGGACTCCCACTTCTACCCACTTGGTGAAGTAATCTATCGCCACAATTGCATGTGTCGCTGCTCCTCGGCCTTTAGGTAACGAACCAATTAAATTGATTCCCCATTGAGCAAAAGGCCACGGGGATGTCATAGTGGTCAGCTTTTATGGGGGTTGTGTAGGAACCTCAGAGAAGCTTTGGCAGGTTTTACAGCTCCTTGCCATTCTTTTCGCATCCTGGTGCATGGTTGGCCAGAAGTATCCTTGGCGGAGTGCCTTGAAGGCTAAAGTTCTTGCCCCCGAATGATTGCCGCATATTCCTTCATGAATCTCCCTCAATACATAATCTGCTTCCTCATCATCCACCCATCTTAACATGGGTAGGGTGAACCCTCGGCGATATAGCACATCATCTAGTAGCGTGTACCTCGCTGCTCGGCATTTTAATATCCTTACTTGCCTTTTGTCCTCCGGTAAGATTCCATCCCGGACATATGCACGAATCGGGTCCATCCATGACTCTCCAGTGCTTATCCTCATCACCTCTACCTCCTCTCCTATACTCGACGATGTCTTTACCTCTAATGGAACCGACTTAGGTAATTTCGGATCCACCGTTGCAGCCATTCTAGCCAGCATATCCGCTCGGTAATTCTCATTCCGGGATATCTGCTTTACCTCCACCTCGTGGAAAAGCCCAACCATCTGTCTTGCTTTCTTCAGATAAAGACCAATCTTCTCTCCCCTTGCTTGGAACTGATCGCTGAGCTGGTTACATACTAGCTGGGAATCTGCTCGGATTTCTACCCTTTCTGCTCGTAGCGCGTGTGCAAGCCCAAGCTCAGTAATGAAGGCTTCGTATTTAGCTTGGTTATTCGTAAGTTGAAACTCGAATTTTACTGCATAGGATACCTCGACCATTTCTGGGCTCTGGATTACAACTCCTGCTCCGGATCCTTGTTCACTACATGACCCATCGACCATCACCAGCCACACCCCCTCTAGTTTCTCCTGCTCTATTGGTTGTGCCTCCAGAATCTCTTCCCCTGGTAAAGCACGGTCAACCATAAAATCGGCCAGGGCTTGGGCTTTGATTGCTCCTCGAGGCTTATAGGACAGGTCAAACTCACTCAGCTCTACAGACCATTTTACTAACCGACCAGACGCATCTGGTTTTTGAAGCACTTGCCGGAGGGGCTGGTCAGTCATCACCACGATCTGGTGGGCTTGGAAATATGGTCAGAGTTTGCGTGCTGCCGTTATCAGAGACAGCGCCCATTTCTCCGTTAGTGGATATCTGGTTTCTGCATCTACCGGGGCCTTGCTTGTGTAGTATACCGGGTGTTGCTTCCCTTCCTCTTCCCTGACTAAGACCGAGCTGGTAGCCCGCTTGGAGATTACCAAGTACAAAAGCAGCTGGTCACCCCCTCTCGGAGTTGATAGTAACGGGGCGCGGGCCAGGTACTTCTTCAACTGTCCAAATGCCTCATCGCACTCCGGTGTCCACTCCATCTTCTTCCCTTTCTTTATGACTTGGAAAAAAGGGTGACATTTATCAGTGGCTCGCGAAATGAATCGGTTCAATTCTGCCAATTTCCCTGTTAGGCTCTACACCTCCTTAACTGTTCGTGGGGACCTCATTTCTATCACCGCCCGTATCTTTTCCGGGTTGGCCTCAATCCCACGATGGCTCACCAGGTATCCCAAAAATTTGCCTGAGCCGACCCCAAATGCACATTTCTCCGGGTTCAGCTTCATCTCATACCTCCTCAACAATTCGAAGGTCTCTTCCAAGTGCTTCACATGATCTCTCGGTTCTCTTGACTTGGTGATCATGTCATCCACGTATACTTCCATAGTGTGACCGATCAAAGGTTTAAAGATCTTGTTCACCAGCCTTTGATAGGTTGCTCCTGTATTTTTCAAGCCAAAGGGCATCACTCTGTAACAAAACAAACCCATGTTAGTTATGAAGGTGATGCTTTCCTCATCCTGTTCGTCCATGGGTATCTGATTGTATCCGGAGAATGCATCCATGAAACTGAGCAGACTATGACCCGCGGTTGAGTCTACCAACTGATCTATTTTTGGTAGGGGAAAGCTGTTCTTTGGGCATGCCTTATTGAGGTCCGTGAAATCCACACACATTCTCCACTTCCTGTTGGCCTTCTTTACCAGTACTACATTGGAAATCCACTCCGGGTACTTGGCTTCCCTTATAAATCATGTTTTCAGCAGCTTCTCCACCTCGGCATTTATGGCCTCGTACCTTTCCTGGTTGAAGCACCTCATTTTTTACCTCACCGGCCTTGCCCCTTTCTTGACTGCCAGCTTGTGGCAAGCTACCCCGCGATCAATACCTGGTATATCCTCATGAGACCAGGCAAATATGTCTGCATGGGACTGTAGACACTTCACCAGCTCGCCTTTTATTGCTCCGTCCAATTCTGATCCGACTTTAACCATTTTGGTCGGGTCACTCCTGCTTACAACTACTCCCTCCAGCTTCTCAACAGGTTCCTGGCGACCATTTTTTGAATCCCCCCGGTTATCTAGAGAGGTGACCTGCAGCGTTTCCTTGGCCGCTGTCGCATAGCAGCTTCTGGCCATTCTCTGGTCGCCTTTAACTACACCAACAACTCCATTTACCATGTACTTCAGCGCCAGATAATGTGTGGACATTACACATTGGCTTATCCTCATGAACGGTCTCCCCAATATCATCTGATAAGGACTTCTTTCTTCTACCACGACAAAATCCAGCATCATCGTTTTTTCAAACGGTTTCAATCCCACGGTAATTGGGAGTTCGATGATCCCCATGGGCGTTAGCCGTCCTCCTCCAAATCCCTTCAAGGATGTATTCGTCCGTTCCAGCTTCAAGTCTGAAATCCCCATATCATCTAGGGCCGACTTGAACAGAATGTCCACTGAGCTGCCTGTATCCACCAGTATTCGTCGCAACTCTGTACTAGCTACCAATGCTTTAATCACCAGTGCATCCTCATGAGGATAAAGAACGCCTTCTTCGTCGTCCTCTGTCCACATAATGGGAACTTGCCGCACCTTTGCCCTCTTGGCTGCTGGCAAATTGAAAAGCACCTCTTTGCCAGCCATGGCATATCTCCCATAGTTCTTTCGTGCTCTGTTTGAATCCCCGGCCAATGTTGGCCCTCCTGCTATCACTCGGATGGTCGGCTGCTCTCGTTCCAAACCCCTTTCAACTCCCTCATCTCGTGCATATTGTGTTTCAATGACGGGGGGCATTTCGTCTACATATTCATCCAACTACTGGTTCCTCACCAGATCCTCCACCTGAATTTTTAGGTCGCGGCATTGGCTGATGGTGTGACCGTGAGTGTTGTGGAATTTGCAGAATCTGCTCTTATCATGTCGGTGAACGGGTTTTGTTATAAGGGCCGGAGTATACAGCAGACCCCGTCCCTCGATCCTTTTATATAGTTCCTCCATGGAAATTTTTAATGGAGTGTATTGTCTATATGCTACGCTCTGGTCAACCAACTGAACTGCTCGGCTATCATGAATGTCAGCTCGGGCTGCTACAGCCAGTAGCTGCTCTGGTCGTCCAGACCTGTAATTATCTATGCTTAACGCCCTAGGAGCGCTGTGATAAGGGTGGGCAGCCATTTGCCTGAATTCTCGCTGCCGATCTGGGATCGGGGGGCCCGGAGGTTGAGCTCGGCTACGTTGGAACTGTTGTGTTCTTGGGGCTATGGGGTAAGGTCGGGACCGAGCTGATATTCCGCCCATCACGGAAGAATCTCCTGTTCGCTTTCCCAACCCACTCTCTTTCGGGGCTCTCCGTTCCTTTCGCCTCAGCTCTTCCAGCTGTTCACTTTTTAGTCTTGCTGATTTCTCCTCTTCGATTTCTATATCTCGCCTCGCCTGCTCATACCCCGACGAGTAATTCTGTATGAGGGGGCTTCTCAAGTTATACCATAACCGGCCGATTCTTACACCTTCTCTCAATCCCCTCAACGCCTGCGGGTGATTAAAAGCTCCCAGATCCAGTACGGCTCGGTGATACCGTTTTACGAATTCTCGAAGGGATTCCTGCTCCTCTTGTTTCATTCCCATCAGTTCCATCATGTCGTCCTCTGGGGCAACTGCCCCTCGGAACTGCTCGGCCAACTCTTGGCACATCTGCTCATACCCCTTTATACTTCCTCGGGGCAGCTTGCGATACCATTCTCGAGCTCGTCCCTCTAGCGTCAACGGGAACACCCGGCACCTCTGAGCTGGTGTCAACCCCTGCACACCCGTCATGTCGTTGAAACGCTCAATGTGCATTAACGGATCACTTCGCCCGGAGTATTTGAGGTCGGGGAAGCGGAAATCTCTTGGGATAATGGTACTCATGATCTCAGTTGATAACGGAGATTCTTCATCTAGCATTATCCTCCAGCTCGGGGGCTTTCTCTTGCCCTGCATCTCTTCTATCACCTGCGCCAATCTGCGCACCTCCCCCTCCAATTCTATAGCACGGTCAGGATCACGTGCGGCTATCTGGTCTCGCTCCTGCTCGGCGTTCTGCAACCGCTGTCTGAGTTCTCCTTCATCAACACTGGCCCCTCGGCCATTCGTTTTCAGTACCCGCCTGGGGCGAGGTTGGTCTCTCGCTTCATCAACGTGTTCCCCTGCAACCCGACCAGTACTTCTATGGGGCACCCCATTAGATTGACCTGCGGGAGGAGGGATTTCCTCGACTCTACGCCTCCAGTGGCTAGGTTCTGCTCCAGCTTCATCAATTCCCACAGGGGTTTCACAATCCCTTCTCCGCTCGTCCCTCAGTTCAAACAATATAGCCGTGAGAGTCTCCATTTGTTTCTCCATCCGCTCCAGTCTATCTTGCGTCACCTTCTCGCGGGCTTCATTTGCAATGTCCCGGAGCGTGATTGTCTCCACCGTTTCATTCTCCATACCCAATCTTTTCCTGTTTCTCCGGTAATTACTCGTTTGGCAGTAGCTTTTTATTCAGCTCCCCACAGACGGCGCCAAAATATTGATGCTTAAATCCGCTCGCGTTGTGACCGACCAGATTCTTTCACCAACGGTTGTATTGTTAGCTGTTGCTCGGATCCCTGGGGTGGAATTTCCTTGCTTTCTCTTACTAGACCTGCGTTCACAAAAAACGAATCAGAGACGCCGGCGGTTTTGCCGGCGTAAAACCCTCCGATGCCTAAGTTAGCACAAGGTGTTTATGGGAAAACAGTGTAATTCGGATTCAAGAAGGGTTTCTAACTCGTTTTGTAAGAAAAAGAGTCTGATTGCAATTTGACAGCGTTTTCCTCTCTTTCTTTTTTTCTGTCCCTTTTCTTCATCATTTTTCCTCCTTTTATAGCCGTTATCCCACGTTCACCTTCAATTTTCATCCCTCCTTTTTCGGGTAGTGGCCTTTCCTGGAGCTTTAAATGCTCTTAAATGCTACATCATGGGTAAACGTGGGTATCGCATCTCTCGTAACAATTCTGGGAAAAGCGCAAACGTCATAATTTCGTGGGATCGTGTTCCCGCTTTTTCAGGAGACGGGTATCAGCTCGGTCTACACCTTTGGTCAGTATTCGTCTCTGATCGGTTCATGCTGCCCCCTGCTCTGCTCGTACCGTACCACTTGGCTGAGGTGGCCGGGGGTGATTCATGCCGAGGTGGAAATAGCAACATGGCCGACCTGGTATTGTTATTTGCTCAACACACACCACCTTTACTTTTAACTTTGAATTAATCAACCATTTTGACACTAAGGATTTAAATAAAATAAATATTTATCATACAAAGTTTTTGAAAAAAAAAATTGTAATTACAAGAATACTGACGAATTTAATAAAACAAATAAATCCTAAAATTCAAAATGTTTATTCTTAAAATTATAATTTTTTAAACAATTATTTTTGTAATTTTAATTATTTATTATTCAAAGTTGGTTTAGACTATTATTATTTTGGAAACAATGAAAGTTGTTTGATGATTGCGATTGTATGATTGATTAAAAAAGCAAAAAAAAAATTGAGATGAGTATTACATGTTTTTTAGATCAAAAGGATTGAAAAATCAATAACAATTATTATCATTTAATTAAAATATTATCCCAAACCTAATTTTTCAATAATATTTATCAATTAATTAAATGATAATTATAATTTTTAATTTTTAAAAATTTTGTAGGATAAATTGATCTTTTAATTCATTTATGATAAAATAATTATTTTATTTAAATTATAGTGACAAAGTAACTAATTAATATAAATTTTAAAATAAAATAATGTAAAAAATACGTCAAAATTTAATGATAATTATATATATATATATATAATAAAATAAAGATAGTGCAGAAATAATATTTTTATTTAATAATCCTCATGGGGCTTGATTATAGGGTTGCTGAAATGCTAGTTGGTTTGGAATTTTAAGTCGGCTTAGTCCTTCCAAAATTGGCGTTGTTTTCTCGTCCCACTTATCCAAACGATTTTTCACTTCCTGAGACAAAATCATAAATAATTGACAACAAATAAAAATACACATATATCAACTACTCTTTCAAAAGTTGTTCTTGCAATTTATTGCAGATAACTTATTAAAATTCATAGACTTTAGCAGTTGTAAAAGTCCTAATCTACAATGTCCTTACAAAAGGGGCAAAATTTACATGGCAGAGTCAGATAGGTAGATAATAGTATGACTTTCCTTCATTTTACATATACATCTTTACAGAAAAAATTATTGGAGAACCACAAGTAAGAATCAATAATTGATGTGACCAGAAACACAAACTTGAAAACCAGGCTAAGATTCTCCTTCCAATGAACCAAGGCAGCTCACGCCTGGGTGATATATAGTAAGCTTTCCCAACAGAACCGTGTTATGCTATCTTCATTTGTAAGGCCTGAGGGATCGGTGTTGGTAATACAAAAAAGCTCTCTCAACGTAAATGATAACCAAGAATGACCTATAAATCTATATGAGCATCAACAGAATCGCTGACGAAGCAAACAGCTGATAAAATTTCAAAGCCTCATTATAAAGACCTGCAAAACACGAGAGTATTATGTCAAGCATAAGCAAGTATTCAGTAGCAATCATATTTTCTTTTGACTCCACAAATGTTAACTCTGGCCCGCAAGACTTCAAAAAACTTGCATGTATGCAGGCTTGCCCTTATCTACTTGAGCTGGAAGGATATCACTGGGGAACACAAAGTGCCTCAATGGTCAATTCCAAATCCCCACAAAATATTTGTATGAATTTTTTTTGAGCTTTCTTGATTTTCCCAGAACTTCATATCACAAACTTAGAAGGAATGGTGAATCATTTTAAAATTTCTTGTTAAGTTTTGTTATCTACTTACCACTTTGAGCAGATGCAGCAGCAGGAAGTGCAGGAATTCTAACAGCTGCATGCCACAAGCCAAACAGAAATTTCAATAAAATTCGACAACAAATAACAGCTAAAAGAACATGATTTTAAATACTATCAGTTGAACATACAACTATTGCATGATTGAGTTGGTAATCGAGATGAAGAAGGCCATGGGGCTGGAATGTTGTCATTCAGATCACAAATAAAACTAATCCCTGAAGACTTGTCAAACGTTGCATCTGAAGGCAAGCTCGGCAGGAGGCATCCAGATTCTGCTAGAAAGGGCCGAATATGCAATTTAGATTCAACTCTTTTAAAAAAAAAAAACTCAAGTAGCATAAAAAGTCCCGTACAGAAATATATTGAAAACTAGAAATTGTGCTGCGGTTGGAATTCAAGAGTGGTTGAAGAGTACAGCAATATACAGCAACACAACACAACTATACATTTCAGTTGTAAATGATAGAGCTGGGGCCGCACACATGATTGGATGATGGCTGATATGAATAAACTCAAAGGGAATAACTTTACAGATCTTGCTAACTTTATATCCGTTAACTAAATTATAATATGAATAACATATCGTACCTTGATTTCCAGCAGCTGCATCCATATCATCAATCCCCCGCGTCACATTGGAGAAGCAAGGTGACAAAAGAATTATGCATTAATAACAGTTTTATGTATGACAAAAGGATATTTCGATTTTCTCATTAAGCAGCATTGTTTAACAGAACTAGTACTAACCTTGTAGGGTGAAATCTTTGAGACTTATATGACACAGTTTAAAAACATCTGCAGTTATACTTGATTTTTGTAACTTCGTTCCTAGTAATGTAGCGCAATCCAAAGCTTGCAAGTTAGTGATGAGGCTCTGTTTTTGCAAGTGTGATACATAGCTCTCCATGGCATTACAGCAAGCTGATTGGTTACTTATATTATCCCCACAGCTCTTTGCTAAGTGTTTTGTGCTGGGGAAAGACAAAGGGCAAACTGAAGCAGAAAACAGAATAAATTTACTAATAGATCAAAAAAGAATTGAGATCAGCTGAAGGATTTGTGTCACTAAACGAAATCAAGTAGAGAAAAATCTGCAGAGCAAACATGAAATTACCATACAGTCCAAAACACAACATTTGCACTCACAGACAAACTAGAAAATAAAACAAATTATGAGCAATTAATACTTCATAGCGAGGTGACCAAATACCAGTAAATGAACATCACCTAGCATCCCAAGGCTATCAATAACTACTGGATGCATAGAGATGAACCATATGGGTCAAATACTAAAAAGAATATTTCCAATAGAGGACACAACACAAACAGTCGAGTAGAAAGCCTGCAAGAGTCCCCATACACAACCATGTTTCCAATCATCTAAACAATCCAAAGAGCAACTTCCAGAGCTGTGAGATTTTTATTAATGGAACAACTGGAAAACTCATTCAAGATCCAAGTGTTGAGTCATGTGATGAAGGAATTACCAATGATAATTGACAGTCCCAGGCATTAACAGTTTCCAATAAAAATTAGATTTTTACATCCATGTTTCACTCCAATCCCACCTTTATTGACGTTGCAATTAGATAGTCCTCTTAGAACTTCCTTGGAACGAGAGGGATCAAGTTTACTTCCCAGCCACCGGAGGACAATGCTTTTGCAATCATTAATCCTGGTTGAGTGGTCGGATAAAACATTGTGCCCTTCCATGTTCAAAGGATCCGAGGCTTTCATCGCAATTTTGGTAGCAGCTTCTAATATTGCATTCTGACAAATTTGGTCACAACATTCTTTTACAGGATCAACCTTCTCACAGGCAGCAAGAAGCTTAGAAGAATCCACAGTGCTCTCAAATTCATTAACATCCTTGACTGGGCAAGATGCCTCAGTGAGGTTTGATGCATTAATTGAGCATATCTTCTTCAGATCATCAGCAGCACCCTGGCCCACCAGAATCTGCTCAAAATCAGAGAGGCAGTGCTCGGCAAGCGTCCCATTTAAAGCAAGCATATTAGTTTTTCTACTGGACTGACCAATGAGAATCAGAATAGTGGCCTCTAGCTGCGGACAGCACACAACATTGGCCAACAATGGGGCGAACACAGCATGGCAATCAATTGAAGTCATGCTCATCAAGCTTTCAGCTGCAGTAAAGTTTAGCAAACAGTGTCCTGCAAAAACAGAGAGTGCCAACAGCAAAATGTGAGTAAAAAATTTGCCCAAAAGAGCTTTGAAAACCAGAATAATTAGGCTACAGAACAAACCTGATAATTTTGGGACAGTGCTATTCGTGAAGGGTGCCAAGGGAGAAGGTGCAAGAAGAGGAAGAAATGGCTGAGGAGCCTCACTAGGGGGAATCTCAGGTAACAGATCATCCACTCTTCTGTTCACTGATATGTGACCTTTCAGATTATACATTGAACTGCAACATGATTCATGGAAACCTGTAACCAAACAAAGGGTCACTAAAATGACAGGATAAACAATACTCTACTCCAAAAACACACCATAATTTAAATTAAACACCCCCCCCCCCCAAATTAAACCCCCCCCCCCCCCAAACCAAGGTCGATGCGTGGGATATCCGAAATCCCTGACTTCTTGCAGCCAAATCAACTAAGCTGTCAACTTAGGGATGATCTTGTAAGAATTAGAAATGTAACAACTCCGTAACAGAATTTGTGAGCCCTAATTTAATGTTATGAGATAAAAGACTCAGAGATGTGCAATGGCAAGTTACTAATGCAAATAGGCAATCTAGAGGAAGCTGCGTTGAAAGAAAGCTAATTTACAACTTAACTAAGATAGCTAGCAGCAACTATATGAATTTTATTAGTTCTAATATTGGAGAATTAAGATAAAAATACTTAATACATACTCCTCATTATAGGTGATAATAACTAAAATTAAGGAGCTTTACACACAATACAACAATCAACCACCAGAAGCAGAAACTTTTTTCCTTTTTTTTTTGGGTGTAAACACATAACAAAATGGGCTAAAAATTACAGTAAAAATTTACAATACAACAAAACAGATCATGACAAAATCAACCGAACCCAGAAAAGGAAATGGTAAAATGAGCTGAGCAGTGAGCACTTACATAGAAGCAACAGAAACAGCACTAAAAGACCCATACTCAGACTGAGGTTAAGAGAAATCCCTTCACTCATTCCTCCAAAATTTCCTTCTTTCAACTCAAAAAAATGAAAAAAAAAAAAAGTTCGAAGTAAAGATGAAAAAGGAGGATATATAACAAAAGGCGTGACCAACAGTTCAAGAATTTTTAGTAGTTTCTGTCTTGGAATTCAGAGAATGGGTGGGTGTGAAAGAGAAGGAAGAAAGAAAAGTAAAACGACACGATTAACTGAGAGAGTAATGGAGTGCTGTACTACAGAAGCCATGAATGAGCTTAAGAAAGACGTGGGGTCTAAACTCTAACCAAGTTTCAGGGCGGAATGGAATAATATCACCTAGCTCCCTAATTAATTGAAATAATTTAGCTAGCTATCCTAATTAGCTAAACCAAAGTAGGGAGACATCCACTATAATACTTTCCTCTTTTTTTTTATTTAAAAAAAAACTCATAATAATTCTAATCATTTATTAACTCTAAAAAGAAGAAGGGGCTTCTTAGAAAACTAGAAAAATTGGGTTCTTAATTAAGATTTCGTAAACGTTCAGGGAGAGAATATAACTATCAAATCAGAGATAGCTGTAACGGGAGGGAGAGTGGAGCCCACAGGAACATAAAATCTTAAGAGAATTAATAAAAGGAGAACCCACTGCTCTCAATTCTCATTACCGCCATCAATTGCCTTTCTCTGCTTCCCCAACCAGTTAATCACTACCTCCAACTGCATCCACCACACACCGCGCCAGTCACGCACGCGTGAGCCTCTTTGTCTCGAATGTGTGAGTGCCCACGACACGTGTTACAGACAAACCAGTTGTTGTTTGTTTACATGCTAATTAAATCATTTCGGGTTTGATTTTACTTGGGAAAAGAGAGAGAAGCTCGCGTAAATGTTCTGCAGCCCAACTCTAAAGAGCGACAAGGGACACGGTTGCAACAAATGAATGGCCCATATTGACCAATTAAATAACGGGTTTTTTTTAATATATAAATAAAATAATAATTAGGATCAAGAGAGATCGTTGAGTTAGTCAGCTCGCCCATTTGAGGATGAAGACATTGAAGAGAAGCTCTCTATTGATTGATTTTATTTTTTATTGGCGGCTTATACAATAAATGTGAAACAAATTGAACCGCAAGACTTGCACATACGACATCAAAATAGCCTACGTTAAGTTACTTGTAGAATATGAACATCGATAATGATCATTTTGACCAATAAAAATCAATGAATTAACTAACGGCCTAAAAATTTGATCGTCATCATGCATCAACAGCTGAGTTCACCGTTCACCTCCGGAATACTCTGCAGGACGGGCCTCCACGACCGGTGATACGCCACCTGAAACTGTGCATTACCGTTGATCAACTTTGCCAATACTTCCTCTAGAGACAAGCCCCTCACCCCCATTCCTTGCACCAAATCCTCTAATTCCTTCCTCGTTAGCTTTAACTTGACTTCTCTGCTAGACGGAGACGGCGATGATGAAGAACAACCTCTCTCTTCTCCATCTGGCAATAACATTTGCCTTTCTACGTTGATATCATTTTCATCATTACTCGTTGCTTCATTTCCCGGAGATTCCCAATAATACTCCTGGCAATCCCACACCATATTCCTCGAAGCATTAGCATCACGTTTAATGCAAAACAAACAATTTCCCATGTTAATCCTGAGAAGATAATGAGAAGAGATTTCGTGAGGATGGATCAAGTTGATGTATATAGAGGTTAACTACTAGGGTGACGTCAAAATTGAAGTTTGGACATGTTCCAAGGAAACTTCATGCAATTAGTTGGCTTGGCTACGCCAACGTAGGATATCGATGTGGGTTTGGTCTTACTTGGAAAAAACTAATAGAGAGTTTGGTCAGCTCAATTAGTTGACCAGAATTTCTAATCGTACAGCTAGAATTAAAACGAGTTTGATGTGTCAAACGCATCACATGAAAACATGGCTCCCCTAGCTTAATTTACGCCGGTTCACTTCGGGTAGTTTTCGGCTTCTACAGCACAAATAAAATACAACCCAGCTAGGAAATAATTAAACCCAACCGGAAGGATAAGATTGAAATAAAAATAGAGAGAAAAAAAAAAATGTTATTTTTGGTGTATGAAGAAAGGGCATTTAAGATGGCTTATTTTGTTTGAACTTAGAAGCTATACACGTAAGTGTGAACGGAGATATGAAATGGAATCATTGACCTTTGCGTTGATTTTTCCTTTCCACATAAATTCGGTAGATGCCTTATATTCCTTTCTCATCATCATTAAAAACAAGAGCGCTGCTACTCACCCCGAATATTAAACCCGAATCGCGCCCCGAATTTAAAACGCACCATTTTGATTAAATTGAAAACGGTGCGTTTAACCCATGTTTCCTTTCCTTTCCTTTCTTTTGTCGAACCACATAAACAGACCTTTGCCGCTTCCTTCTAGATTCTAATTGCCGTTGCCGCTTCCTTGTAGCTTTGTCACCGTTGTTACTTCGTTCTAGCTTTGTTGCCGCTGTCAACCTTTGCTTCCTTTTGGCTTCACGATCTAGAAGCCATCGATGCTTCCTTCAAGTCCACTGCTGCCGCCGCTTCCTTCTAGCTCTGTTGTGGTCACTGCCGTTATCGGTTCCTTGAAGACCGGGCTCTCTAAGCCCCTCACTGCCGATTTTGACCTTTGCTTCCTTTTGGCTTTATGATTTAGAAGCCATCGCTGCTTCCTTCAAGTCCACTGCTGCCGCTTCCTTCAAGGCAGTCTGCTCTCTCTAAATAATTTCAATAATTTTAAAAATTTTGAATTTATTTTTAAACATTTAAATAATTTCATGTAAATTTATTTTTAATTAATACAAATTAATTTCATGTATCGTTAAATGTTCCTTCAAGACTCTGTTGTGTTCGCTGCTGATTGTGTTTCTGTGTTATTGGTGCTAGTGGAAGTGTTACTGGTGCTGAAATTGTGGTCGTCTGAGCATTTTTGTTTATGGTTTTATTCGTACTATTATCCAGCTGTCAAGTCCACCTAATTGCAATTTCTGAGTTCTATTTCCCGTTACTTTATTATATAAGAGGTGAGGGAGGAATATAATATACTGATGAGGATCGGACCCAATGCTAGCTAGACTTGTTGTTTTCTTGTTTATGGGTGTTTATTTGAAACTCAAGTGGGGAATCAAATAAGTTGAGTTCTTTTGTTTATGGTTTAATTTACAGTTTTGCCGTTTACAATGCTATAAAGAAAATATTGCTTTAATTTCATCATTTGCTATTGTTTTTCATGTTTGTTCTAAGTCCAATGTCATTCTCATGCAAGAACAAGATCGAGCGTTAAATGTCAAATTTTCTTCTTAGTTAGCCAATGTGAAAATCTGCCTTGATAAGATCATATTTAAACCTGCTAAACAATCAAGTGAAATTAATGAGATACCTTCTAGTGGAAATAGATTTCGTAAATCGTTAAATAAAAATAAGTTTTGGTCTATTTGGTTCACAATTATGACTGTAACAAATTAACAATGGCGAAATTTCTAAACGTGCCGTCTAACTTTATCATATCTGTAATCTTTAACCATGAAAAAATAAAACCCGCAGAGTGAATTATTGATGCTCATGCATGCAAGAATTTGATCAATCAAGCTAATATTATGGTGAAGGATTCAGCGTGAGAATTGTCAAGTTAATTGCATAAACAATTCGCTTGTAAGGAAAAAGCAATGAAAGCAAAAGGAAAGGAGTCAAAGCAAAAAAGCAATCAAAGCAAA
>MKYO02002116.1:594872-628917 GCA_002013955.2 Citrus medica
ATTTTGAATTTATTTTTAAACATTTAAATAATTTCATATAAATTTATTTTTAATTAATACAAATTAATTTCATGTATCGTTAAATGTTCCTTCAAGACTATTTATTTTTAATCTATTTCCCGTTACTTTATTATATAAGAGGTGAGGGAGGAATATAATATACTGATGAGGATCGGACCCAATGCTAGCTAGACTTGTTGTTTTCTTGTTTATGGGTGTTTATTTGAAACTCAAGTGGGGAATCAAATAAGTTGAGTTCTTTTGTTTATGGTTTAATTTACAGTTTTGCCGTTTACAATGCTATAAAGAAAATATTGCTTTAATTTCATCATTTGCTATTGTTTTTCATGTTTGTTCTAAGTCCAATGTCATTCTCATGCAAGAACAAGATCGAGCGTTAAATGTCAATTTTTCTTCTTAGTTAGCCAATGTGAAAATCTGCCTTGATAAGATCATATTTAAACCTGCTAAACAATCAAGTGAAATTAATGAGATACCTTCTAGTGGAAATAGATTTCGTAAATCGTTAAATAAAAATAAGTTTTGGTCTATTTGGTTCACAATTATGACTGTAACAAATTAACAATGGCGAAATTTCTAAACGTGCCGTCTAACTTTATCATATCTGTAATCTTTAACCATGAAAAAATAAAACCCGCAGAGTGAATTATTGATGCTCATGCATGCAAGAATTTGATCAATCAAGCTAATATTATGGTGAAGGATTCAGCGTGAGAATTGTCAAGTTAATTGCATAAACAATTCGCTTGTAAGGAAAAAGCAATGAAAGCAAAAGGAAAGGAGTCAAAGCAAAAAAGCAATCAAAGCAAAGCGCACCGTTTTTGACAATATTCAGAGCGCGAATTCGGGGTTAAAATCGGGGTAAATAGCTTTTCCCTAAAAACAAACATCTATTTCACGTTTCACTTCATCTTCAATCTTCATTGTCAAATTATGATTAATTATCTTTGTTTAATAGCATATACACACACCTTGTTAACCCTTTACATAAACAAGAATAAATACACGCACGCACGCACGCACTTGCCAGGCCACCGACGACATTGACTTTGGATCACTGCATGTAGTACTAATACACCAATTGCACGTATAAGTGCATGCATTTTTGGTGGAAAATCATTATTACTTGAACATAAATTTAATGTTTCTTTACGGGAATGTTATAGTCGAGCCCACTGGAAGAATAGCAATTCTGGAATTGAAGCCCACTGAAAATATTATGTGATCTAGCTAGTGAGTGTGTGAAAAAGGGAATATATATCAGCAAAGGTGTAGCAGAAAAATTAAGAATGCTGCCATCCAAACATCGATCGAACGGCTCGTTTGTTTTGTAGTTGAATGCGAGCTTAAGCTATCTATATTACTTTGATTTACAGAACACAAATAACATAAACTAAATGATAATGCACGCTATGTATCAAAGTTCAAAGAATCTAGAAGATTAATCAGCAGGGTGTCTACTGGTATCCATGAAGCAAATTAAGAAATTAAGAGGAACAATTTGTATTGGCTTTCTAATTAATTACTCCACAGGAATTCTAGAATAGATTAAGATCACACTAATGGATGACGATCATGACACCATTTACTTTCAATGCCGTATTTTGAAGGTGAGTTTAGTTTGACACGTATACGATGGAAAAAAAAATGCCGCAACTTTTTTTTTTCCTTTTTAATGCACTAGTTAATTAGCTAGAATCAGCAGCTACCATTTCGTTTATTCTAATATTAACATCGCGAATATTTTACTAGATTACTAGTTCAAACTTAGTAGTTATCTTGTACTGGAATTCTTTGTGTACGTATAACTAGTCAATAAATTAAAATTCCTTGTAACTCTTGAACACAAGAGCATATTTCTGCAAGAGAACTTTTATTAGTCAATTGATCTACCCAATCAGTTAACCTGCGAATGAAAGGATAAGCTTCAAGAAATTATTGCTATGAAAGAGATTTCAACATGTGGATATTATTTGTAGATTAGATGGCTGGTAGTTTTGTCATTGTTCTAAATGATTTTATGATCTTTAGTTAATTTGTGAGCATCTTGTAACTTATCTTTTTGCAACCTCTTTCTTTTTTTCTCGGGACGGAGTCATAACTATTGTGAAAAACGAAGATGATGCTTTTTTTTTAAATTTTTTTAACAAAATTTGGTACATACAAATGACAATTTGCATCATATCAGCTATCCCAATCAGATGCGGAAGCATTAATACCTTCAATAAGATAATAAAGAAAGAGACAGTGACGATGACATTGGAAACTGAATTTATATAGCAGCGGATAATTAATTTACGCATCAATCAACTCATCCTACCCTAATTTCCTGCATTCATTAAGGGCGATTAGATGCTTAAAATAAAGTATCACGTGTTTTGGTTGATCCAACTGCTTGACTGTCTATTGAGTTGATCGTCTAAATCGCTTGAATTTTAGTAATAAAATCTTATATAGAAAATCCACATGTGGTTGCTAGACTAGTTGGGTTGTAAGAGTGCGTTTGAGATTGAGGTGCTGTAGNTATATTATACAAGTGAAAAATTATATCAACATACCTTAAAAGCTACAGCAGCTAGTGTTTACCAAACACTTTAGTGCTGTAGCTTTTAAGCTACAGCTGCTCAACCTCAATCCAAAATGCACCCTAATTGTTATGCCTATTAATATCATTATTATTATTATTTGGAGTAAATCTCAGCAAGAGCATGCCTTGTTATTTCGATTAATAATAAAGATAAGCCTGACTTTACTTCCTTAAAAGGGGGAGAAGAGGGGGGGGGGGGTGCGGGGGAAAGAGATGTCGTGTAGTTTCATTTTATGCCAACTTATGTAGATCATAAAGTTTGATTTAAATGAGTTGGTTCTAAAATTTTCACCATTTAGATGATGATTAACTGGATAGAAGCTTAGTGCATGTGTGATTAACACATACTTTGAAGGGACATAATTGCATGCACTTTATGGTGAGAGATTAAGCGCGTCATGTTGTCATGTGAGGTATCATAACTTCTCCAATGAAAGCTTGACACGCGCGTAATCACTCGCTATAAGGTGCACGATTGGACGCACCTTATCATATTCTATATTTAAATGCATATAATGTTGTGCATTTTTCAAGTGAAATAATATTTACGCAAAATTTGAGATTAATTAAAATTAATTTTAAGCATGGAAATGATTTGATATAGTAAACATTTTAATAATTTCTCTAGCTAATAGGTACAAAATACGTACTTGCACTTAAATCAAGTTGCCCAAACAATGCATTACGAGCTAGAAATTCTTTCAACATGAATTCACAATGCGATATTTTGTAGCCTCCATCACCAAATTTAATGATATTTCTGATTATGGATACCCATAAGAAACCTAATAAATGTGGGAAACTAACTAAATGTGAAAAAAAAAAGGTAATATCATATATTGATGGAGATGTGATGGAAACCTTCACGTACTAATGAACACAACTTCAGCTTTTATTTTTTTCCACCTGATAACGCTCTCTTTACTAATTGGTTGTCCAAAATTTAGCAGAAATACCCACTTTTCAGTAGAATTTTAAAAGATCGAGATCATCGGATCAAATGGCATAAGGCAGTTTCAAAAACCGGTGTGTAATTTATGATGGAAATTGTTTTTTTATAAGAGTGAAGCACACAAAGCAAAACACACCATGTTCATTTAACATGAAATTATTATGATTGGGGCTATTTGTAATATTTGTACAGCACGTATATCATGCAAGGACTAACCGCAAGCAAATCAATGGTAGCTACCCTTTTGTTAATTCATTGTTATAAAACTTATATGCAACAAATTATGGCATCATACACAGACATTTATAAGTTATTAATGCAAATAAATAATAGTATGCAAAGAACAATCTACTACTAGAGAGATTAAAGCACTTTTTCTTCTTACGACCTAGGTAAAGTTTGATAACTTCATGCATGCAAGTGTTTTAAGGGGAATATTTCCTCTCGATTAATAGAATGCAATTTCAGCATTATAGATTCAAATATTTAAACTGTGCTACTACTATTATAATTGAGCTATCTATACAAGATTCTTCTAATTTTTTTATGGCTCTAACAAAAGGTACACTGAGAGTGATTTTTTAAGAGCTATAGTGTAAAAATATATATATGGAATTATGTTAAAACATCAAATAAGTAACAATAGAGTCATATTTTATGTAATTATATTATAGTCAACTACATTTGTAATTTCAGTAAATTATTAATTCATAATTTAAATGAGACCACAAAGTTATATAAGATTTTTTTGGAAAAGTATTATCTCATTATTTTATTGAAGTTATTAATTTAAATCGGGACTGTGAAAATTTATGATATAATAAAGATTATTAATTTATCAAATTTTAATTTATAGAAATTTATTGTATGTAACCTTTTTTTTGTGTAAGTCATTCGGTATCCGGCGACTGCATTGGGTCGCGATTAATCTGAATTCAGGATGTAGTCACAGTTAAGGCTCTTTACCTCTCCTAAATTGCGTATTTAGTGGGGATCGAACCCGAGAGTTCTTCTCACAAACTCAGTCTGCGCTGCCAACTGAGCCTAGAGATGGCAAAACCTCGGGTCGGGTCCGGGTATTGCAATGACCGGACCCTACCCGGATGCAACTGGTCCGAGTCCGGGCCGGGTTTTAATCCGAATACCTAAATTTTATATTTTTTTAATATTATATGTGTATATTTTTTTTTTATTTTTTAGTAATTTTATAAGTTTTAAATTTATTTCAATAAAAATTGACATGAAAATATAAACTTTAAGTATTTAAAACTTTATATATATATATATATATAATAAATGAGTCAAATAAATATAAATATATAAAATAATATATATTTTATAATATTTTTTTAATAAAATCTAAGTTTCAGATTTATCAAATGATGTATAAGACCGATCCAACTTCATACATGAACCAAATAATACCCAACTCAAAATGATTAGGTACGGTCTGAATCAAGACCGGACGAAAGACCGATCCAACTTCATACATGAACCAAATAATACCCAACTCAAAATGGTTAGGTACGGTCTAAATCAAGACCGGACAAATATTTTTAAAACCTCTAACCGAGCCACAACCATTTGGTAATGCACGTAACTTTTTAACCATCCAAAATAAGTTGGTTTAAAATAACATAAAAAAATATTAAGCGTTATCTTTCGAAATGATTGATGGAAGGAAAAATCCCACGACTCCATACATATTTGGGACATTGAAGATTTTAGATACCGAAACTGTCGATTTCAAAGCAACTAAACAAACAAACACTACAAGTACGCCATTTAACGACTTTCAACAGTCAAAACAGCACTATACAAATAAAAGGCATGAGCTCTGTACTGTCGCTCGGTCAGTCCACGCGGCAAAGCCTCCGCAAACATAGCGCTTTGTTCTAAGTTCTCTCAAGCGGTGTGTGTGAGAGTGAGACACTGAAATGACACATTCGCTCCTTCATACAACAAAATGAACGCGTCAGTTGGATCACTCACCCCACGTCGTCATCACCGAAAATTGAGGAACCCGATAACCTTTTACCGTCGCCGGCACTACAAGCCGCCGGGAACCCCATTCTTAAGCTGGAAGTTTGATGAAAGACAGAAGGCTTATGGGGCTGTTAAGGTTTCTGCCAGAAAGCTGGCTGCTGCCCTCTGGCAATTGCGTTTGTTAGCTAAGGTTTCAGATTCTGATGTGCTTAAATGTGGATCATGTGATCGCTTCAGTTTTGAGGTTTATTCTTTTCTTTTTCTATTTTTTTGGATTTGAGTAACTGCGTTGTTTGGTTGATGAGAAACGGTGGGAATGTAAATAGTTGATTTTCTTGGCATTGAATTGATGATGGGTTTTTTATCCTAAAAACATTAATTTGCATGCATGGGCGGTCGGTGATCATGTGTTAATTTGGATGAATGTTCAAGGTTGATCATTGTTATCTATACGGAAGAGTTTTAAGCTTTTGATACCATAATTCATCAATTTTTATTCCAGTTGCCATTCTCAAAACATCATCAAGTGAAGCATATTTCTTGGTGCTCTAGTTTTTGGATTTGTTGTTTGATTTAGTTTGCAGTTGGGTAGGGCAGGATTAATCCAAATTTTGAAATTCTCTCTTTATATAGAATGACTTGATTTAATGCATTTGATGTAAGTTATACTACTGATAGGTTTCGTGGCAATTTTGAAAATTAATTTATATCATTATCGATCTTGCAGTCTCAAGCCAGACCTGGAAATATTGATCTTTCCTCACATTGTTCTGGCAGTGGATATGGTATAGGAAGCAAGGACCTCCCAAGGAGTCCTCTGCTTCGTCATGGTTCAAGCCATGAGATTTTGCATAAGGTATGGGTTTACATTTCAGTAGGATATCTATTTTTTCAACTGTTTTCTATAGTTTTTATTGATAATCAACTCAATTATGTTGATCGATGGTCTATGAAAATTGTTTGTATGAACTTTTGGACCACAGAATTTGTAATAATTGTATTGGTACGGTGGCAAGTAATCTTAATTAGTCTGTTCTGTATGTCAGTTAAACCAACGTTTGTCTTGCAGATAGCAAAATTAGCTGCTCAATTTGTTGTTGTTTCCCATGTAAACTTAATTTATAATTGTTAATCCTACAATAAAATTCTCGGAGTGTAGTGTCTGATTTCTCTCATTTAAATATTTCTCTAGCATGAATCTTATTTGCCATATCCCAACTTGGTAATGGAAGGGGTGACAAAGTGGGATCCTGGCTGCTCAAAAACAGCAAGGGAGGCCTATTGCCTATACAACCATGTGAAGCTTCTTGAAGATCAAGTTACTGCTTTCTCTTTTGTTTCTGCTCTGCAAGCAGAGCTCGTGCAGGCTCGATTAAGAATTCATGAACTTGAAGATGAGCATCGGTCCTCTAAGAAGAAATATGAAAACTTAGTTAGAAAGCTCAGAGAGGAAAGAAACTCGTGGTATGTCAGAAAACACTATAAAATGGAGGCAATTGTTGATGAGTTAAAGGATGAATTAAGTAAAGAAAGGAAAAGCCGGAAGCAGATCTACTTTCTCAACTCCAAATTTGTCAATGAGCTGGCTCAGGCCGAGTCATCAGCAAAGCAGTTCATGCAATATTATGAGGAAGAAAAAAGGGCCAGACAGTTACTGGAGGAAGTTTGCAGTGAGCTGGCTAAAAAAATCGGAGAAGACAAGGCTGAACTGGAAATGTTGAAGAGTAAAACTATGAGAATTCGTGAAGAGGTGGAAGAAGAGAGAAACATGCTGCAGCTAGCTGAGATTTGGCGCGAAGAACGTGTGCAGATGAAGCTGGTCGATGCAAAACTGGCTCTTGAACACAAATATTCTCAGATTAATAAGCTGGTAGAGGAACTCGAAAATTTTCTGATGTCCAATGCTGCAACCCTGGATGTGATGGCATTAAGAAAAGCTGAGTTAATCATACGGGCAGTCAAATTATTGAATATTCAGGACAGTGACGAGTTTGAATACGTGGCCCCAGCATCAGATAGCATATTCTCCATTTTTGAAGAACTGCAACAGGGTGTTGATGCAAGGGAGATGGAAGTTGAACCTCTAACGAATTATAGTCGTATTTATGATGCTACTAACCACCACATTGTGAGTCCTGAGGTAAATGATTTTGACAACAACCATGTGCTAAAGCATTTAAATGGCTTTATTGATTGTAACAATGGTTTAAAAAAATATTCTAGATCTTGGGAATGTGCTAGACATAGTGAGGATCAAGGTTCAAGATGTTCTGTTGGAGGAAGAGACCCCTCTATTAACAGTGGTGGCCAAGGCAAAGTAGCTTCAAAGAGCACAATAATGTATAATGGGAATGGTGGTCAGCATTCTCCAAATACAGATGCCAGTGATGAGTGCTCAGTCTCAGGAGAACAGCCCAGGCAGAAAGCATGCTCTGTATCTAAACTTAAATTAGATGAGGGGAATGGAGTTCCAAATGGAACAGTTTCTAATGCAAGGGCAATGAGAAAGTTGGTAGACGGTGGTTGCAATCAAGGGGATTTGACAGAACAGTTTGTGTTACCGGACTTGGGAAATCCACACATAACTCGAGGAATGAAAGGGTGCACTGAATGGCCAGGAGTCACCCGGAAGATCAACATGAAGGATAAGCACTTGAAAGCTATGATGGAAAACCAGAAAACTCATTTGCGCAAAGTTCTTAAATAGATGAGTAGCAGCATGTACTTTTCCCCAAATTTTGCAGATGGAGAAGATGGCATCAAATCCAGACTCAAGAGAGTGCAGCAATTTTTGTTGATGAGTCTCCTGCATGCATACATAACAACTGCTAGCTTTTTTCTTTTTCTTTTTTTTTGGATCTTGATAATTTTTATACTGCATCATTGAAATATTGATGTTTGTTTAATTGCTTATATATGTTTAATCCCTGCAAATCGCAGGCAAGCCATGCATTGCATAAAAAAAATTTCATTAGTGTGTGATTTCACAGAGTTGGGCAATATATAATTCACTTACTGAAGGTGAAGCAACTCCAAGTTGCTATCGTCGACAGTAGATGATGAATATTGCCAAGTGCCAACGCGCACTTTGTTTTTCATTCAGCTGCCGTCTTACGAAGCCACTTAAAGCTTCATTTTATGAGGGTTTTCCGTTTCACAGAATATGTAAATGCTTTCTATGAGGATTATGAACAAACCAGCGGATTTGCTTCATAGCATAAAGTTTAAATGGATATGCACAAGCTGCTAAAAAAAGGTCACATATTGGCACTCTGCAAATATTCATTATCTGCTGTCAGTAATAGAAACCTGGAGATAAGATGATGAGTGAATTATGTTGCTTAACTTTGTAATCAATCTTTAGTTCTATATTTTTCATTTAAACAATATGACTTCAGTATCTAGCTAGCTTTCTGAAGTACATTTATTTGAACGGAAACTTCATGAACTATTATCTCACGCTTATAGATCTGATTTCGTACTTGTCAAAATTCAATCAAGGTTATGATTAGTAGGTTACTGATAAAAAAAAAAAATCTTAACTAAACATGTACCGTTATAAAGTGCATACACAATCATCTTTAAAAGTTCAGTATATGAATGAGATCCAAACTTGAAATCGGCAAGGTAGAGTTTCCTAATTATTAGGTAGCAATGCAGGAATGTTTCTGTGATTGTGTGGATCAGAATTTTAAGAAAAATTTCACAAACTACTCTTATTTTCTAAGAGTTCAAGTTCAACATTGACATGAAACGAATTAAGTGAAACGAATAAAAGCTCCTAAAACAAAAGCTATATGATGATATATATACATATAAAGTATAGACACCCTGTTTTTTTTTTCTTTTTGTTATGCGGATTTAAGTTACGTAGTTTAATAGAGTTTTTTAATAGTATTAAATCGTATGGTTTTATAATACATTAAAAAATAATTTTATTAAGTCATATGATTTACCAACATATCCGTATTAAAAAAAAAATGAGGTCACATACATCAGAAAATTCTTTTATATATGTATGTATGTATACTTATATTATCGATTCCATCAATTTTTGTCGGCCGGCAAATGATCAATCCTTAAATGCCTCACCTTTATCAAAATTGACATATCAATAGAAAGAAATACGTTGCTCTTTATGTTGATCAACCACAAGAATTTGAGGATAAAGGAACGAGTTTAAAAATTAAATAGAAAAAGCAAAGCAAACAGGGTACATTGCTAATCCTATCAAATGGATAAAGATTGCAAGTTTTCAAAAAAATGATAAAGCAAAGTTGAAAACACAGAGATCAAATACATCTCACATCAAGCAACATGCGGCTAATTCATGCCACACAAATCATTTCAAGTACGCTCAAGTCAATCAAAATAAAGCAAGACATAATAACAAACAAAAATGACAATATACATCTATTCCGTGTCTCTTGGTCTTGGGAGTTTGGATATTATGCTTTTAAAAGTCATAGTTAATTAACAAACGTAAGTTTCAAGGTACATAATTTTTCCAAGTTTTTGGACACCAAAATTATGATCTCTTGTGAAATTTTGTGATCAACGAAATTATAATTAATATTATTATTATCAGTAAATAGAATAAGATGCCAAGCAGATCAGCTATAGTGCAGTAAAGTACTAGCTCTGCAAGAAACATGATTTGAACTGAAGCCCACTACCCATGATCAATATTCAAAGAACAAGAAATGGACCTATCACCACCACCAGAACCAAATGGGTCAGAAATCATAATGTGCAAGTGGAGCGAGAATATTACCACATTCATCATTGCAAAGATGAAGATTGTATTTTTATATACATAAAGTGTCGTCAGTACTTAAATGTCACTGTAATAACTGCAAGTTGAATGACAGTGAATATATATACGCGTGTGTGTGTCATGGGTTGTTAATTTGTGATAATTTAATTTGAAAGTGACCTAACACCAAACTGCATATAAAAGATTTCAAATACTTCAGCAGACAGCAGCTACCCTTGTGTAGTAAGACAGTAACTGATGGGCGGGAAAACAAGAAAAATTGATCAAAACATACGGTTTTGGTTCTTCATTAAATATTGCGACCATATAATAATATATATGATGACGGCTCTTCATTCTTGAAGAGCGCTGTGGTGCGGCTGCAGCAAACAAGAGGAGGAGGGGAATATGCCCTTTCAAAATTCTGGAAGGGCAAGATTCTGATGCATTATTTTTAATCACACAACATGATCAGCCCAATAAATTATTCAAACAGGAATCTCACGTCTTTAAAAAACTATATTTTGCACATTATAAAATATGAACTAGCTTTAGTTTCTTGCCATGGAAGACTCGATAGAGACGGCTGCTTAGTATATAAAATTTTTGGGTTATTATTGTATTGTTTGACAACCTCTAAGAATTATTGAGGGAAATTGTTCCTCAATCACCTCAAGACCTCAAGTATTGATTTTGTATCAATCATTCACTTTATCATCTAAGAAGATAAACTAGAAAGGGTTGTAAATTTTTTTTTTTTTACCGCCTTATCTTTCCCAAAAAAAAAATATGCATCTTTGGACTCAGCTTCAATCCTCATATAACGGTTTGGTGCACGCAGTAAAAGCATGCAGTAGAGTAAAAACAATGGACAAACCAAAAACAAGAATCGAACAGTATATTTATTTTATATCATTTAACATAAATTAAAGCATATGTAGAGAATGGAATCTGGTAGTACACATTACACACAGATGAATATCCACGTAAAATCATGTAAAAGTAATCCCTCCAAAAACAACCGCCTGGCGAGGTGCGCATGCTGAATGAATAGTGAGGAAAAAGTCCGGGTTTGTACAACAAAAATAATCTATTCTGGGCACCGATCACATGACAGAGATCATAAAAAAAATGTTGAAAATCACTCTCTCCAAGGTATCAAAATCCCTTGTGGATGTGGTGGCAACATCAATCTACAAAGTTGATGAGATTGGGCACAGGCATGACACGAGAGAAAGAAGGCTGGCCGGCCCCAACCCGAAAGTTACAATTCCAGATAGAGATGGAGATTGATCGCTGCTATTTAAACATGAAAATGTTCCTGAAACTTGAGCTGCCACCACTAGTATTATAATTGTTCTGAATTTAACCATTCTTTTTTTTTTCTATTTTTACTTACGTTTGTTGCTGTTTAATTTGATCTGTGGTGATCTGTCATTCCCTGCGTGCTTGATTTATTGTTTTTGATTGTGACTCGTCTTTACAGGTTCTGCAAGGGAAGTGAAAAATCGCGTGTTTCCTATCAGAGGATTGACTCCGTACTGCTGTAATTGGCCTAGCACTGAGATACTTTATTATGCAGTAGCTAGCCGTTTTGGTCAATAGTTTCACTATACTGAGCGCCTTTGGTATTGTTTTTGAAACGATGTTTTTGAATTTATTTTATAGAATAAAAATGATGTGTTTTCTTTTATTTAAGTTTAAAAATGCACTCGTTTCTATGCGATAAAATTTTTGCTGATGCAAAAAAATAATGCGTTTATAGAATAATATCCAATTTCATTCAAGACATCAAAAGGTGATTTGAAATGGAAAGATGGGATGTGATTGTGATCCCCACGTAATTAAACTTTGGTCAGGAACAACAATGTAAAGAACCGGGAGTGGTCCCCACGTGACAGAGAACAAATTATGAGAGCCGTCAATTTTTTGTGCTCCTCCGTCTCCTTCGCAAAAAGTGGAGACAAAAATAATTCATTCTCCATGCATTCATCAGAAATCACCCAGCAAACAGTTTTTCTGCATTTTCCCTTCTCCGAAAACGAAGAATGACTGGCTGAAAGAGTTACCAAACAGGCTCCGAAGTTTACCTATTTCTTCTATTCTTTTCAAGATCAATTCATTGATTGATCCAGAAAATCCGTGAGCCCAATTGGTACCGGCTGTTGATGAGGACACTGACTATTTCAAGTTTCCATTAGAACTCTTTTCCTTCCCCCCTTTTTTTTTGTCTTTTTTTAATATCAAAATGTAGCGTAGAGGTGATTTTCTTTGTAAAGTGCGTGTAAATTTATGAGATAGTTTTGTAAAATTTTGAGTTGTACTAAGAGTAAATTTATGTGTGTATATAGAGAGAGTAATTTTCTGATTTGAAATTTTAAAATGCGAAAAAATTTAAAAAAAAATTTCAATGAAATTTTTTGAATTTTTCTGCACTTTAAAATTTTAGATTATATATAAAGAAAAATGTATGTACTTAAACTCTTAATAGGTTTCCCCCTGAAAAAATTCAAAAAAAAAACAGTGGCATGGTTAATTAAAAAATTTAAACTCTTTGGATTATGAATAAAAACCAGAACTCATGCTATTTATTATTAGTAGTAGTAGTAATAATAATAATAATAATAATAATAATAATAATTATTATTATTATTATTATTATTATTATTATTATTATTATTATAAATTTTAAGATTTGTTTAGTATTTTAGATTATTTTACATTTGTTGTTTGTGATACTATTAACTTGGATTGTTATTAACAATTATTTTAGATTTAGAGGTTGTTTGTTAAATGTTTAAAGTATGAAATTTTATTAATTTCAGACATTTTCTAAAATATGCTTGTTTGTTTTTTTCGAACTTATGTCTTATTTTCAGACATTTATATCTTAATAGAAAAAGTAAACTTTTGTGACTTTTATCTGAATGAAAAAATGTCTGAATGACAAGTAAATATTATATTCCAAAAATATCTCTATAAATAACTTCTTTCCTAAACTATAAAATCTAATCTTTTTTAATTTATAATGATATAAATGTCAAATAACCAAGTTTAAGATGTTTTTTATTATAAAAACAAACAAGATGTAATAACTTCTTTCCTAAACTATAAAATCTAATCTTTTTTAATTTATAATGACATAAATGTCAAATAACCAAGTTTAAGATGTTTTTTATTATAAAAACAAACAAGATGCCACTTATATTCAGATATTTAAAAAAGAAAAACAAACATGTCATTCAGATTTTCGTATTCAGACCCATTCAGACTTTAGAAAAATTTAGACCCATTTAAATTTCAGACAAAAAAATAAACACTACCTTAATTAGCATTGAATGATTTTTTTTAAAAAAGGTAAAATATTGTAAATTTACAAATAAATATTTTAAATGTGCAAATCTAGATACTCGGAATATCCACTCAAAATCTAAACCGCTACTAGGGACATCCAGATTTGTTTTATTTTTTCAAAAAATACTTGTTTAAAATTCTTTAGTGGTATTACAAAATAAATGTAGGTAGTTCTGTCAGATATTTGATCTTTTAGTATAAACTACATATGAGTAATTCAAATTTAAAAAAAAATAAAAAAATAAAAGTCCATTCTTAACTAGTCACGCTCGCTCGCTGGCTTTTCACTTTTCATTATTAACAAAAACAAGCCCACTTTGGTCCAACCTAATGCAATCATTGCGTGGCTATCTATCATACTGTAGATCTCTTTATATTAATTAACAAAATAAAGTCGCGGTCATGTTCATGTCACCCTGCAAGAATTCTTGATTAAAACAGGACAGCTTAGGAGAAAGAAAGATCAAACGTGAGTTGAGAAATTGAAATTAGAATAAAATTAATAGGGTGACAAATCAAATTTGAAACCTTCACTCAAACAAATACCATATAGCCGCAAAACCCAAACTTTGAATATGATGAGTAAAAGACTAAGAATAATATTAATTATATATTTAAATATTAATTAGAAGATTAAAATTAGAAATCACCCAGGGAGAACTAGCTAGTGAGATCACATGGGAAACATTTTCGGGGTTGATTTCGTTGTTTAAAGAGTTGGGAGTTGTTGAATGGCATTTGCATGCTAAGGTAAGGCGCACGGTGGTGGCCTGGTGAGTTGAGCGGCTGAGCAGCAGGTGAGATTCTGATTCCGCAACAAAATGACACAAACAGATCTTGTCTTTACTTGGCACCCAAGCCCATGGAACGCTCTCTCAACTTGCATTACCCGACAAGAATCTTGTTTTCCTGATTGTGGATTCTGGGTAGTTTTTCGGATGTCAGTATAAAAGGACCGAGTTGTGTGGGTCAATCTAAATTTTAGGATCTATTGGCACTTGGTGTTGCTGCCCTACAATTACAAATGCTTCTTTCTTTTATTCATTTATTTATTTATTTATTTATTTATTTATTTTTCCCCTCAAATGCTCAAATAACAATATAATATAAATATCTTCGGACTCCTACTCTACATTATTGGATTTTTATACCCCAAAAAAAAAAGAAAATTGTAGGGGTATACAGATAGCCGCCAATTGATCTAACTAGCAGATCCAAATTGGGTACCGGGGATGCCTGATCACATGGCTGTGTCGAAATTGAATTAACATACGATTTTCATGACAGTCAAATAACTATACAACGTGCACGCTCTGGAACATCATTAATTTTCTCCACGTGCATCTTTATTTATCAATAGGTAAATATTATCATTTACCCAGTTTGCAAACAAAAGCTGAAAAAAGAGTGCCATCGATCATTCAATGAGAAAAACATGCCTAATAATGGGGTCCTAGCTAGTTATTACTTTGTACAGCAAAATTTACTGAGGGGGACAATTTTAACCGTCTGATCAATCAAACAATCTCAGCGCGTCAAGCATAGGATGCTCGAGTATTATGATAGATCCAATGCTGGGCACGGCGGTGGCCTGAGGGTCCACACCACGCAAACCAACACAAGGCCGGTCACCGCCCATCTGGGTCCCCCAAACCCGAGCCACTACCCAGAATACGCCTAGCATAGGTGCCTCAGTATTCAGTAACACCACACCACCATTTGTCATCTTCATTACCATGCACTATCGCATCACCCCACCAGAGACAACTTGTGCAAACTAAAAACTGTTACCCAGACATTAGCGAACTATATAAGCACGACTATATATATAGTGGCTCCCTTACGATTTGTCTTCATGATTGTGAAACGTATGATATTGAGAGCGAATGGTGATAAGGTTACTTGTTTGCTTCACAAAGGACAAGTTCTTACAGGACCTACATTTTGACCCTACCGCTCCCATTCTAATTAATTTCTAAATCGTCCAATGTGCCCAGCACAATTCACAGGCGACTACTGCTTTGCTTTTCTATTTAATATCTCTTCTTCTCAATCTCACCGCACAAGTGGGATTAGTTTAATTCACATCATTAACTAATTAAGAACATACCAAACCGTCAATTTTGTCTTTCTAATTAATTATTTTAATTGCTTGCGATTAGTATGCTTATATTAACCTGTCAAAGTCGGAAACGCAAATGGAAGGTGACAGCGTCGAGGAGCCCCCAACGACTGAAGCATACACGTTTTGGGCAATCATAGGACGATGAAGGTTCGTGCGCCCACGTGGATCTTGGGGCCCTTATTGGATGCACTTGACCCAGTCAAACTACGTCGGTCAGAGTAAATGCAAATCTAACGTGGATAAATCTAATCTTAACTCGAGTCTTAAGTCCCCTATGGAGGAGTAATACTTCGAGATTTTAATATTGGAATCTTAATTTAAATGTTATGTATCACTCTTTATTTGGATGATAAATATTATTTATTAATTATTTTATTATTTAGTATATGAATATCAACATTTGTTAGAATTTAAATATTTAAATCGTCAGTATTACTTCATCTGAAGTGTTCAATCAATTAAACTTAACGTATGCAATACAATTGGGGAAATTTACACCAATAGCCATAAAAATTTTGACTTTTTTCATCTTAACCCCCCAAACAAATTTCTATCAACATTAGCCATAAAAGAACTTTTGAGACCAAAATACCCCTCTCTCTCATCTCTCCCCAAACATCGCATGAAGCTTGGTGCGACAGGCACCTGTCGCACCAAGGTTTGGTGCGACAAGCACCTGTCGCACTAAGTTTTTGTGCAGCTTCGTGTGACAAGCACCTGTCGCACCAAGTTTTTGTGCAGTTTCGTGCGACAGGCAGCCTGTCGCCCAAGGCTTGATGCGTGCGACATGCACCTGTCGCACCAAGCAAGATGCGACAGGTGCCTGTCGCCAGATTCACCCACGACTCAGTTCAGCAAGTTCAGAAAATAACTCATAACACTAAGTGATGCCGATTAGTCTGTAAAGAAGGGTAATTTGGGGAGAGATGCTTGTGTATGGCTAATGTTGATAGAAAAAAGTTGAGTAGGTTAGTTGTGAAAATAACAAAATATTTATGGTTATTTTCGTAAATTTTCCATACAATTGTGAATTTTAAATTTCTAAAAAATAATGTTATAACTATAAATTTTTATATAAACTAATATACCATTAAATGATTGTTAAATAAAAATATGAAATAATAAAAACGCATATTGTGAACTAAGTGATATTTTTATTTAACTACTTATATGATGTTATATATGTTTTGACAAGATAGTTTGTATAAAAACGTTTTATAGCTGTATCATTATTCTTTTCTAAAACTTATTTATTTATTTTAATAAAACATATTGGCACTATAATTGAAAAAAAAATTGTGGAAATCCTCTCTAAATGATTTTGTTGTAGTGCAATGCTTCAAAATATTTGATTAAATAATTTGAATCCTTTTATGACTTAAACTCTCTAACGGTTCTGTAATTGAGTTAGTTGAACACCTTTTTTTTTCATCCTTGAGATGTATGGGTTCAAATCTCTTCATAACTGTGAGAGTTTATTCAAGTCTATTAATAGATCTAAGAGTTTATTTATTTATTATTTTCTTCAATTTCAATTTTTTTCTAATAGATTTCAGCTTTGACATCAAGACAGTCTCCTGTAGTCATTGCCTTGGTCCTAGAAAAGTTACTGAGCTATATTTATTATTATCTGTATTGTACTCTAGAGTGTAAGTTATAAAGATACATATATGTATGTATGTATGTATGTATGTATGTATAGTTATGAGATTTTAAAAAAATTTATAGCATTAAAATTTGAAAAGATAAATTTTGGGTTAATCCCTCATAAATTAACTATTTTTAAGTCAATTCATTATTTTTAAAATCCTCAAGTTATCCAAAAAAATCATCATCTCTATATCATTTTTAACGATCAAAAGGATAAAATGATTTATGTAAGTAACAAATCTCTATTTAGGTTAATTTTCATTAGATCCAAATGTTTCACAAAATTTTAACACGCAGCCAATTATTTAAAAAAAAAATACTATATACACCCAAATACTTTAAATTTTTTCAATTTTCACCTACGTAACTATTTTTTGTTTTAGTATTTGCATTTAAAAGAATATATTAAAATTAACAAATAGATAATTATTAACGAAAAGAATAACTTATAGGGTAGTGCAACACATCCTAAATTTTTTATCCCAAAAAAATATTTTGAATAGTATGCTATTTATCAATTAATTATGAGATAATACCAACTATTTCACTTAGATCTTGTATAAAAATTAGGGATGGCAATGGGGAGGGGAGGGGAGGGGACCAATCTCCCCGTACCCATCCCCGATATTTTGCGTATGTCCCCGTCCCCCTCAGAATTACTTGAGAGAATCTTCATCCCCTTCCCGAATAATAACAGGGGATTCCCAAGGGTCCTCGATCCCCGAATAACTAATACATTTTTTGTTTTCGATTTTGAGTTAATCATATTAAAATAAAAATTCAAATAAAAGTAAAGTTTGAAATATATCTTACATTAATATCCATTACAAAAGTCACACACATTAAATTAGTAAGTAACGCAGCATGTAAGGGATACAAACTATCGTGAATAAATTAATAGTCTAAACAAAATTATTACGAATAAAATCGAATTTAGATTCAAAATTAACTTTTTCAATAGTGGCGTGGACAGTTTATAAATGTGGATTATTCCCTTTATAGCACAATAGGTAAGTCGGGGCAAATCAAGAGCAAATATTATATTAGATTAGATTATATTAGAGTAAATTAGATATTAAAATTGTGATTCGTTGTGGGCAATTATAACATCTAAAAAAAATATTTAAGTTTAAAACATTTAATGAATATTAAAATTAAAACAAAATTTTTGGGCTAATAGAATTTACCCGATTTTTTTAATATTCTAAATAAAAATTTATGACTTTAATTAGTTAATTAGGCCTAAAAGTTTAATAATATAAATATTTTGATATTTTTTATTTTTACCAATATTTATAATTTTATAATTCAAATTTTAGAATTTATTTACTAGTAATTTTTAAAAAATTAAATTAAAATGGGGAAATAGGTAGGGGATGAGGATTCCATCTCATCTCTGTCCCCTCCCCGAATAAGAAATTGGGTAAAAAAATTTCTTCATCTCTTCCCCGAATAAGAAATTGAGTATGAAATTATCCTCATACCCTCCCTGAATGGAAAAAATCTCCGAGGGTACCCGTCCCCATGGGGATTTTTGTCATCCCTAAAAAAAAAACTAAATTTAATTGATAAAATATTATCTGAGATGAAATTTGGGTTAAAGTATTTAAATATCTATCATTACTCTAACCTGTATAACTATAAAAGGAGTTTCCTTTAAAAAAAAAAAAATCTTCTTCTTCTTTGTTGTCTTCTTCTTCTCAAACACTCATCATGGCCTTAGTGTTAACAGTACTACCTTGTTTAGTAACCATTTCGTTAAGTAGATCCTCCAATCTAAACATCTTCTTTTTAAAACCCTAGATTCTTCTCAAATTCACCATTAAACCCTGACACCAAGTTAATCATTAACATTATCAACACCCATATTCGTTGGAATGGGTTTGCTTGGTTTGGCTTGGATTGAATGATTTATGTTGTTAATATGACTAGATTTTTCTTGTTAGGGTTTTAAATTATGACTTAGATTGGAATATTGTGGAAAAGTGAAAAGTTTCCCAAAGAAAGAAATGAAGATTATGGATTCTGGCTTTCCAAATTTACTGTAAGTTTATTATTATTTTTTTCATGAGTCTTACATGTTTGACTTAGTGGAGGAGGTATTTGACTTGGTCAAAGTGTGTTGTAATTTAATAAGTGAGTTGTTGATATTTATTTGAGACTATATAAAGGAAAAATTCTACATTATAAATAAATAAATAATATTATAATATGTGTGCATTTATTTTAAAAATTGTATAAGTGGTATTTATATTAAAATTAATTACATATATCATATATGTATCAATTGTCTGTATTACTTTTGTTGTATGATTAGTTTCAATTTAATTTGTAATTATTATTAAAGAGGATAAATTTTTCTTTATATTTTAAAATTAATTTTGTTATTAGGTCTCCAAAAGTAGACATAAATGGGTAACATAAGTAAATAAATGCGGTGATGGGGGTATTTTAGAAACCTTAAGGGGATAAGTGATAGATGTCTTTAATAGTAGGTGTAGAAAACTAAGTTAATCTATTCTGTTATTAGGAGCCATTTTCATATTTTAACAAGTAAATATGGTAATCAATCGTTAAGAATGAATATTTTTAAAGATAATTTTAAAAATTAAAGGAGTAATTTTAAAAACACTAATTACAAGTTAATCCGAGATTTAGCCAACCTGAAAATCTGAAATGACCGAAATTAGTAACGAGTCAAAATTATGATAGACCATCCAAATTTGGCAATTCCACTCTCTTGACAAGCACACTTCCAAAAACCAGGACCCCTTCAACACGTGTGACAACGATCAACTCTCGTGCACGTCTCCCACTCCCACCAATCACCATAAAAATAAAAATAACGAAATTCAGAAAAAATGAACTCCAAATTAACATGAAATGCGCGCAGTTGGTGTCGCTGTTGTTGCAACGAAAGCAACTTCTATATATACATGCCCACTACACCAAAACACAACCTATGCTCTTATGTCATGAGCTCCTAACTAATAATGGACTCATAATAATTCTAACAACTTGTTTTTATTTCTTGATTTTGTAACGTTAATTATTAGATATTCTTTTATTTTATTTTTTCTTCTTTCGTTTCTGGTTCTATATATTTAGGATGCTCCATGGCGAAGGGCCGGAAATTGACAACGAGCAGAAGCGAACGGTATTTGGGAAGTTACAGCTACAGTAACGGTCAAGGGACAAACGGCGGCGTATCGGAGCTTGGCGAGGAGGATGTCTGGTCGACGGTTGATGACGTTGAGGACAGTAACGAAGAGGTTGTTATAAATAATCCAAGAAACGAGTGGAGTCCACGCGCTGCGGGGGAGAGTAACGTGGCCTTTTCTACTAGGAGCCGGCGAAGGAACACCAGGGATGATCACCACGTGGGTGGCCTATCGCTGGCTTTTGATGACGCGGGCAAAACGTCGGCATCTAGGATAGTGCATCAGTTCAGGGCGAATGACAGCATGGCTGCATCGCCACGTGGGCGTCAAATGGCCACGTCAGCCCCGGTGAACGTCCCTGATTGGAGCAAGATTTACCGGGTTGACTCGGTCGACTCGATGCATGACTCTGATGACGAACGGGACGTGGAGATGATTCCTCCTCATGAGTACTTGGCTCGTGAGTACGCGAGGAGCAAGAAAACGGGTGGCGCATCGGTTTTTGAGGGCGTGGGTCGCACGCTCAAGGGCCGTGACCTCCGGCGCGTGAGGGATGCAGTGTGGAGCCAGACTGGGTTTGACGGCTAAGCAAAATTATTTTCGACCCAAAAAAGAAAAAAGAGCTTCTTCTATTATTACTATGATTGTTACATATACAGATTATCCTGAGCAATGATTCGGTTGAGTCAACTCAGTCCTAACCCATTTGACTCAGCAGGGAGTGAGCTCAAGCACCGTTCTGTCATGGATGGACTAGTGAGCTGAAAATGAAACGTGGAATTTGTGGTCCAATATTTGTTCAGTGGCATCAAATCTTATGTGTCTGAAATCCTGAATCGTTCTAGATGAAACGGGCAAGCGTAATATGGCCAAGATTTTTTGCACCCAAAAGATTAAAATAACATTTTAGTGCATGCATACGATTAGTAAGTCAATTATTACACTAAAAATCTCCCAGAAGCATAATTTCAGGAATTACACTCGGTTTTAGCACTTAACAGAGTAAGAAAAAGTGGTACCAAATGACAAGTACTTGTGAAAATTAGTTAGTGTAACCAAGTTACTCATAATTTGTGGTTATTGCAGTTGATGTGGCAGTGGCACATCTTGATGCCAAAGTTCCGAGATAACACAAGAGAGATTGATGCGGGTAATTTGGAAGACAGATCAAAGAATCAAATCTGAAAGTACAGAAATGGGTTAAGTGGACTTAAATGGGTAATAAAATTAAAGATATTGCAAACTGAAATTGGTGACAAATAATTGTTATGGAGGGGTGGGGGACCAATTCAACTTCAGGTAGGTGACGGGCTGAGAATGGGGGTCACATTGGGCGCAAGTTGACAAAGTCAAGTGTTCATAGGATAGAAATTGGGGTGATTTGATAAAAACAATGTGTGGGGTTCGGATTCATTATCATTATGACTTGCCTTTTACAAGAAAAAGGACTTGAACCTTTCTATTGTGCTCACAACCAATATCAGTTTTGAGCCATTGGTTTGTTTGTTTTTTTTTTTTTTTGCTTTTTACTTCCTCCGCTCTTTGTGCAATCAACATATGCTATGCTGTGAGATATTGGATGTACATTTATTCAGAGGGCCCATATGTATGATCATCATCATCAATCACCGTAATAAAAATAAATAAATAAATAAAATTTTTTTTTTTTTTTTTTGCTTTTTACTTCCTCCGCTCTTTGTGCAATCAACATATGCTATGCTGTGAGATATTGGATGTACATTTATTCAGAGGGCCCATATGTATGATCATCATCATCAATCACCGTAATAAAAATAAATAAATAAATAAAATAAAAAATCACATTCTCGTATTTAGAGAGGGAGTCCCCATGTTACAATTAATGTAACATACACATTCAACAACAACCACACAAATGATGGGCCTACACAATTTGTGTGGTTGTTGTTGAGTATGTATGTTACATTAATTGTAACATAGCATTTGCCATTTAGAGAAGAATTTGATTAAATAAGATGTAACGAAACGGTAGATCCAAAACTTGTAACCTAATTTTAGTGGAGGTTTCGATTATTATAGTCATTTTCATAACAAAAATGTTCAAAACTAAACGTTATCAATAATTACTAGTGCTTTGAAACTAACTGTCATGTTTCCATTTATTTTAAAGGATCTTGGGATTCGACAGTTATGATACAATCTAAATTCTGGTATAATTAATGGTGCATTTGGTAAATTGAACTAGCGGTATTATATTATAGTGTATTGTATTAATATATTATTGTATCGTATAAAATGATATTATTTTATATTACTCTTAAAATTAAATTAATATTATTTAAATTTATTAATGTTTTAGGGTTTTATTATTAATTTTTGAAACTATGTTTTAGATAATTATTTACCTATATTAATATTTGTAATATAAAAAAATTTAATAATATACTATTATTCTATAAAATAACATTTATATTACAATATAACTATTTCTATACATTGTTATTATGATATAGTATAGTTTACCATTACATTGTAAAAATTTAACACTATATAATTTAAATAGTATAATATAAATTATATTATATGATAAAACAATATAATGTTAAACTAAAAAATATTTTTATATATTAATGCTGAATATAATTGTTTAATATAAATTTAAGTAAATAATTAATTATTAAATAAAAGTTATAAACTTATTCTTGTTTATTAAGTAATAAATAATTAAATATAATTAATATACTTTTTGCGTAATTAAAATGATTTTATGTAATGAAAGTAAAATAATGTATTATCATTTGTTTATTAAATATTTAGGTCTACTACTATCTTATATTATTATTTAAATTAAATTCTTATTTAAGTAATGAATATTTGATAAATTTAAATTTAAATGATTATCTTTAAAATATGAATAGCATTTTAATGCAATACAACCTAAACCTTTTCTTCTCTCCCCATGAGTTTATTTTATAGACATTTCATTATATCAGTCGCCTTTTTAATGCATAGCAATATAATATAATGTAAAGTGTTCAAACGCATCCTAAATAAAGAAATGAATCAAGTGGCCGGCGCCTAGCAGCAAAGTTGTGAAGATGCGTGTATTTGTAAGAACTTAGAAGCAAATCGTATTTTAAATTCATGATTATATAAGAAAAGCACAATTTCACTCGTTAATTTATTCGCTAATTAAGAATATTCATGCTCATCTTGACCAATCCATTGCACTTGTATGTGCAAATATGTGCTCTTGTGCAATTCATTCACCAGAGAAGGGAGGAATTGGCCCATCTAGCACTCCATTTGGTCCTTGCAATAAAGGGCAGCCCGAAGTAGGCATTGGCAAGCCCGAGCCCAACCTGAAAATACAAATGAAAGGCTCGAGTCCGATAAAAAAAAGCCTGATTTTTTTGCCTGAGCACGACCAAAATTTTTTAAACTTTTTAATATTAAAATAATTTAAATTTACCTCCCCTAATTTATTAAAATTAAACATAAAACTCACTTTAATCAATATCTCAACCATAAAATCATATAAATAACTAAATATAAAAAAACCATGTTTAATTCAAATAAAAACATCTATTTTTTTAATTAATAGTGTGTAGTAAATGTTATTTTTAAATAATAATTTTGATAAAATTATTAAATATATAATAAATTTTTCATCATACGAGTAAAAAATTATATTAGGATAATTTTTAAATTACAACAGTTAATGTTTACCAAACACTGCATAATCTTAATCCCAAACAGAACCATAATAAATCATCCCCTTTGTAGCCGCAACTCTTTAGCTTATATTTGGACAGTGAAACAATTAAAGTGTTCAATAAATATCATTATATGATAGCTATGAGTGGGTGTGGATTAGTTTGGGTTGAGAAAATTGAAATCACGAGGTACATTCAAAGAGAGAGATTGTCATTGGTGAGCAAGAATGAAAAAGTTTCAAATAAAGGAAATTACTTCCTCACTCTATATGTAATCTTGTATTTTAATGAAATGCCTTAAGATAAGCATCCTATCCTAGGATAAGAATAAGAAGTGATAATTAATTAGCTAATGTATGAGTAGTATTTATACGTATTTGAAAATAAGGGTTAAGAGTAACAACAGAAGAAAGCGTAACAAAAGTCCCATCTGTTTTGCAAGAATACGTATACATGCTGGTGTGAAAGTAAGTTTACAGCTAAGACGTGAGCAAACTTGGTATAGATTTAGGGCACGATTCTTGCGACAGCGTAAAAGCACCCAAACACAAGTGCAATAACAAATGGCCCAGCCAGCTGCGACATTACACAAACAGACAAAACACCTTCTAGGCCTAGGGGGTGGTGGTGATAACAACCAATCAACTTATAAATCTTTCGGCTTCACCCTAAATTATCAATTATGAACCTCTGCCGGCTTGCCACATACCCCCATTAAGCAACATTTCCTTTTCATAGCATTATTTTTCTCATCTTTTAAACTAAAATAGAATAAAAAAGTTGGTAATGTGCTGCAACTAATATTTTTTTTTTAAACTCCCTTTATTTATTGACATTTTCTTATTACTTATTATATTGGGTATTAAAAAACAGAAGAAAATATATCGTGATAATAACAAGATCAGAGATTTGCCAAACCGAAATGCCCTTTTTATTTGAAATTAATACTTTTATTGGCACGATATCTTAACGCAGATAGTACTTATCTAAAATATTGAAAATTATATATATTACTTATTAGCATTTATTACAATAAATAAATAATTTTGTTCCCTTAATTTAGAGGATAAAATGCCGGTAGGGTCAAAATAATAATGATGATATAGAAATAATTCATTCTCAAATTTTCTTTCAAAATCAAATTTCAGCTCCTCCACTATAAGACTCAATATATATTATGTAATATATATATATATATAACCCCTAATAAGAAGAACACTAAGTCTTTGTTTGTCCATATTCAACTCTCCCGTTATCTTTTTTTTTAATATCCAAAACTTGAACCTTTTCACAAACCCAATTCCCAAACTTGAATCTTTTTCTTCAGAATCCATTTTTTTATTTTTAATTTTTTCGATTTAATCATCTTGATCTCATAAGACAATGGGTTGCTGGGGCAGCAAGGAAAGAGTTCCTCCATCTGATATGAATGGCTACAGATCAACCACTGCTCATTCAAGTCATCAAGCAACTGGCGTTGCAACACAAACCCCTTATCAAACTTACCAACAACAGCAGCAGCAGCAACTACATGTGCAGCCTCCTAAAATGCCTGCCCCACAGCCACAACCAAGGCAGCAACCGATGAAATCTTCTGCAACAAGCACAAGGCCAGTGCAAAAGCCAGAAACAGTGCTGGGCAAGCCTCTAGAAGACATTAGACAATTTTACACATTAGGGAAAGAATTGGGTAGAGGCCAGTTTGGAATCACATATTTGTGCACTGAGAATTCAACAGGCAATACCTATGCATGCAAGTCAATTTTAAAGAGGAAGCTTGTGAATAAACAAGATAGAGAGGATATAAAGAGAGAGATTCAGATAATGCAGCACTTGTCTGGTCAACAAAATATTGTTGAATTTAGGGGTGCTTACGAGGACAGACAAAGTGTTCATCTTGTGATGGAGTTGTGTTCTGGTGGTGAGCTTTTTGATAAGATTATTGCTCAGGGGCATTATACCGAGAAAGCTGCTGCCGCTCTTTGTAGGGCTATTGTTAATGTGGTGCATCATTGCCATTTTATGGGAGTTATGCATCGTGATCTTAAGCCTGAGAATTTCTTGTTGTCTAACAAAGATGGGGGTGCTATGTTGAAGGCAACCGATTTTGGACTCTCTGTATTCATCGATGAAGGTGGTATTTTTTTTTGTCTGTCTGTTAGTTAAATTTTCAGTTTCAAGTTTTAATTTTGTCGATTTCGCTTTGTAATATTTATGCTTATAACATTTGTTTTGTTTTGGGAGGCTGTTTGAAAAATTGTTTTAACTACTGTGACATTGTGAAATTTGTTAGGTTCTGTAATATTGAATTCTGTTCATTGGCTTGGATTTGTGGTAAAGAAGAGTTGAATTTTTTGTAATCATAGGCTGCATTGGATGAAAAGATATAGTGGTCTAATTTTAGTCCCAACTGTGCTTTCAAGATGAGAGGCCTCTTGCTCATTGTCAGTCATTGACAGACAATTAAATTCGGGATCATATCCTGCTGATTGGACTTGTCAAGTTGTTATATTGAGAATTTTGCCTTACTGCTTGTTTTTCTTAATGGAGCTTCTTTAATCTTTTACTTTTGATGGCTTCAAATCATTTTTGGAATTTTACATGTTATGTGTAATTTAACCGTGAACTTAATTCACCTTGTCTGGATACTTATCCCAGGGAAAGTGTATCGTGATATAGTGGGCAGTGCTTACTATGTTGCTCCTGAAGTATTGCGGCGTAGTTATGGAAAGGAAATAGATGTATGGAGTGCAGGAGTTATTCTATATATTCTACTTAGTGGCGTTCCTCCATTTTGGGCTGGTAAAGGAGATGATACTTTTGTGTTATTTTTTTTTAATCCTGTCAGATTCTCTTGTCAGCTGCATGTTATCATTTATGATCAGTAATATATTCAATTTGTTCACATTGCAGAGACTGAAAAGGGAATATTTGATGCTATTTTGAAAGGAGGTGTTGACTTTGAAAGTGACCCATGGCCGTTAATATCAGATAGTGCCAAAGACCTAGTCAGAAAAATGCTGATACAAGACCCTAAAAAAAGGATCACTTCTGCTGAAGTTCTTGGTAATTAAATTAGCCCTGTTTTACTTAGCTCTACTGAAACTAATGTGTAAGAAAAAAGTCACTATATCATGCTTTAGAGAAATTCTTAATAGTATCTTTTCAGGTTCATTTAACCAGACTTTGTTCCGTATAACTTGTCTTTTATTTCGTTTGACTGTCATTGTTTAGATTGAAATTCTTTTCACCTAGCTGTTGAATCATTGAAGAAAGAAACATCATTTTTATGGGGCAGTTTAAGGTTGAATTTTGAAATTTACAGCAAGAGCAAATAGCTGGTGTAAATCATTTTTCTCATTTGTCAGTCAACCAATTCTATCTTTTTGCTTTTATTTCGCATTACATTAATTCAACTTATGTGCTTCTGGCTAAAAATGTTGTAATCTGTATGGCCAGAGCATCCATGGATGAGAGAAGGCGGAGAAGCATCTGACAAGCCAATAGGTAGTGCAGTTCTATCTAGAATGAAGCAATTCAGGGCAATGAATAAGCTTAAAAAGATGGCATTGAAGGTAAACCATCAAACTGTGTTCATTTTTTATTCTCAGTTGAAAGAAAATTGTGATAAATTGCTACTTAAAATTCCCTGAAAAGGGTCCATTTCTTTTCACAAGTCTGATTTAAATATCTAACTTGATTCCTTTCTAATAAAACAAAATCCATGAAAGTGCTATGTACCATTTATTTAAGAAGTAGGTCGGGGGCAAACCCCAAATTGGTCTTTTAGTCCCCTACCTCTTCTAAGATTCAAACTGGTTGACCAGCCAAAGAAAGCTGCTTGAAAACCATTTAGTCAATCCCCTGGGGCCCTTGAAAGTGCAATGTTGGAATGATTTTTTGTTCATACTTCTGGTGAACGGGAACCCGGGGTAGATGAAATCATGATTTGTTTGCAATGTCCATTCAGCAAAGAAACCTGAAATCAGCATTCCATAGGGGTTTTGTTTTATACTATTACCACCCGCCGCCTCAGCAATCACCCAGCTGACAATGCTGCAGCTGCCATTATCCTCGCATCATCATCACTGCTGCTATCACTCTCCTTTCTATATTGTCACATACCACCAACTGGCTGCTGTATGGTATATCGATCTTCATCTAATCATGTTGGTGAATTTTGGAATTCATACAGGTCATTGCAGAAGCTCTATCTGAAGAAGAAATTAAAGGCCTTAAGACAATGTTCGCAAACATGGATACTGACAAGAGCGGTACAATCACTTACGAAGAGCTGAAGACGGGTTTAGCTCGACTTGGGTCGAAACTCTCAGAAACAGAAGTTAAACAACTCATGGATGCTGTAAGTATTTGAGGTCCCTACCACACCTCAATCTTTTGACTGTTGAATATTCTTCACTTTTCAAACTCAACTGGCATTCTTGTTATCACTGTTCAATAAATTCCAGGCCGATGTGGATGGAAATGGGACAATTGACTATATCGAATTTATCTCTGCTACAATGCATAGATACAGACTGGAAAGGGATGAGCACCTTTATAAGGCATTCCAGTATTTTGATAAAGATAACAGTGGGTGAGCTCTCAGTTTCCCTTTATTTGTAATAGTAGCCATCTTACTATTTGATCTCATACTACATTTTTAGCATTTCATCAAGTTTCAGCTTATAAACAATAAAGTAGTAGATAATCCTTCATTTTATTTTCTCATTCCTTTTTAAAAAAATATAACTGGATTAATAGTAACAATGTGTCCATGATAAGTTTCATCTAATTTATCTACATCTGTTCTGTATTATTTTTCTCTCACCACTATCAAATGTCTCAGATGTAAGAAACGTAATTATATTTCATGAATAATTATTTCCTTTTCCCATGTTCTTGGCTGGGCATGTTTCCAGTTTTAAATCAGTGAGTTATATGGTTCGAGCTGTAGTAGCTAATGAAATCTGAGGTCTGCTTGGTTGACTAATAAATGGGTAAAAGTAACTGGGAAATTCTGGAGAAGTTATTCTTCACTAGAGTGTTATCTGAATGTCTTGTATGACTAATTAAATGAACTGTGTGATTGTAAACTTTCTGGTAGATACATTACAAGAGATGAGTTAGAAACAGCAATGAAGGATTATGGAATTGGAGATGAAGCTAGCATCAAGGAGATAATTTCTGAGGTTGATACAGATAATGTAAGATTTTAAGGATTCATAAACTTTAAAGATGTCTTAGAGAATCATTACCGGTTCTGATGCCAATTGAACTGACAGGATGGGAGGATCAACTATGAGGAGTTCTGCACAATGATGAGAAGTGGGATCCCACAGCCTGCAAAACTCATTTAAATGCCTAATCAATCAAGCGAGCTGCTTGATTATGTTTACAGTATCCATAGAAATCTGGGCATCCTTCACTCTGGTATTGCTTTGCCATCTTCAATTGCGAAGTTTGGCTGTTAAAGCTTGCAAGGCTACCGGTTTATCTTCACTTGTTGCTGAATTAGTATTTGTGCATATCTTATTCTTTAGCTAGCTTGACCGGATTCTAGTGAACCTACAAAGCCCTCAGGGAAAGAGTTACATATTTGTGCCCTGTGGACACTGAAGATATGTCGCTGATTTTATTTCCTTGATAATTCTATTTTAATTTTGTACCCGATGTTATTGATCAACTCATTGAGAAACCAAAGTGATGTGGTTATTTGCACTACATTATGCACTGCTTAAAGTTTTGAGAAACCAGAGTAACTTTCACTGCTTAAAGGGCACTTAAAACAGAATATTGGGTTATTGAAACCAGAGCAAGAAGATCATGATACTGTATGTTACATCTTGCCGCATATTGTCTTGCTCCACTCCCATGATTTCCCATTTCAAAAGTCGCCAAAAGAACTCTAGACAAAAATAAGAAATATTTTCTTACTAAACACACTCCTCAAGACAAAAATAAAAAATATTTTCTTACTCCAGCCAACTTGCAATTCTTTTGCTACAAGCTTCTATAAAATATTTGTACACATCAATAAAACTAGAAAGCCAGTTATCAAGGAGTCGTGTGTACTCATTACAGAATTCTTTTACTTTTATCCAACACTTTTTCCAGGGAACCCAATGAAGAATAAATAAAGCTTTTGTTTTCCTTCAACTGATCAACCCTGAAATGTAGAAGCATTTGCCTTGCCCACATCAATAGACAAGATATGCTTTTGAAAAATGATACAAACAAACAAGGGCTGAATTGTATCTTAATAGTATCAGTAATTAAAATATAAAGTTGCCCATTTGGGTTAGCATTTGTTTAAGATTAGAAGGATGGTATCCAAGGTTCAATCTCATATTCTCCTGACACAAATTGCATTAGAGACAAGCATTGAAGTTACCTTTCCACGTGAGGTCGTTTTTGTATATTGTTATCTGTACCCCATTAAGCAATAAGCATATTTATTTGCACGTGTGCACACATTTTCTATATACCTGGGAAAAGCCGAAGGCTTCATGTCATATAGACTCGATAGTCGAGACAGGCTGCAAGCTTTCTAATCTTTTTCTTCAATTAATCATAGCCATAACCCCATTCAGTCAATAATTTTTTTAAAAATTTTTTGCATGACTTTACTGATAATTAAAGCACAGTTTTTTTCAGGTTGCCCAAAGTGCAATTTACTGTGACAAGGGAATCTGTCGACTGTCGATTTGAAAACAGGCTTTGGCAACATTCAAAAATGGAAACATTTGCTATCCCAGCTGCGAAAGAATAGCTGTTAACTATTGATCATGACATTCTCAATTTAGATTGGGTTTATCTGAGTTAGGTTAGGTAAGTGATTATTTTTTAACATGTTAATTAACTAATTTTTGGTAAATTATAATGCTGAAACAGTGCCTAGGATGCTCTAAGCTTTGCTTCAGAATAAAAATGGGGCACAACTACGGTACTCAACACAAGAAGACATTGCTGTTTTATCAAATAAACTTTAAGCGATGAATTTTAATGAATTAATTGAATAGTTCGATTATAAAAGATAGGACAAAGACAAAGCTCCAGCTCAGATATTAAGCATAACTTATACCCCATCTTCTAGTAGATGCATTTTCTTTAGAGAATCATTTTCTACATTTTTTAAGAGCTACCTCACATGAATGTAAATAAAAAAAATCTCATCAATTCTAACGTATGTGCATTCTTGCTTCAAATATGTTGCACCATCTACTAGCCAACACGTTTAATTAACGCCTATGTTCAGGTGAAGGCAATTTTCTATAAAATGAAAGGAATATATTCATCGCAATTGTTAGTAAATGAAAATGGTAAAATCATTGTTCATCCGAGGTTTTGTCAGTATTTGAAAACATAAAAAGGGGGGGGGGGGGGGGGTCTACTTTCTTGGCTTATGCAATTAATGCTCTTTAATATTAACTTGATTTTGAGCTCATTCATCCTTTACTTTGCAGCTAAAGCATTTGAGCCTTGTTTTCTTCTAAATTTTTATTGAATGGCTCTTTCACGTGGATCAGGTTATGATTTGATCATCTTCATTCATATGAATAACTCATCTGTATTTGGTTGTGAATTAGTTTGATCAGAATTGTGTGGAAACTTATGTTGCTATTAACTGAGCTACCCAATAAAATTCATATGGGGGGTTATTGTTGATGTCTGATCTACTATTTTACATAAAGCAGTCACATTCATCATTCTTGTATTGTTCTGATTTTAGTCCCAAGTCTCTCAACTTATGTAGTATAATTTGCTCTTTGTTAAATGAGCATCATACTTAACAAAACTATTAGCAGCATAAGCAGTGCATTCCTGAAATTTTGATTATGCATGTCTATTTACACATATGTAGTTTTAATATCATTAGAATGTATAGGTTTATGAAAACCAATAATAGCCATCTTGCATTATTGCTCTCAGGGCATCTGTCTGAATGCAACAGAAGGGTACATCAGGAAATTCAAAAGACAGAAGATAGAAACAAGTGATCGTAATGAAGATGGAAAAAATATCAACAAAAATGAAATGGCATTAAAGATAAAACATGAAAGATGCATGCGCTCTACTGGTACAAATGTAGAAGGCCGCTTAGTCGACTGGATGAGCATGGATGAGACTCAATTTTCGCACTTTGATAAGATTAAAGATGGTGAATGTGCTGCAGATTGTGATGATGATGATACAGATGAAACCGAGAATGAAGATGATGATTGTTATGAAGAGGATGAAACTACGGAAAATGACGAGAATATTGGAAGCACTAATAAAACAAAGGAGCTGCTTCTTGGACAAAGCTTCCATCCAAGTGGTCAGAGAGAGCCACTAGGTCCGCATGGAAGCCAAGTATCAAATGAAGGTACAATCGAGAATCGAAAACCACCTGATGTAGAAGCAGTGCACAACCAAGGGAATCCAAGAAAAGTTAATAAGGAAGAAGTTATAAAAATTGGAGAGGGCAAGGCACCAGAAGAGATTTTTATCTCCAGGAAGGAGGTTTTTGGTGCAGAGTCTGGAAGCATACCAGTGAATAAAAAGCCTGCAAAGGTTCCATTCTGTCCGAAAGAAGTAAAGAGAATTCTTGAATCAGACTCACTGTTATTGAAAAATGCTCAGTCCCACACCATTAGAAAAATCATAGTCTTTGCATCTCTTGGTATAATGCATGGATGTGAAGATATGTATGAGTTAGACTTCAATCATTTTAGCATTTTGAGGAAGGGGGAGCCATATGTATCTCCAAAGAACCCTGGGGTAGGCATTTTGCAAACTTTTTGTTATGATTTGCTTCAACAAGATAGTTTATTAGGCATTAGCTATTGAGAGATTTGAGATAATTTTTACTTTTCATGTATCCTCTGTCTTACTCATCAGTTAAATACGCTACTCGATCATTTATTAGCAGGAGCATGTGCTATATGAGAACCCTGGAGTGAGGAGGAAAGTTTTCTCTCCAAATCGTCAGAAGCCAACACTGTGCCCTGTTCAAATTCTCGAGGAGGAAAAGGCTATGCGTCCGTCTGATCCTAGCTGCCCCTCATGCTTGTTCTTATGCATCAAGTATGGTGGGAGGACAAGAAATCTTCCCCAAAATGAGTAAGTACTGCAACTACTTTCCCAATTTTTTCATTTTTATACGTACTATAACTGAGAAGAGGCAATGAAATTTCTTTTTATAGTCCTGAATTATCATGCCTTAAATCCTTACCTAAACAAACTTGACCATCTTAACGGCTAGGGAAGCTTGTGTCTTCAGTCAGGCCTTCCAAAAGAACTGAGAAGTTGGTCATTTGATTGTAACTTGTTAATGTTGTGCCCTTCCCTTAGACTAACCTACAATTCTGATTTTTTCCAGATATGTCAGGCAGAGAATGGGAAGAAACAAGCTGAAATCTTTTGGCCCTCTTATGTGTCAAATGGCAATGCTAGTCCATGTCCGCAGCGGGAGCTTCTTCTTCAAGGCCCTGGGCATCACTCTTTTGTTCATGGCCGGTTTTCCAAATGACCTTGTCCAAAGGGAAACAAAGCACCGAAATCTAGACTTGCTGCAAAAATATTACAGGTATAAGACGTTAAAAGTCGTTGGACATGTAAATTGGTAAAACACCTCACACGCTGATTAAACTTACCAATACCCTAACCCTATGCAATTCACCTAAACGCCTTTGTGTAATATTTTAAGCAAGCAGCATAATTGTAAGATGGTCATACACAGCATTTTAAGCAGTCCCTTTTCTAAAAATTTGTGT
>MKYO02002116.1:633962-645728 GCA_002013955.2 Citrus medica
AAAGCTTCCATCCAAGTGGTCAGAGAGAGCCACTAGGTCCGCATGGAAGCCAAGTATCAAATGAAGGTACAATCGAGAATCGAAAACCACCTGATGTAGAAGCAGTGCACAACCAAGGGAATCCAAGAAAAGTTAATAAGGAAGAAGTTATAAAAATTGGAGAGGGCAAGGCACCAGAAGAGATTTTTATCTCCAGGAAGGAGGTTTTTGGTGCAGGGTCTGGAAGCATACCAGTGAATAAAAAGCCTGCAAAGGTTCCATTCTGTCCGAAAGAAGTAAAGAGAATTCTTGAATCAGACTCACTGTTATTGAAAAATGCTCAGTCCCACACCATTAGAAAAATCATAGTCTTTGCATCTCTTGGTATAATGCATGGATGTGAAGATATGTATGAGTTAGACTTCAATCATTTTAGCATTTTGAGGAAGGGGGAGCCATATGTATCTCCAAAGAACCCTGGGGTAGGCATTTTGCAAACTTTTTGTTATGATTTGCTTCAACAAGATAGTTTATTAGGCATTAGCTATTGAGAGATTTGAGATAATTTTTACTTTTCATGTATCCTCTGTCTTACTCATCAGTTAAATACGCTAATCGATCATTTTTTAGCAGGAGCATGTGCTATATGAGAACCCTGGAGTGAGGAGGAAAGTTTTCTCTCCAAATCGTCAGAAGCCAACACTGTGCCCTGTTCAAATTCTCGAGGAGGAAAAGGCTATGCGTCCGTCTGATCCTAGCTGCCCCTCATGCTTGTTCTTATGCATCAAGTATGGTGGGAGGACAAGAAATCTTCCCCAAAATGAGTAAGTACTACTACTACTTTCCCAATTTTTTCATTTTTATACGTACTATAACTGAGAAGAGGCAATGAAATTTCTTTTTATAGTCCTGAATTATCATGCCTTAAATCCTTACCTAAACAAACTTGACCATCTTAACGGCTAGGGAAGCTTGTGTCTTCAGTCAGGCCTTCCAAAAGAACTGAGAAGTTGGTCATTTGATTGTAACTTGTTAATGTTGTGCCCTTCCCTTAGACTAACCTACAATTCTGATTTTTTCCAGATATGTCAGGCAGAGAATGGGAAGAAACAAGCTGAAATCTTTTGGCCCTCTTATGTGTCAAATGGCAATGCTAGTCCATGTCCGCAGCGGGAGCTTCTTCTTCAAGGCCCTGGGCATCACTCTTTTGTTCATGGCCGGTTTTCCAAATGACCTTGTCCAAAGGGAAACAAAGCACCGAAATCTAGACTTGCTGCAAAAATATTACAGGTATAAGACGTTAAAAGTCGTTGGACATGTAAATTGGTAAAACGCCTCACACGCTGATTAAACTTACCAATACCCTAACCCTATGCAATTCACCTAAACGGCTTTGTGTAATATTTTAAGCAAGCAGCATAATTGTAAGATGGTCATACACAGCATTTTAAGCAGTCCCTTTTCTAAAAATTTGTGTGTCCTTTAGAAGCAAGGTGATTGATCCCTAAACAAATTAAAATCTCTGTATATTGCTGTGTTACATCAGGGCATTAAACTTGAGATGTAATCTCCTCATTTCTTGCTTTAACGCACTCTTCACCCCGTGGCCTAGTTACTCTTAGCAGTAGATTTTTAACAGTTTAATGACTTCACAGTTCACACGACCTTGCTGCTGCAGGACGGATGATGATGCTGAACGAGAGGAATTATTTCTTCCACATCAGGCAGCTTCTGATACTGTTAGTTCTCAACTCTTAATTGTTCTCTTTATTAAGAGTTGTTAAACAGTTTCTCAATAAGCTTCTTGCTTTTCCAGCAGGCCAGTCTTCGTTCTCAGCAGTTGATTGCAAAGACAACTTCAACAAAATCTAAGGTCAGGAAACAATCAAAAACCACAAGTAAGCCTCAAAACATGCCAAGATCCTCAATTCAGCAGCCAGCACCTTCAACCACTATGCCTCCTATCCAGTTTGGGCTGATGGGCTATGCGTCTATTCAAGCTAATGCCCTGGCAGGATTTCAATCTATGCCATCTCAGACTCATGCAGATACCCCAGTGATTACCGGTTCTGACACCAAAGTCTCCTACCCCAATCAAACCCCCGATCATAAGTTCCCACCACAGGCCACAAATACATTCATGCCTATGTTATATTGGCCTCCACCAAATGCATTTCCTCCTGGTTCCTACCCAGCCCCATATGGTTACCAATCTTTTCCATTTCCAGCTAATGCAAATTATGTATCCATCTATCCACAAACATACAATAATAACCTTCCCTCCTGCAGTCCTTTTATCCCCAAGGTAGTCGAAGCTACTGCAAAGAACAATAACGCGGCCTTGGAGGAATCTGATAGTGACTCAGATAGCAGTTCAAGCAGCACATATCCGAAAGAGGCAATAGCAAGTTGCAAGTAGTCTAATTGAATTTTTGTAAATGAGCCTCATTGGAAAATAAACTTAGTTAAAGGAAAGCAATCTAATGCCTACTGGGGCAAATGTAATTTCTCGCTCCTAAGTTTTTAGAGCCTCCAGTCTTTGCATCAGTGAAGTATCTATATGAATTATGATCTCAACTTTTGCATATATCCGAATATCATGGTCTGTTTTCATCAGTAGCTTAAAATTTAAATCAATAACATAACTCTGTTGAAAATGAAAACACAAGACGATTGCTTATAATCACTGAACTTTGTAAGAGGGACAGCTACATGACCACTGTTTGTGATCATCAGAGCACTATTCTTACTTAACTGCTACAATGTTCATAATATTTGTTTCCACAATTGCATTCCAATGGAATATTACTTTCAATGTGGAAATGCAACATTAGAAACTTAAAAAGGAAGGCAACACCTTCCAAAGTTGAAGCGGAAATTTTCTCAGTGAGCGCATTGTGAGTACAAAATTCATACTTCACATCTCTTGCATTCTCTCTTTGACCCTGAGTGAGTTTTTTGCACATTGCTCTACTACATTCTGGCTGCGTGATACGACTTGGCCCATTGCTGTGAATCAGATCGAGCTCCAGGAGACAGCAAGGGAAGAAACCCAGCCTACAGAAATGGAAGAAGCACAACCCTTGAATGAGACTCAAGATAAAGAGCAGTTCAAGACATGTCCAGCTCGCGCAAGAAAGAAACCAGGATGGCTCAAAGACTTTGTTATTTGAAGAAAGTTCGAGAATGCTTGGGATATCAGAATAGCGAATATTGTCCTGTTTCAATTATTGTTTTGCTGCTATTATCGATTTTATTATATTTAGTTAGTTAAAGGTGCGTGACTGTTTCGGCAGGAAGAATATATTTGTACTGTCAAGGGACCCGTGAGGTCATTCAAGAAATAGAACATTTTGTCTTTTTTCTCAACTTCGACTTCTCTCTTTTCTCTACAACTCCCCTACCCCATTTTTCTTCCTCTTTTCAAATTCTCTTCCCCACCGATAGGAGTCTGCACTCGCTCAAAGAATGTCGTATCAATTGGTGCTTTCATTGCATTTTATCTCTTTACACATTAAAAAAAAACCACAAAACAAAACAAAAAAAATGCCTATAACAGAGGCCACGACTGATTCAGTGATTCTCTCTACCATGAAGACGCTCATTGAAAATCAAACGCTTGCTGTTCATCAGACCTTACAGCAATATATGTCCATGGTTGATTCTCGATTTGAGGAGTTCCGTTCCCAAATTAATGGTTCCTTCGGAGCTTCCGTGGGTTCTTCTCATCCAACGGTGCCGGAACCGACATTTTCGCCTGCACTGTCAGGTGTTACTGATATCTCTCCTCTGTTGCGTTCTATGAAAATGGATGTCCCCAAATTTAATGGCACTGATCCGAATGGTTGGGATTTTTGCATCAACGAGTTCTTCGATTTTCATGGCACCCATGACCATTTACGCCTCCGTATTGTATCTTTTCACATGGAGGGGAAAGCAGCAGCATGGTATCAATGGATGAAGGCCAACAACTTGCTAAGCACTTGGCAGAATTTTTTACTCAATCTTAAGCAAAGATTTGGTACATCTATATATGAAGATCATCAAGGTAACCTCTCCAAACTTACTCAAACATCGACTGTTGCTGATTTTCAATCCGCCTTTGAGGATTTGATGAACAAGGTCACGGGCATCTCAGAACCACTGCTGGTTAGTTTCTTTATCACGGGCTTGAAACCCGATATCCGACGAGAACTATTATTTGCAAGACCCACATATCTCATGGAGGCTTTTGCTTTAGCCAAAGCTTATGAGGCACGATCGGAAGAAATCAAGACCTTTAGCCGATCTTGGACAAAATGGACACCTTCATCTACTCACACTCACCAATCCACCATTACTGCTTCACCAAATCCTGCACATAAAACACCAACAACAAGTCCTCTTCCTAGTTCGTCAGCCACTAAACAACCACCTCAACCCCGATTATTGCCTACTCCTACCCTGCCTATTCGTAGTTTAACTCCAGCAGAGTTAAGAGAGAAAAGAGAAAAAGGGCTATGTTACAATTGCGACCAAAAATATCATGCCACACATCGTTGTCATAGCAAGTTTCTGTTACTAATGGGTACCGATGATGAAGATGATGAGCTGAGTGATGACACTTTTATTCATGAACAACCAGAAGAAGTAGTCACAGCTGACATATCCAGTTTGAATGCCTTAACTGGACAATCTAATCCACGATCTTTAAGGGTGCTGGGCATCGTTGCCAGCTATCAGTTTCAGGTGTTAATCGACAGTGGCAGTACTCATAATTTTCTTAAGCCGCCGTTGGCTGAACGACTTGGCCTTTCCGTTCAAGCTATAACTCTTTTTCGAGTTTACATTGGCAATGGTGATTTTCTCACTTGTCGATTTCTCTGCCCTAAGGTGCCTATCAATATGCAGAGGTATGAATTTCTTTTAGACTTCTTCATTTTGCCAATCGAAGGCCCATATGCTGTCCTTGGGATTCAATGGTTACAAAGCTTGGGAATAATTTCTATGGATTACTCTAAGATGATGATGGAGTTTAAGTGGGAGGGACAATCTGTCATTTTATGTGGAGACCCAATTCCAAACCCAAATATGATCTCTTTTAATCAGTTTCAGGCCTTGCTATCCAATTCCAAAATCGACAGCTTATTTGAACTTCATTCTCTACCAACTGAACCAACAACAACTCACACATCTACCAACACATTACCAGATAACGACTTAGCATTTCCAGAGTCGTTGCCTGAATCTATTACTACTCTCTTTAAAAAATTTAAAGCATTATTTGCTTCACCCACTAGTCTTCCCCCTCAACGGTTATTTGATCACAGAATACATCTTATTCCCAATTCCAAACCAGTCAACGTTCGCCCATATCGGTATCCTTATTTTCAGAAAACTGAAATGGAGAAATTGGTGAGAGAAATGTTAACCCAAGGCATCATAAAACCCAGCCAAAGCCCGTTTTCTTCACCGGTAATGCTAGTAAAGAAAAAAGATAGCTCGTATAGATTCTGTGTGGATTACTGCGCTGTGAATGCAGTGACAGTAAAGGAAAAATTTCCCATCCCAACCATTGATGAATTGTTTGACGAATTGGGCGGTGCTCGGATTTTCAGCAAACTTGATCTACGAGCCGTATACCACCAGATAAGAGTTCACAAGAGGGATACTTATAAAACAGCGTTTCGCACGCATGAAGGACACTACGAGTTTCTTGTTATGCCGTTTGGTTTGACCAACGCGCCATCCACTTTTCAAGCAACAATGAACCAGCTATTTGCTTTTTTTTTACGCAAATTTGTTATTGTCTTTTTTGATGATATATTGGTATATAGTGCATCATTGGCTGATCATGTGTGTCATTTGGAGCAGGTCATGAGTTGTCTATACGCATCTCAATTTTATGTCAAACTCTCCAAATGTTTATTTTGTCAGGAATCTATTGATTATTTGGGCCATATAGTGTCGGCTCGAGGAGTACATGCAGACCCTCAAAAGATCACAGCCATGGTGGATTGGCCTTTACCGAAATCGGTGAAGCAACTGAGAGGGTTCTTGGGGCTGACCGGGTACTACCGACGATTTATGCAAGGCTATGCAACCATCGCAGCTCCTCTCACCGAGTTGCTTTGTAAGGAGGCTTTTCATTGGAATCTTGTAGCTACTCAAGCTTTTTAAGCATTAAAGAAGGCCTTTGTGGAAGCTCCTGTACTTCACTTGCCGAATTTTACCTTGGAGTTCGTCATTGAGACCGATGCTTCTAATGTTAGGATTGGTGCCGTGCTAATGCAAGCCGGGCATCCTCTATCTTATTTTAGCAAAAAGTTGGGTCCTCGAATGCGTGCATCCTCGACATATTTGAAGGAATTATATGCTATTGTCGCTGCAGTTCAAAAATGGCGTCAATACCTCATTGGCCGATTTTTCTTTATACGCACTGACCATAAAAACATAAAGGAATTATTTCAACAAGTTATTCACACACCAGAGCAGCAATTTTACATTCGCAAGTTGATGGGTTATCAATTCAGAATTGATTATAAAGCTAGTAACTCCAATAAAGCTACTGATGCTTTATCACAAATTCATGATGAAAATGTGACGGAAGAGCCAAAACCAACCGCTCTTTGTTTGTCGTTGGTAAGTCAACCTTCTAGTGAAATATCGGCAGCTCTGCATAAGGAAAATGACTCCCTTCCTGATATGAAACAACTCCAACAGAGGTATACAGCCGGTTCACTCACTTCTAATTTCTCAGTTCAAGGAGGGTTACTGCTATTTCGACATCGGTATTATCTCAGCCCCCACTCATCATTAAAAACCATGCTACTCAAAGAATTTCATGAGACACCTATGGCAGGACATGCTGGTATTAAAAAGACATTGGTACGTCTTTCATCTACTTTCTTTTGGCCTAAGATGAGGAAAGATGTTGAGCAACATGTAGCCGCTTGCCTTGTTTGCCAGCAAATTAAATATTCAACTCAAGCGCCGGCGGGTCTGTTACAACCTTTGCATGTTCCTTCATTAGTTTGGGATGAGTTAACCATGGATTTCATTACAGGGCTGCCACTTTCGAGAGGATTTGAAGTAATTCTAGTTGTTGTAGACCGTTTATCAAAGTCAGCTCACTTTGGAGCCTTGCCTTCTCAATTTACTGCTGTCAAAACAACAAATTTATTTGCTGACATGGTTGTAAAGTTACATGGATTTCCTAGCTCTATTATTTCAAATCGTGATCCTATCTTCATGAGCAACTTTTGGTAGAAATTGTTTGAATTAAGTGGGACACAGTTACGCCACAGCACGGCCTATCACCCTCAAACGGATGGCCAATCCGAAGTAGTTAATAGGGGGCTTGAGTAATATTTACGAGCCTTCACACAAGACAAGCCACAGACATGGTTTTCTTTTTTAGGGTGGGCTGAATTTTGCTACAATACAAGTTATCACAGCAGTTTGCGTATGACTCCCTTTCAAGCCCTTTATGGCCGACTTCCTCCTACAATTCCAAGTTACTCAAAGGGCTCTACTTCAATCCAAGCTTTGGAAGACATGTTAATTGAGAGGGATTCCATGCTTTGCTCATTGAAAGAGAACTTACGACAAGCACAGCACCGAATGGCTCAAAAGGCTAACTTACATCGCCGAGAAACTCAATTGCAGGTGGATGATAAAGTGCTGGTGCGCCTTCAGCCATATCGTCAGGCATCAGTTGCTAAACGCTCATCTCACAAGCTGGCAAGGCGCTATTATGGACCATTCGCCATGGTTGAGCGCATTGGACCTGTTGCTTACAAGTTAGATTTACCCACAGATTGTCGAATTCACCCGGTGTTTCATATTTCCTTACTCAAACATTATGTGGGAAACTCTTCCATTGATGTTTATTCACTGCCTTCGGGAAGTGTGGATAACAAGCCCTTTTCACTGCCAATTGCTATTTGTGCTGAGCGATACTTCGACAAGGCAAATAAATTCCATAAATTTTGGTGCAATGGTCAAATAGCTCACCAGAAAATTCAACTTGGGAGGACTTTGAGGAATTTCATAAACTCTATCCTGCACTACACCTTGAGGACAAGGTACGCTTTCAAGGAATGAGGAATGATACGACTTGGCCCATTGCTGTGAATCAGATCGAGCTCCAGGAGACAGCAAGGGAAGAAACCCAGCCTACAGAAATAGAAGAAGCAAAACCCTTGAATGAGACTCAAGATAGAGAGCAGTTCAAGACATGTCCAGCTCGCGCAAGAAAGAAACTAGGATGGCTCAAAGACTTTGTTATTTGAAGAAAGTTCAAGAATGCTTGGGATATCAGAATAGTGAATATTGTCCTGTTTCAATTATTGTTTTGCTGCTATTATCGATTTTATTATATTTAGTTAGTTAAAGGTGCGTGACTGTTTCGGTAGGAAGAATATATTTGTACTGTCAAGGGACCCGTGAAGTCATTCAAGAAATAAAACATTTTGTCTTTTTTCTCAGCTTCGACTTCTCTCTTTTCTCTGCAACTCCCCTGCCCTATTTTTCTTCCTCTCTTCAAATTTTCAGCTCAAGACAGGTCCAGCTCGCGCGAGAAAGAAACCAGGATGGCTCAAATACTTTGTCATTTGAGGAATGTTCGAGAATGCTCGAGATATCATAATAACGAATATTGTTCTGTTTTCAATTATTATTTTATTGTTATCAATTTTATTCTATTTAGTTAGTTAAGGGTGCGTAGCTGTTTTTGGAAGGGAGAATATATTGTACTGTCAAGGGACCCGTGGGGGATATAAAAAAGAATATATCATTTTTGTCTTTTTTCAGCTTCGTCTTCTTTCTCTTCTCTGCAACTCCCATGTCCCCTTTTTCTTTCTTCAAATTTTTTTCCCACAGATTGGAGCTTGCACTCACTCAAAGAGTGTCGTATCAACTGGTGCTTTCAATGCATTTCATCTCTTCATACAACAAAACAAAAAAAAGAAGAAAAATAGATGTCTCTCACAGAACCAACGATTGATTCAGCAGTTCTCTCTACCATGAAGACGCTCATTGAAAATCAAACGCTTGATGTTCATCAGACCTTACAGCAATATATGTCCACGGTGGATTCTCGATTTGAGGAGTTACGTTCCCAAATCAATGGTTCCGTCGGAGCGTCAGTGGGTTCTTCTCGCCCAATGGCACCGGAACCAGCGTCTTCAACTATATTGTCAGGTGTTTCTGATATCTCTCCTCTGTTGCGTTCTATGAAAATGGATGTCCCGAAATTTGATGGCACTGATCTGACTGGTTGGGATTTTCGAATCAATGAGTTCTTTGATGTTCACGGCACCCCTGACCATTTACGCTTTCGTATTGTATCTTTTCACATGGAGGGAAAAGCAGCAGCATGGTATCAATGGATGAAGGCCAACAACTTGCTGAGCACTTGGCAGAATTTTTTACTCAATCTTAAGCAAAGATTTGGTACATCCATGTATGAAGATCATCAAGGTAACCTCTCCAAGCTCTCCAAAACGTCGACTGTTGCTGATTTTCTGTCTGCCTTTGAGGATTTGATTAACAAGGTAACGGGCATCTCTGAGCCATTGTTGGTTAGTTTCTTTATCACGGGCTTAAAACCCGATATCAGACGAGAATTATTATTTGCAAGACCCACATCTCTCATAGAGGCTTTTGCTTTAGCCAAAGCTTATGAGGCACGATCGGAAGAAATCAAGACCTCTACCCGTTCTTGGACAAAGTGGACACCCTCATCTACTCACACCCACCAATCCACCATTACTGCCTCCCCACATCCTGCATCATATAAAACCACAACAACAACTCCTCTTCCTAGTTTGTCAGCCACTAAACAGCCACCTCAACCCCCATTATTGCCTACTCCCACCTTGCCCATTCGTCGATTAACTCCAACAGAATTAAGAGAGAAAAGAGAAAAAGGGCTTTGTTACAACTGCAACAAAAAATATAGTGCCACACATCGCTGTCGTAGCAAGTTTTTGTTATTAATGGGTACGGATGATGACGATGATGATGAAATACAAGTATGCAACCCAAGAGGGGGGGTGAATTGGAATTCTAAAAAATTATTCAATTTATTAAAGAAAATCTTAATGCAATTATAAATCAAATTCAAAACAATAACAATTAAGATGATCACAATATAAAAAGATAAGGAAAGAGGGATTCAAACACCGAGATTTTTACGTGGTTCGGCCAACCTCGCCTACGTCCACGCCTCCAAGCTTTCCGGGCTTGAGGATTCCACTAAGCAAGCCTCCAAGGCTTCAAATGCTTACACTTGACTTCCAAGGTGTCAATGGACCTTTACAACAAGAGATTATTCCCAATCTCTTAACCCAAGTGTATCCCAACACTTACAATCACTCAAAGTAAAAGATTACAAACTGTTTTTGCCTCTCACAATATATAAGATTACACAATGATGCTTAATATGTGAATAGATGAAGCAAGAGTGTGTTCTAAGCTCTATGAAGGTTGTATTCTCGAATATTAGCTCAATGGTCGTGTTGTGATCAACCTTTGTTTGGATTAGAATGAGCTTATTTATAGTAGCAGCTGAAAACTAGCCGTTATAGACTGTCTGCACACTGTCGGATCGCCGTTAACTAGATATCGGATCGCCGTTTGACTGGTCAATATGACCGTTGAGCTGATTTTTCAAATTGTCGGATCGCCGTTTTGTAGATGTCGGATCGCCGTTTATGTCCAGAGGCTATACTTCAGTTCTGGTTAATATCGGCGAGCCGTTTATCAAAATTGTCGGATCACCGTTTTTATCCAGAGGCTACTGGATGATATCGGTGAGCCGCTTCTCGATCATGTCGGTTCGACGTTTATGTAAAGAGACTGCCCTTCAGTTCTGGTTGATATCGGCGAGCCGTTTAGTAACATATCGGTGCGCCGTTTAGGTCCAGAGGCTACTGGTTAATATCGGCGAGCCGTTTATCACACATGTCGGTGTGCCGTTTACATCTAGAGACTAATCTCCATTTCTGCTTGAAATCGGCGAGCCGTTTATTACAAATGTCGGTTCACCGTTTTTCATAAAAACTGTTACAGTGAGCTATTTTTGCAAGAAGACTGTTTTGACTCCAAATCTTTACTATTCTTTATGAGGCTTGTTTAAAGATAGTGAAAATCATGTTGAACTCTTAAAAGATTAACTAAAACTTAATCATGTTTGTTATCATCAAAATCAATGAAGAATTATTTAGGTTAACAATCTCCCCCTTTTTGATGATGACAAACTTTTCAAAAACAATACTAGTGTAATTTTGCTCCCCCTAAATATGTGCTCCCCCTAAGTAAAATTTTAAAAGACTTGTTAACTCCTTTTAAAAAAAAATTTAACAGTTAATCTCAAATTTTTAAAACATGACAGATAGATTAAAAATTATGCCAATTACCAATAAACTCATTTCTCTCTCCCTTCATCATCAAAAAAGACAGAGGCACGATGAATGACTTATGGTTAGAAAAATTTTGGCAGAATCTCCCCTGAAATGTGAGTATATCCTCAATAATACATAGAGTCAAAGCGAAAAGCACTTCCATAGAAGTATACCACTATATCAACGAACCGCCATACCAACAGATTCATACTTCCAGAATGAGCAAGGTAATCAATATAATACCAAAAACAACCCAAACATGAATTATCATAATTAATTATCAAGAGCATAATCACAAAACACATAATACTCAGAACACAAATAATATCATACACATGCAGCAAATGAAATGAGAAAATGTCTGTACGAAAGACAGAGGGGCAGAGAAATCTAAGATGGA
>MKYO02002117.1:0-17343 GCA_002013955.2 Citrus medica
AGCCATTGTCCAAAGTATTAGTGATCAAGAAAGTAGAAAATTCTGCTTGATCTGACGAATTTAAAAAAACAATTGAAAGAAAAATAATAATTAACTCTCTTTTTATATCAATTGGCTCCAAGACCTAATTTTATTATACAAAAGATTCAATAACATAAAAGTATGAAATCAATCGTCATTTAAGTTGTTGGCCATTTGTATTCTAAATCAGTTCCCATATTACCATTGCTAGCTACAGAACGGAACTACCCTATAAAAGGTTGAACAAAGAACTTGTTGCGGGCTACGACAATGATATGTGTTTGCAAGAAGAAGTTGGAACAAGGTCAATGACAAGCAATATCGTAGCAACAATAGAATATTTAGCTCACAACAAGGGGGTGGACGTACGCATGTATTGCTATTCGTTTGCATTCTTTTTGACAAACGGAAACGTTAAAAAGTTTGTTGTTAGAAGAAACAAGGTTCCTGAATAATGATAATTTTTATTCAAAAGTCTAAATTAATAAAATTAAAATTTTGAGCCCCTTTTATAATAAGTCTAAATATTACGAATTTAACAAAATAGACAAATTCAAAATATTATTTTATAATAAAATTCTCCTAATCGAAATAAGAAATCTAAAATAAATGGTGTCCAAATCTAACTTCCAAAAAAAACTAGTTTTGGTGGAATTTATTCCAAAATTCTACACAAAAAAACCAATTTTTTCGACCTATTTTTAGAATAATCTCAGCAGAAATTATGAGAGCCTCCCAGACAGCGGTGGGGCAACACCTTGGAGAACCTCTAGCGGCCAAAGGAATGTCGCAGGGGAGAAGAATGGTGTTGCTTTTTTAGAGAAACCCAACTTCTCTCCTTGGGACTCAGGCCGAAAGCAATAGCACACCGATTTTGGGCATTTTTTCATGGGCCGCCCTAGGGCTGCCGTGAAAATTTGAAATTGGCTTCTAAACGCACCTTCCCGCGGGCAGCACGATGCCACCTAAAAAGACGAGAGTCCGTGGAAATTTCCAACCATACTTTCTAGTTTCTCTCATTATTGTTTTTCCTTTTCGACTTTTCTCGACAATATGTTGGAATTCGCTTTTGCAAGTGGGCAGGAGGTAAACCACTTGTGGTCTATGAACTCATGTTCGCTATTTATAATAATATTGGGACCAGGATCCAGTGCTGAATTGAGCTTGTGCGCAGCACCGGATCAATAGTCAATAATTGCCTTATGTGGATCCCAAGTAATTGCTGACCATTGATTCGGTGCTGAGCACAAGCTCAGCTCAGCACCGGATCCGCTTCCATAATATTGGGTGTTATTGTTATGAGGACGTATTGGCATGATTAATAATAGCAGACCCCAGGAATTAGCTTTGACAACACTGTTCAGTCTTGAAACTAGAGAATATTAGGCTATCAGTCCGTCATATTCGGAAAGGAATGGCCATCCAAATTCAAGATTATTCCCTTTTGGCTAGCTGCTTGCCTGCTTCATTGGTGCTTCAGTATTGTAATAGTAACAGAGGATCAAGCAACACTGTTTTCCAACTTTGTTAGTCTTGGTGCATAATGTTGTTAGGCACAATTAAACTTTTATTAAAAAAGAAAAAGATAAATAAATCTTTCACTACTCTTGTAATGACAAAGGACTTGAATATATATGCATTGTTTGGTTGAAGAAATATTTTCAATGAATCAACTGATCACCCAATTATACAGTGGTGATTTTTTCCCCCCTGTTTCGAGTACGAGTACGAGTACGAGTACTTAATAAGATGATTTAAACCAAAAATAACGTGGGAAAGTTCATTTCCAGAAAAGAGCATTAGTATTATTTTTTCGCTGGCGAAAGTTAACTGGAAAGGAATATCGTTATAGCAATGTCCAACATTTTAAAGAAAACAAATGGACCTTCTTTCGCTCGGCATTTATGCCTTTTTTTTTTCTTCTGATGCAGTAAGGTCTTCAGTTTCAATATTGTTTGAGAAATTATTTTCTTTTATAAAAAATAAACACCAGCGACAAACGTGAAAGACAAACATAGAATTTTAATATTTATTTACTACAGGAATCCTAAAGACAACAACAGATTCCTGCTTATTACGAAATAAGTAAAGCTTTCCCATTCACCGGCAAGCTGTAGCATAGATCACTTCTTTATCAATTAATCCTGCAAAAGAAACACAGAAGAGCAATGGTTAATGTGCATAGGGAAATCTAGAATACAAAAAAAAAAAAAAAAGAGTGAAAGAAAGTACTTGGAACAATCGACATTGGGTGAAACAGGAACAGGCAAGGTGATTCCGCAGTTGGTAGGGAGGGCCTGGGCTAATTGGGAATTAGGATTCATTTTCTGGGCTGCTGTCTTAATGCATCCACAAGCGGTTTTCTTATCAGCAGTGCTTGTTGCAGCAGATGCAAGAGCTGAGGCTCCACTGCAACATGCAGTTGGTGGTTTCCCAGATCCACTCTTAAGGTAATTCACACAAGGTCTCAGGTCTTTCAACACATCACTACAAGAAATTGCAGCCTCTGACTTAGGAGTGAGAAAGAGAAACATGATAAGAGCAGCAATGGCTGAGACTACTACCCTTGAGGAGTTCATGGTTACTAACTTAAGCTTGCTCTTCATTCGTTCTGACTTTTTATAGAGAACTTATTAGAGCGAAGCTCAAGAGTAAGTTTCAGAAAATTTATGTAAACTTTTTCACTCATTTGATTTAATTTTGGAGTGCAAGAAAGAGAGAAAGCAGTGATCATGATTCATTAGTTTTTCTAGACATTAGGTAGGACTATCACCAAGCAGGGTCTACAAAAAATTTATGAAAAAGCCAATGCAAGTGTACCGCGTTAACTTGTACACTAAAACACGAAATGGAAACACGCTTGCGTTGCTTCAATCTTGCCTTGCCGTCCAGCAATTTTATGGTTACTTAGACTGCTCAACTTAAATTAATTAATTTAAAATTATATATAATAATATTTTAAAATCTTATATAACGTATAAGAATAAAAGATTAAGAATTATATAAATTTAGATGAAGTTGATGTAGCAACTGCCACCTTTTATTTTTTAATTCTCATGCATCAATTGCCACGTCTGCACGATGCTCTTCTTCGAAGTCTTTCTAGGAAGGGGAAGGACTTAAACATTGATAATCGCATTGAAAGCTAAATAGTTCGTTACGTATTCTAAAACAATCACAACAATTAATTGTTTAAAATGTGTACCGAAATAGGATTTCATATCATAGGTCACCACACCAGACAATTAATGAACCGTGTTGCACATGCCTGGATTTCTCAAACACCAAAGTGGCTGAATGGGCTCCGCTCCAATCCCTCTGCTTACCATTCGGTACCTCCATTCATTCAACCGATCCGTTGCTTGTGCATATCTCTTGATGCCCGTCTCCTCATCGCGATTACCTGACCACAACGCCTCTGCCATTGCTGAAGTTCTCGGCCAAAGGCGGACATCTAGTACTTTTGGGTCAGCTTGCTCGGACCATAATGCCACCTCCCCACCAAGCACCATTTTAGCCTCTTCCTCACTGAGACCATATGTTATGTCGTAATCATAAATGGTTTGCCATGTTTTGAAGGGTCCACACCATGAGCCACCGTTATTTGCAGATGAAGAAGGCTGAAGCTGATCATACTGACTATCGTTCCCAAGAAAGTCCCCATGACCACAATCCAAATAATAGAACTCGGATGACGAGACAATGGCCCTGTATCCGGCATCAATAATCCTTTTGGTGTTATTGGGACCATTGTTCCATGTTTGTAAGATAGTGTGTTCCTTGGGAAGAAATGAGGGGCGTACATTAACATTGTCATCCAACAAAACATCCTCCCAATACACCACTGTGCGATTAAAGAACACAATGTAAGGGAGTGTGGAGCCAACAAACTTCTCAAGAAGTTGACTAAGAGTTCCACCATTGGATAGGAAAGACTGAATGGTGGGATCGGCTTTCCAACAACCAGGGATGATTTCATCAGCTCCCGCATGGTAGAATGCTTCTGGGAATAAGTTGACTACATCATTGATTACATTTTTCAGGATTTTGTACGTTTTTGGATTTAAGGGGTTTAGATGACCAGTTCCTGGTTCTGATGCAAGTCGGTTTGTCCAATTACTTTCAGCTGGCCACCAAAACTTGTTTGCACATGTCACAATCTCTGGGTATGCTTCTGCCCAAGATCCAGTGTGCCCCGGAGAATCAATTTCAGGAAGAACCCTCACACCGTGTGTCAAACCAAACTCAACTATCTTTTTGACGTCATCAGGAGAATACTGCATGTCATGACCGTAAGACCCCTTGGCAGCAAGATCAGGCTCAGATGGTAGCACCAATGGAAATGAATGTGAGTCGGTAATGTGCCAATGGAATACATTCATTTTGTTAAAACTCATTGCCTTGATGGTCCTGAGAATGTCATCCACTCCATAGTAATTCCTGGATGTATCAAGTATCAGCCCCCTGTGAGCAAAAAGTGGAGAGTCCCACACGTATAATCCGGATGCCACCTGCAAATTAGGCTTCCCCCAAACTAGCTGGGAGAATGTCTCAAGACCTCTCATGGCTCCCCAGACTGTGTGTGCTGTCAGGTTTGCGATGGAGGCATCAGCAGGGATGCTGAGTGTGTATGTCTCGTTCACCCCATGCTGTAGCGGAGTTAAAAGACTTTCCACAGTGATAAAGAGGGTGTGCAAGGCAGAGGACGATGAAGTGGTGATGTTGATTAATGAAGGGGTAACTAAAGGTTGGTGGTGCTCAGTCTTGATCAGTTTTAGGTAACGATTCGCTGCGGATGAGAGATAAAAATGTTTAGGTGAAGAGATGGCGAAGCTGGGGGAGAGGAGATTGGCCCGTGGTTGTGTCGTCCATGACATTATTCTTGGTTTTGGCCACACGTTTATCCCATTCCCACCTCCACCGGCAGACGCTACTGATGCGATGCATAGTTGCAAAATGAACAGTGAGAAGATCAATATGATTGCAGGAATAACACTACCATGAGGCTTTGAAATTTTTCTACTATTACTGCCCATCTACAATATTTCTCTCTGTCTGCATGCCGTATCTCTCTATGACTATTACTATATTTATAATTTGGGTGAGGTCTGAGCAAATAACAAATACTTGATGATGAATTAATAATATTTATGTTGCTCTTCTGCTGTTTGAAAGTAGACTTGTTTTTATTTGCTTTGTTTGTTGGTCATTTGGAGTTTTGCACTTGATTTCTTGCTCCGATACTACTTAAATCCCCTTATCCCCTTACATGAATTAAATTAAGTTATAGCTTAACCTAAGATTAATCATAATCAACTTAACCATGCGATTAAGTTCATTTTAGGCGGCTTTCCTGTTCAGCTCTTCTGTTATATGTATCAACAGAAAACAGTTCTAATAGTATTTTGTTTCTTTCTAAGAATCTTCTGCGTGGTTTCGAGCAAAAACATCTCTTTTGTCTATCACTATAATTATTTTATTTTCTCTTTCCTATTCCTAACTTCCCCTTTATGCTTCCTTTTTTAAACACTATAACAGTAAAATTTTCCGTAAAATTTTACTTTAAAAAAAAAAAATCACGGCTCAAGTTATTATTAGACCTATGCTTAAATGAAGAGAGAGTCTTAAATGAGTTAAACATATTACCACATTTATAAACTCATTTAATATCTTTTTTTTTAATCTCATATATAATCCTCTCATGTGAACAGGAAAATACGGGTTTCATACGAATTTGCTATTATACCGTAATGTTTTGATTCAATTAATTATAAAATTGCACGAACTCTGCATTTAGACATAGACACTAAAAAATTATTATTATTATTATTATTATTATTATTATTATTTCTTGTATATTATTTTAATTTATTGCTTAATTTAATAAACAAGGATCCCTTATTTATAATTTTTCTCTATGTACATATATATCCATTTTAAAATTAATTGATAATAAAAATGATGATTGTTGGGATCTATAATGGAAGAAAATTTAAAATAAATCACTTTTGTTTCATTGAAGGGGTAGAGTTATGCTCACAAGGTGGGGGGTGGATGAATTGTAACAACTTAAGCCCAACAATCAAATAGATATTGTCCACTATACTCACAAGGTGGAGGGATAGATGAATTGTAACATCTTAAGCCCAACGACCAAATAAATATTGCCTACATTGGGCTAGTCCATCACAGTTTTGTTATTAGACTTTAAAGCCTAAGTCTTATAAATGAATTCAGAAACTCTCTCACTAGTGATATAAGATGTTACATACTTTTTCCCTTGAAGACCTCGCGTCTTAGTGAGGGTCATTGAAAAGAATTGTAATAGTACAAGCTTGAAAAGCAAACAGATATTGTCTGTTTTAGGCATATAATTCGTCACGGTTTTATTATTGGTCTTTACAACCTAAAACACAAAACACGTATATTTAGTTAAGAGAGCCCAAGGCTTATAAGCTAGTTCAAGATTCTCTCTCTAACAATGTGGATGTTACACGAATAATGTGATAGAAAAAAACGATGCCAGCTTTGCCAATCGTCTCCAACTCTCGGCAGCAACTACTTTGAATCTTTGATCCCCTCAGCTAACTTTTGACTTCCAACCGGCCCTTCTGTCTGTATAGATACTCAAATAAAAAGTCACAGCATTCGTTGTTTAAAACTTATAATATACGATTCCCTGATTCCCGTGTAGTTTGTTTATCTATTAATTACAACTAAATTAATAACCGATCTCCATTTTTTTTTTTTTTGGTATTTTTTTCTATCGTTTGTGCTTCTGGTAACTTCAACTTTGGTGGTTGAAGAAAAAAGTTTATGAAAATAAATCAAACAATGGATGCAATTAGTAGAGGAACGTATATAATGAACTTTATCCCATGAGAAAATTAAAGTGTCATGAGAAAAGTGTAAAACCATTAAAAAAAGAAAACAAAAAGAAAAGAAAATGCATATATAAAAAATATAATGACAAACAAAGGTATTAATCCAACATATATGTAATAAGTCATCGTTTGACATTAAAAAAGAAATATATGTTTTCTAGTCAATATAAAATACCCAATCACTAATCCTAATAATTTGAACACTGCTTCAATTAATTACCAAATGCAGCATTGAATGGTAGTTAAAAAGACAAAATTGTTTGAGAAAACAATCGAGTGATTGATGAGATGCCTCAATGACAACTTTTTGTAGGAAACCTAGGATTCATGATCCTATGATAGAGCAAAAATTAGAGAAGCCTAACAGTCCATCTAGTTTTGAGGTGTAACCACCGCTGCTAAAAAAAAAGTAAATATAAAATATAAATTTATTGTGTATAATATATTTGATAAAATATAAATATTTTATTAAACAATTGTTCACCTTAATTTAAAAGTCATATTTATAAATTCGTTTGTATTTTATCAAATATATTACGATTGTTTGATTTATCAAACATTTTACAACCATAGCTTTTAATAGTTAAATGGAGATGGTTTGGGAGCAATTGAATATTGCAAGGTAACCCAAAGCATCCCCGTACCCGGTTATTATTAATTATCTGAAACTCATTGATCTTCTTAGACCTTATTATCAATCGCCGAAAAGACAAGCAACTGCTAGTATAAAAGCAAAAGGAAAAAGACAGCTTGATGTGTAAGAGAAGTGAAATTAGCTAAGAAGAGATACGATCGAAGACAATTTCATTGGCTTGCTTGCACGACAATTCCGTCGGTTGGTTCATTTGTTTGCATTCCTTTCAGAATTAATGTACTTTTAATTCGCTCGCTAGCAATATTTTTCATTCTCCTTCTAGCTTAATTTTATTCTTCCCAACATATCTTTCTTTGAATTTAAGAGATACGTATTATGGGGAATAATTGCCTTACCAACTGCAGTACTCCTGCAACAACTATCGCCAAGAAGAAGAGCAAGGGTTTGCCAATTGAAACCACGTTTAAGCTTCCCGCTCCGATACCAACATGGCCGCCAGGTACTTAACTTTCATTGCATAACCATTTATATCAAAATTTGTTTATAAAGGAACTTTTTTTAAAGTGGGATCAATTGCCCACACTCCCTTGAATGTAAATCCGCCCTTATATATATTCAGTTAGATTTCAGTTTGTACACATATTGTTCAATAATGATTGATATATGTATATATGTGTTTATGCAAGCATGTCGCAGGTGAAGGGTTTGGGAGTGGAACAATTGATCTTGGTGGATTACAAGTGCGTCAAATAACATCTTTCAAGAAAATTTGGGCCACCCATGAAGGTGGACCAGATAATGCTGGCGCTACATTTTTTGAACCATCAACCATAGATATCCCTCAAGGTTTCTTTATGCTTGGCTGCTACGCCCAACCCAACAACACCCCCCTTTTCGGATGGGTTCTTGCTGCTAAAGACAGCAGTGGTTTAAGCTTAAAGAAGCCTGTTGATTACACTCTTGTTTGGAGCAGCGAGTCTTTGAAGATCAAGCAAGATGGCGTCGCCTACGTCTGGCTACCCACACCCCCCGATGGGTACAAAAACGTTGGTCATGCCATTACAAACTCCCCTGAGAAGCCTGCATTGGATAAGATTCGCTGCGTTCGGTCTGACTTCACTGATCAATGCCAGACAGACACGTGGATATGGGGTGCAAACAAGTATGGGCTCAATGTCTTTTCCGTTAGGCCCAGTGTTAGAGGAACCGAAGAAATGGGTGTTAGTGTAGGCACGTTTGCGGCCCAGATTAATGGAAATGATAATAGTCCTACTACGTCGACGACTCTCTCTTGTCTGAAGAATATTATGGCCAAGTCCAACTTATCATCCTACAATTACATGCCTAATCTGCAACAAATTGAGACGATGGTTCAAGCTTACTCTCCTTATATTTACTTGCATCCTGACGAAAAATACCTTCCGTCTTCTGTAAGCTGGTATTTTGACAACGGGGCATTACTATACAGAAAGGGAGAGGAGTCTAAACCAATCCCAATTGAGCCGATGGGTTCGAATCTTCCACAAGGAGGCTCCAATGATGGTGCCTATTGGTTGGACCTTCCTGTAGATGACAAGGCCAAAGAGCGAGTCAAGAAAGGAGACCTACAAAACTCACAGGTTTATTTACACATTAAACCCATGCTGGGAGCAACCTACACTGACATAGCAATATGGATCTTCTACCCTTTTAATGGACCTGCGAGAGCTAAAGTTAAGTTTATTAATAATATCCCATTGGGAAAGCTAGGTGAACATGTTGGTGACTGGGAGCATGTGACATTAAGGATCAGCAACTTCAATGGGGAACTGTGGAGGGTCTTCTTGTCGCAGCATAGTGGAGGTACTTGGGTGAATGCATCAGAGCTTGAGTTTCAAAGTGGCAACAAACCTGTGACCTATGCGTCCTTAAATGGTCATGCCATGTATGCAAAGCCTGGACTAGTTTTACAAGGGAGTGACGGGATTGGAATTAGGAATGATACAGCCAAGAGCAAGATGCTGCTGGATACTGAACGTCATTTTTCAATTGTTGCTGCTGACTATTTATCGGGCTCTGCCTCCGTTATCACTGAGCCACCTTGGCTCAACTATTTTAGAGAGTGGGGTCCCAAAATCAGTTATGACATTTCCCATGAGATAAAAGAGATTGAGAAATTATTGCCTGGAAAGCTGAAGTCTGCTTTTCAAAAGTTTGTCAACAGTCTACCAAATGAAGTTTTGGGAGAGGAAGGCCCGACAGGTCCCAAAGCCAAAAGCAATTGGAATGGAGATGAAGTTTAATCGAAGCTCTATGAGTGTGTGTATACATATATATAGATATATCTAATAAGATATCTTTATTTATCTTCACTTTATTAAAAGTTAAAGTGAGGATGTACAAAAATATAAAACTTATAAATTTTAAGGTATTAGATATTATTTTCTTTTATTTGTTAGTAACATCATCTCTTATTAAAATGAAAATGCCCATCATTTCCTTGTATTAATTAAAGATTTAAATTTGTTAAGCCTTTATAATATTGTGTATATATATATATATATACACGTGGGCGTCCTCTTTCTTTTTTGTGCAGACATATTGTTAAACCACACGGTTTAAGAGAGTCATTTTTAATGCTATTAAATCTCATGATTTTATTGTGTATCGAAAATTAACTCAATTAAATCACACGACTTAACAATATTTTTGCATTAAAAAAAGGAAAATTATCCACCGTCCACCTGTTTTTTCTAACTTTTTAAAAATACACAATTCTTTTTTTTGGGCTGGAATCCACCTGAAGTTACATTTCTTTTTACTTTTCCACTTCCGTTTAGAGACCGTTAAGAAAACTAACAGAAAATTGTATAAATGACTTTTTTATCCTCAAATGTAAAAGATAAATTATTCACCGACCACCTGTTTTTTTCATATTTTTTCAAAAACACACAATTCTTAATTATTATTTTTTTTGTTGAACTTCACTTGAAGTTATATTGTTTTGCACATTTCCACCACTGTGTCATTGTGAAACGACAATTTTACTCTTATGATGTTAGCAAAAGTTTTAACGGTGTTATAACAAGAGTAGACCAATGAAAAAAATGTTAACTTCAGGTGGAGCACTGCCAAAAAAAAATTGTGTTTTAAAAAACAGTGAAAAAACGGGTAGACAGTGAACAATTTCCCTTAAAAAAAATAAGGTATCTGCACCTAAGAATGATTACATATATAAATATATAGAGTACATTAATTGGATTGTTATATGATTTATATTCTTCTTTTAAGATTCAATATTATTGAATGAAAACAGGTGTATTAAATTAATTTGTATACTTTTTTTCGCAATTTGCATTCTTGAGCATATTACACCTGTTAAATTCTATTTACCTCAATAGAATTACTTTTTTTAATTTACCCTTATTAAAAATTTTAATTTACCCCCAAATGTCATTACTTTTAATAGCTAATGAATGTCAATTTAGTAAAGTACAAAAATGGATCAACCTCCTTTAGCTTATTAAAAAATGTTATTACCCCAAGTGTCGTTACTTTTTTTGTTTTTTTTAGAAGTGTTGTTACTTTTAATAGCTAACTAATATTGACTTTGTAAAGTATAAGGTAAAATGCTGGTGCTCAAAAAATAGACATGAAATCATTTGACTTCATCTTTCCATAGTCTTAAGGGTGGTCGTTGTCCCTTGATAAGGCCAACAATCTCCCCCTCAGCGATACTCTGTGGACCTAATCTATCATGCACCCACATTTCGACATAATTACTATTTGATACAGTGTGAGCCCGCCCAAGCCTCCACAGCATTATGACCTAGCCATGGCCAGTGACGATGCTAACCCACCTATTGAACACATGATCAAACTTTGATATCACTTGTTATATCATACCCCCGACTAGTTGACACGATGCTAGCCCACCTATCGAATGTGTGATCAAGCTCTGATACCAGATTGAGAATTAATTCTTAGAGAATGGACATTAAAATTTTTTAACTTCAACTTTCCATGGTGCCAAGGGTGGTTGCCGGCCCTCGATAAGGCCAACATAAATAGTTGTTAATATTGACAACTTTAAAAATATGGGAAAAGTAAAAAGTTATATGATTAAATTTATAAAAATGAAAAGGTTATACATTTAAATATTAAAAAGTAGAGATGAATAGAATTTGAGTCGAATAAATTACAAGGCATGTCATTCATTACAAATTTAAAGCATGCATGTGACTGTTGGTGAGCCAATGGTTATCATTCAAATTCAAGATTTGGATTTCTTGGCTTTAAATATAGCTGCCAACAAACTTCTTTTCTCCAAAAGAGGTTGCTCGAGTGATTTTACTAATGAAGATGAAGAGCTGAAGGCTAATGAAAAATAACAAAATTCAGAATCAGAGTATGTATTGATAGTAATGAAAGTCGAGCGGTTAAAATTTAAGATTTTGCTGCAATCCTAGGAAGCAATACTACAAATGCGAGAATAAAATGTGCGACTAGGTCAGCCAGTGGGAGGCAACTAAATACGAGCACAAGGTAATTGCAAGAGGATTGGAAAGTTTAAAGATGATTTCAAAAGACAATCGTCATATGCCTATTGAAGACAAGAAGGAATAGAGATGGTTACTAAGCTTAAAAATCAGAATCAATGATAAAGCTGCTACACGATATCATCGTATTAATTGCTATCACTGTGTATTTCATATTACTAGAAAATGAAATTATATAGGTTGACTAGAAAGAAGTAGAAATAGATAAATGAAAAACATGTTGCAGTACTCACCAGCAGCATATTACATTATTTTCTCTGCATACTATATAACCATGGCCTTAATATAAGTGTTTGTTTTGAATTGTATATTTTTAAAAATTTAGCAAAAAATCAGCTTACAACTGAATCTAAATTTGTTTCAAAAACCTAATTCCAAACAATTTGGTTCAAGAAATTGATAATAATTGAAAGCCTTACCTGATCACCAAGTTTCCAATATTTAGTGGCTTACTAAATAAAATTATCTACTGTATTTATTATATATCTTGAATCTGTTTGGCGCTACAAAATAATAACTACATTCACATATGTGTCTTAAGGTAATGAAAATCAAGATTGACAGCCACCAAAATCAAACGTTATGATCTAATTTACTTTTTTATTAAAGCTAGAGAATAGCGATGTATACATATATCCTGCTCTACATGTCAAATACCATTAGTCAAACTCAACTAAAATATCTTTTTATTTTTTTCATAGAATATCATGTTTATTGTTCAGAAAGAATCCTTCTTAGTGATAATGGTTAATTAATACCACATTATCTATATGTTCTTAGTAAAACGAGTTAAAAATCTAGTAAATTTAACATCATTGTAATGCCCAGCAGATATATATCTTGAATGTTACACTATCGTGTTCTCTGTGATATAGATTTTGATATCTGTTGTGAAAATTTTAATATACTCGCAAGCGTACGAATCTAGAAATAGAATAGTGGTAACGAGGTCGATCCCACGGGGATTGTTATAAATTAGAAAGTCTAATTTAAATTTAAAATTAATATTAATCCTAACCTAGTTGAGCAATTTGAATTTTTTAGAGAAATTAAACTTATTAAACTAATAAAACAATTAAAGCAAATGAGAAATCAATAAGATAAAAATTACCAAGGTTTCGGAATCCACCACTATTCAACTAGCAATTATCTAAATATTAATTAATCCCCAATTTTAAAGTGACAACTCGAAATTAACCTATGTCATCTCATAAATATGACAATTAAGCTCAAATAAAATTAATCTTGTGCAGGTTCTTTTTCTGCTAAATTGCTCAACTAGCTAATGAACCTCCACTTTGTTGTCAAATAATTTTCCTCTTCTCAAGGTCATAACAGATTTTGCTTCTTTATGCTGATGGCTTGAACTCGATCCAACTTCATGCACTCCTTTATGATTGGGAATTGGTTGATTGAAGAATTTTCATTTTTCTCTCTCCGCTGCAGTAGTTGCTAATTGACCCAATTGATGTTCAAGTTTTATAATAGCTTGAGTGTTTGAATGAAAAGCTTGTTGGGTTGACTGAATAAAACTTTGAAGTGTATCCTCTAAAGAATGTTTTCTTTGTTGGGGTACAACAAATTGAGATATAGGTTGTTGGACAGGAGGATATACTTGGTTAGGAGGGACAAATTGTTGATTGGGCATGTTAAATTGTTGTCCTCCTTGATTTGACAAAGGTTGATTTTGTTTCCAAGAAAAATTAGGGTGATTCCTCCAATTAGGATTATATGTGAGTGAATATGGATTATTGGAGGTCTTCTCATATGATTGTAAGCCATGCACCTGCTCAGAATAAGCCTCTTGATAGGCTGGTAATGATGCACAATTTTGTGTTGTATGAGACAAGTTAGAACAAAGAGCAAAAACTTCATTAGCTACATTAGGATGATGATTCTGTTGAGTACGTAAAAGCATCAGGTCGGCCACGCTACTATTTCCGCCCTGGTATGGCTCACCTCAACCAAATGGTGCCAGCAGAGCGTCGAGGCGAATGTGGCCCGACCAGAGATGAGTGCCCGACCAGAGACGAATGCCCGACCAGAGGTACATGCCGAGCAGATACCCGTCTCCTGAAAAAGCGGGAACACGATCCCACAGATTCATGGCGTTTGCGTTTTTCCTGGAACCGTTACAAGACATTCAATGCCCCATGATGTAGCAGTTAAAGCCATAAAAGACCACTACCCGAAAAAGGAGGGGGTGAGACTGAAGGGGAATGTGGAATAAAGACTATAAAATGAGGAAAAACCGATGAAGAAAGGAGAGACAAAAATTAAGAGGGAAAACGCTGCCAAATTGCAATCAGACCTTTTCTCTTTCGAACTTCAAAACAAGTTAAAAACCCTTCTTGAATCCAAATGATATTGTTTTCCCGTAAACACCTTGTGCTAACTTAGGCATCGGAGGGTTTACGCCGGCAAAACCACCGGCGTACTCTAGCCTGTCTGTGTGTGCAGGAACCTCCGGAGAAGAAGCTCTACGAGGAGAGATCCTGGTCGTGGTGAAGTTGATCGAGCAGAGACCCTGGTCGTAGAACGAGAACAACCAGAATCTCGCATCACCATTGTTTTCCCGTCCAGCAAGGGAAAGGAAGGTGATTTCACCCCAGTGATCCGAGCAATAGCTGATAACACAAACGTTGGTGAAAGAATCTGGTCGGTCAGAAAGCGAACAGATTTGAGCATTAACATTTTGGCGCCGTCTGTGGGGAGCTGATAAAAAAGCTTCTGTTGATAGCAAGAAGAGGAGTGAAGTAAGTGAAAAGCAATGGAGACAGGAAGAAGTAGTGCACAAGGGGGTGATATGAGGCTTAACGATTCCGTGACTCTGAGGGAGATAGCCAGTGAAGCACAGGAAAAAGCCATGTTCGACCGAATGGAACGGATGGAAAAGCATATGGAAACCCTGACAACCATCCTGCATGAGTTGCGGAGTGAACGAAGGGTCAACCAAGAGGAAAGGATGAGAGTTGGTGGAGTGGCACCAGGTCCCGATAGTACGAGGAGAAGTCAAATTACCGGGAGATTTGGTGGTGAGAGAGGTAACATACCTCTGCGGGGAGAATTCTGTAGAGAGGAAGAGCAATCCCCGGCAAGACAGATTCTTGACGAGGACGACGGGGTGGCAAATGCAGAGGAAATGGAGTTGAGGCAACACTTGCATGATGTAGTGCAATAGCGGGATCAAGTCGCAGCACGTGACCCTGGTCGTGCCGAGCAGCTGGAGGAGGAAGTGCGCAGGCTAGCGCAGATAATTGACGACATACGGGGGAGGAGCAGAGCTCCTGGTTGGAGGATAATGCTGGACAGAGAATCACCGCTCGCAGCAGAGATCATGAGGACAGTTATTCCAAGAGATTTCTGCCTCCCAGACCTTCGATATTCGGGACGAACAGATCCGCTGGTGCACATAGAGTGCTTCAACGACATAACTGGGGTACAAGGATTATCTCAATCCCAAACGTGCAGGGTGTTCCCACTATCCCTTGAGGGACGTGCACGAGAGTGGTACAGGAAACTTCCTCGGGGGAGCATTAAAACCTTCGAGCAGATGTGCCAGGAGTTTGCAGAGCAGTTTCGTGGGGCAATGGCACCAGAAGATGACATGATGGAGTTGAAAAGCATGAAGCAAGGGGAGCAAGAAACCCTTCGGGAATTCATCAAGAGGTTTCATCGTGCTGTCCTCGATTTGGGAGCCTTCGACCATCCTCAGGCACTAAGGGGATTGAAAGAGGGAGTGAAGATAGGAAGGCTGTGGTACAACTTGAGAAGCCCAGCTATTCAGACGTATGCAACTGCATATTAGCAGGCTAAACGAGACATAGAGATTGAGGAAGAAAAGGCAGCTCGGATTAAGACAGACCAGCTGGAGGGGCTGGAAAAGAAAGAGAAGAGGGCATTACCGGGAAATGGGCCGATCAGGAGGAGAGACCTCCAGGCCTCAGGTAGTGGAGCAGGAGGTCGGGTAACTAGTTACCAGCCTCATCAGAGGCCACCACAGTATCAGCGCAGCAGGGCGCAACCTCCTCGTTCCCCAGTTAGGGAGCCTTGGAGAAGGCATGACTCGGCATATGGTGGTCTTCAGCAACAGTCCCACGGTAGTAGAGGGAGCGGACCAGAAATGCTGCCATCGCCTCCAACTCAGAACGGAGCAAATAGAGAAAGGGCTGTGCACCTGATTGACCAGAACCAGGAGTATGGGCGATACACTTCCTTGAAGATGTCCCTGGATGAGGTATACGAGGCCATAAAGGATCGAGGGTTGTTATACCTCCCTGCCCCAATAACAAAGTTACCCAGCAGGAGGGACAGGGGACGCTATTGTAAGTTCCATGGCACTCATGGCCACACCACAGCAGATTGTAGGGATCTCAAGACCCAGGTCGAAGATTTGGTGAGAAATCGGTATCTGGACGAGTTTATAGATGGGACATTCCCAATGGTAGCCTCGACAAGCGAAGGGGAGCAAAGTGACAGGAACTTGAGGCGCGAGCAGCCCGCAGTAAGGATGATAGCTGGGGGCCCAACATTGGCTGGAAATTCCAACAGGTCGAGGAAGAATTACGCTAGATATGCCATGACTAGCAAAGATGTGTTCTTCAACACCCCAGCAGCCAAACGTGCAAGAGTCAGGCAAGTGCCAATCATGTGGACAGATGAGGATGAAGAGGGGATTCTATACCCCCACGAGGATGCTTTGGTCATCAAGGCCACTGTTGCCAGCAAGAAGTTTGACAGAATATTGGTTGATACAGGGAGCTCGGTTGATGTGTTGTTTAAGTCAACTCTGGAGGAGATGGGAATAGCAGACCTGAAGTTGGATTACACCAATACCTCCTTGAAGGGGTTTGGAGGAGGAAAGTTGGTCCCTCTGGGCGTGGTCGAGCTGCCTATCACGATTGGGAGCTCCCCGACAGAAAGGACAATGATACTGGACTTTGTGGTAGTGGATGAGGAAGGTCCTTACCAGATGATCCTAGGCCGACCATTTCTGAGGATAAGCAAAGCGGTGTTGTCCAACCACTATTTGGCTCTCAAGTACCGGGTGAATGGCTTAGTTGGAGTGGTACGAGGAGACCAGAGGATAGCACGAAGCTGTTACTCCTCGGCAGCAAGGGAATCGATGCAGACAACATCCCTTGACGCCCGAGTGGAGGCCAGGAATGGCAGCTAGTTAGACCCGGAGTTTACAAGATGGATCGCGCGGATGGCCACGAGGTGAAATGCCCATGGAGCATGGCACACCCCAGGAATATTTTTAGTGAGACTTTAAAGTTATTTCTGCTCGTACCTGTTGTTTTTT
>MKYO02002117.1:17496-45406 GCA_002013955.2 Citrus medica
TACAAGAAATATATCAAGAAGATGGTGGATCATTAAGCCGAGCAGCCTCGGTTGGCTGGACCTCCTCAGGTGCAGGGGGGGTATCACCAGTTGCATTTGGGAGGGTGCTCTCCTCGCCAACGTCAACAGGGATTGCATGAGGAGGAGAGTTTTCCTCCTCAAGCACGATCGGCTCTGCCCCTTTGGCAGCTTCCTTGGCCGCCTCCTCGTCCATATGTTGAGCAACATCAGCTGCAAGGTCCTCCATCTTCAGGTCAGGATGCTGCTTCCCAAGGGCGGCCATGATGCAACGATAGGAATGCCGAAGTCCCTGGTTATACTGGGTATCGGCTTCCTTCGCCAAATTCTCGACCTGAGCTTGGTGGGAGTCGCGGAGAGATTCGAGCTGAGCCTCATACATGGTCTTCTGCCTTTGAAGATCCTCCTTGACCCTGGTCAGCTCCTCATCAAGGGTAATGGCTTTTGCTTGAGCAAGAGATTCTTGCTCTATCAGCTTCAGGTTCTCGATATTCAGCTCTCCTGCTTTCTTCTCGGCCTCGTCAGCTCTGGTCGTCGCCGACTGAATGTCCCCCTTCATCTTCCTGTCATAACGGCCAACCTTGGCCTTATAGTAGGTGGTCATGCAGCTGAGATGGAAAGCACTATACTGCATGGCCCCCACCAGCTCGCCTAAGGTGCAGCCCTCAAAGTCCTCGAGGTCCTTCTTGCTCACGAGTTTGGATAACTCATTGAGATAGGGGACCAAATGTTCTGCTCCACTATCAGGTAAGCGAGATCGAGGCCCGACAGGAGGAGAAGAGGAGGCAGGATCTGTGGACACTCCACTAGTTTCCCCGACTTTGGCAGGAGCAGGAGGTAAAGTCTTCAAGGGAGAGACTTGTTGCACGATGTTGGCTCGCTTTGCAGTAGGGGCGTCTTTGTTCTGGTCCTTCTTAGTGGTTTGAGGTCGAGAACGTTTCCTGGTCAGAGCCCCAATCACAGCGTCCTCCATCTTATGGCCAGGAAGTACCAGGCGAGACTCGAGCAAGTTGTAAATAGTTAGCAGTTCCCTGCTCGGGCAGGAGTTAGCTAGTACAGCCTCGACCCGTTTGAGCTTAGCAGGTTTGAGCGGGAAATGAACACCCCAAGAAACTGCAACACAAACAAACACTTGGTTAGAGACAAACCAATAAACCAAGAACAATTATGGATACAAGACATCTAAAGCGAGCAGGCAACCTGGGACCGTGAAACGGGGTGGGATGCGACAATCTTTCCCGTTTATTTGTGCAACTTGACCCCAAGGACCCCCAGCAAAAAAGAATTTCCTCTTCCAAGTCCCACCACCACCAGTTGGAAGATCAGTTATGGGTTTCCTGCTCTTGGTGCTAGATTGGAAGTAGTACCAGCCGGCATCTTTAGGGCTGCTCTTCAGCTGGTACAGGTGCTTCACCTCATCAACCGTGGGCTCGCTTTGGCAACATCTATCCCACAATATGAACAGACCAGAGAGCACTCTCCACCCATTGGGGTTCAGCTGACCAGGAGCCAGATTTAGCCCGTTAAGTATCCGGGCAAAGTAAGGTTGCAAGGGACACCTCAGCCCATATTTAAAGCTCTCCAGAAACAGGGTAACATATCCCCTAGGAGGCCGGCTAGGTGTATCCTTCTTTCCTGGGATTTTAAGTGGTATCTCACCAGGAATACTATACCTAAGTCGGAGATCATCGAGCTCGTCAACCGTGGTCGTGCACGACATGTAATCAATGGCATAGTCACGCGACAAGGTTCTACCTCCTACTGTACCTCGTTCTTCTGGTCGTGATGTTCCGGATGGAGACACCTCACCAGAATCACCTTCCCCATTCTCACTCGAGGTGCTTTCAGAGCCGGAAGATCCATCCTCACCGTTACTTCCGCTCGTGGAGGTTGTTTGGGGGGACATCCTCCTAGCACTAGTACCGACACTTGACCTAATTGGTTCTAAGGGGATCCCGGGGTCAAAAGCAGGATCAGTGAGCAGACTAGGCAAGAAACCTAGTTCGTCGTCATCAATCTCAACGATTTTCTCTTTACCCTTCGACATTCTCTAAACAATAGCCAAAACACCACCACCAACTACTACCCCAAGCAAAACAAAGAAAAAAGAAGTTATCTACAAACTATCCGAGACCGAGGAGAAAGAAGTAATACCTGAAGTACTGTTTCAGTCGGAGAAAGGCAAGGATGGGGGCTTTTATGCCGAAACTTCTTCGCCGGAGAGACAGGGACAGAGACGGTGGAAATGGCTAATTTCCCTTCGAGAGGTTTTGGGTTACTTTATTGGAAGAAAAACCCTTGGATAGCCAGCATTTAACAGCACCGAATCCCGAGGGTCTCGTAACCGTCGATTTGAAATTCAAAATGGAGGGGTGGATTTCTACCACATCACCGCATCCGCAATTAAATACGACACGACTCGTGGCAGCCTTTTTCAGTCCCACGCGAGCAAAAACCGTTGAGTTTCTACTGCTGGTCCATTACATTACCCCAACACCAGAAACTGGGGGACCGGTGTTTGAGGGAAATACTTCGGCGAGACCAGAAGTGATGAGCAGATAGTTGGTGGCAGAGTCCTGCGAGCAGGTGTGTCCTGTAAGAGCCTGGTAGCAGGGGAACAGGAGCAGGGCTATTCTGCTCGTCCACGAATATGCCATTCACGAGGACGAATTCCTGTTAAAGGCATAAGGCCATTCCTGCTAGGGGTCGAGGCGAGGAGACCCAGTCAACGACAGTTGGCAGGACGTGCGTTCCTATCCGAGAATCAAGGCACGAAGTCCATCACCGTTCGCTCACAATGATGATAATGGGGGATCCACATCCGAGAGTCGGGAAGCGCCACGTCACTAACCACTACAAGAGGCCAGACTGGAGCAAGCCCAGATATGCAACATACAGGCTCACTAAGGCCCATGCTCAGAAGACCAGATGAGAAGCCCCGGGCTGGTCGGCTTCGACCATTAGTTTCTACTCTTACCTCATTTCACTCGCAAGACCAGAAACTGGGGGACTGGTGTTGAGTACGTAAAAGCACCAGGTCGGCCACGCTACTATTTCCGCCCTGGTATGGCTCACCTCAACCAAATGGTGCCAGCAGAGCGTCGAGGCGAATGTGGCCCGACCAGAGATGAGTGCCCGACCAGAGACGAATGCCCGACCAGAGGTACATGCCGAGCAGATACCCGTCTCCTGAAAAAGCGGGAACACGATCCCACAGATTCATGGCGTTTGCGTTTTTCCTGGAACCGTTACGAGACATTCAATGCCCCATGATGTAGCAGTTAAAGCCATAAAAGACCACTACCCGAAAAAGGAGGGGGTGAGACTGAAGGGGAATGTGGAATAAAGACTATAAAATGAGGAAAAACCGATGAAGAAAGGAGAGACAAAAATTAAGAGGGAAAACGCTGCCAAATTGCAATCAGACCTTTTCTCTTTCGAACTTCAAAACAAGTTAAAAACCCTTCTTGAATCCAAATTATATTGTTTTCCCGTAAACACCTTGTGCTAACTTAGGTATCGGAGGGTTTACGCCGGCAAAACCACCGGCGTACTCTGACCTGTCTGTGTGTGCAGGAACCTCCGGAGAAGAAACTCTACGAGGAGAGATCCTGGTCGTGGTGAAGTTGATCGAGCAGAGACCCTGGTCGTAGAACGAGGACAACCAGAATCTCGCATCACCATTGTTTTCCCGTCCAGCAAGGGAAAGGAAGGTGATTTCACCCCAGTGATCCGAGCAATAGCTGATAACACAAACGTTGGTGAAAGAATCTGGTCGGTCAGAAAGCGAACGGATTTGAGCATCAACAGATTCATTGATTGGTTCAGAGCTAAGGCATCTACTTTTCTAGAAAATGTAACTAGAGTGGATTTCACATCAAAATCATCCTTAACTTCATGTAATCCCTTTCTAGAAACTTGAGATGATTTTTTCCTTTAGTTTGAAAAATCTCACTGTTGAGAATTCTCATAAAGTGAATTAAAGAAATCTCATGCAGCCCATTCATGTAAGTTCAAAAATCTCCCACCATAGACTCTACCATATGACGATTTGACATGGTTAAACCGTTATAAAAGCATTGTATAAGTCTCCATTTCTCAAAACCAAGGTGGGGGCACTTAAGGAGTAAATCATTAAATCTTTCTCAACACTCATAAAATTGCTCACCCTCTTTTTGATAAAAATCACTTATCTCTCTCCTAAGGGCATTTGTTTTAGACATAGGGAAAAACTTGGTGAGAAACTTATTACTCAATTCATCCCACGTAGTTATAGACCCAGCAGGAAGCGAATTCAACCAAGCTTTCGCTTTGTCTTTTAACGAGAAAGGGAACATACGAAGCTTAATTGACTCATCATTAAAATTTTGAAAACGGAATGTAGAGCATATGTTAAGAAATTTCTTAATGTGCAAATATGGATCCTCTCTCTCTAACCTATGGAAAGATGGTAAAAGTTGAATGAAAGAGGGCTTAAGTTCAAAGTGTGTTGCTGTAGTTTATGGCAACACAATATAAGATGGTTTGTTGGCTGCAAGTGGTGAAAAGTATTCTCTAAGGATTTTCTTTGCTTGCACTGGTGGTAGTACTGGCAATAATCTATTTGGGTCATCCATGATTTGAGAAGAACTAGCTTGACTACTATCAATTTTTTACTCTCTTTTAACCAAACGATTTGTTGAATCACGTTCCCAAACACTCATAAACTAATTAGACAATGAAAGAAAAATAAAATAAAATAAAATAAACCAACAATAATGAGAATAAATGAAATTTAAAAATAAAAGAAATCAAACAACCAAACAATGAATTTAAAGACAAATAAAAAAAAAATTTGTGTTTTTTAATTAAAAAATAAAAGACAACCTAAATTATAACTAGTGGAAGAATCAAATCAACCTAGATTAAACTGACTTTCTAGCACAATCTCCGACAATGGCGCCAAAAATTTGTTGTGAAAATTTTAATATACTCGCAAACGTACGAATCTAGAAATAGAATAGTGGTAACGAGGTCGATCCCACGGAGATTGTTATAAATTAGAAAGTCTAATTTAAATCTAAAATTAATATTAATCCTATCCTAGTTGAGCAATTTGAATTTTTTAGAGAAATTAAACTTATTAAACTAATAAAACAATTAAAGCAAATGAGAAATCAATAAGACAAAAATTACCAAGGTTTCGGAATCCACCACTATTCAACTAGCAATTATCTAAATATTAATTAATCCCCAATTTTAGAGTGACAACTCGAAATCAATCTATGTCATCTCATAAATATAACAATTAAGTCCAAATAAAATTAATCTTGTGTAGGTTATTTTTCTGCTTAATAGTATGATATCTAAATATCTCATATAAACATATTGAATAACAAAGAGTAAAAGTTTTTTTAAGCACTCTGCGTAAAAAATTTAATGAAAGACACAAAATCAAATATAATCATGTATAAACTTTATAGATCCAAGCATAAAATTAATTGAATATTAATCCTAACAATCAATAATGCATGACAAAATTGATAAAAAGATTTTAATAACATCTAATTAATCATATGAAATAAAAATCATAATCATCAAAGAACATAAATATGGAATTAAATAAATAAAAAGATAATTATTTCATTGAATAGGGTTTCATCCTTAACCTCGGTAAAAGAAAATTATCTAAATATACTTGAATTGAGAGCAACAAAATAAATAACTATGCATGGGAAGCCGAAGTGCTGCTACCGCTACCCTCTATTCTCTCTGTCTCGCGTCCTCTTTTTTGTTTCCCTCATCTAGGGGCTGCTCTCTAATTCCTTTTATATTGTAACGCCACCACAAAATCCTCAAGTCAAAAGGATTTTCAAACAAGCCAAGCACACCCAACTTTAAGCCCATGCACGTGAAGCCCACTTGAAATTAATGGTCAATGCTTTTCCAACTATTCACGTGAGATGCACAAGCCAATTATTCTCCTTTAAGCATCTTTTTTCCTCTTTTATTTTATTCTTTACAAACGGCAATTATTTCCATAAACTCTAATTTGTTTAAAAGCTCTCTTTCATGAATTGCTTCCACAAATTAATTTGATCTTCAATACTGTCAAGTTATTATTCCTTATGCATTTTTCATCCATAATCTTTAATTAATTTCTTAATCAATAAAATAATTCAATTAATTAAAAAAAACAAATAAAAATAACTATCAATTATATAATTAAGGATAAAATGTGTATATAAATTATGCTCATCAATATCACAAACTTTTATTGGACCCGCGTATAAATTATGTGGATTGACTACTTTTTCCCTCATTGGCTGTTTTTTTTTTCTTTTTTAAAATACAATAGTCTAAAAATTCATGGAGTCATTTTAAATGAGGGGATGTTGACTGGGGCCTTGTAAAATTGGATTTGTGGCATTAAGTCAAAAATAGGATCAAGTTAATTTGTTTTCTAATATCCTGACCATTTCAAAAAGAAACAAAAACAACACAAAAAGGGGTGAGGATATAAAGGATATGAAAGACCTAGATTCCAGTCAAAGCTGCGTAAGAAGTTATATGATAAATATTATGAAATCCCGGGAAATCAGATAAAGGTCCTCACCCATCTCCATATAAACCTGCTGTATACTTGTTCTTGAGTCAATCGTTACACCTACACCTATACTCTAGAAGCTAGCAATGTATTAACACAACACAACACATACAAGTACATACATACACATACACATACACATTAACACATACACATACACATACACATTATATAAAAATTAAGGGGCAAGGGGCAATTCAGGCCGGCAAGCACATTTCTCAGATATAAAAGGTTGGATAATTACATTTGTCTCGACTTAATATAAATGGATCTTTTCGCTTATACAATAGAACGAGAAAGTTGTATTTCTGTTAATATATAATAGTATTTGATTTATTTTACACATGCATACATTATACACACAACGTTTTAGTTTGGTTCTCAGGATGAGCCAGGCCTGCATGCATAAATAAATTGTATGTCGTTAATAATTTTTCACTAATCAATAAAAAAGTTAAAAAAAGGTTAGGAATTAATAATATGCACTGTTTTCAACATTAAGTGAGTAAGCAGGCCGGCAAGAGACAAACAAAGCTGATCTCTTTCGTAGTTTCCCATGGCATTGACAATATATATATATATATATATGACAATTACTTTGCTTAATTAATATTGTACTTATATATCTATATATATAGTGGTCGGGTACTGTGTAGCAGAAGGAGAAAACGAATAATGGAAGGAGGAGGAGGTGGAGGCAAAGTTATTAATAATAATATAAATAACGGTGGAGAAGTGAGGAGAATTCACATCGTTTACTTCCTCAGTCGTCTGGGTCAAGTTGATCATCCCCATCTCATTCGCGTTCATCATCTCAGTCGAAACGGGGTTTATCTGCGAGGTAATACGTATTAATTAATTATTATATATTTGTTAATTATTTCTCTTTTTTTTTTTTTGTTAGTTATTACTTGCTTACATTAGATCAGATTTATTCTGTTTTTGATGAGCGAGCTACGGTTGCTGATTTTTTTTTTTTCAAACGATTAAGATGTTAAAAGATGGCTAGCAGAAGTGCGAGGTAAAGATATGCCTGAAGCCTTCTGTTGGTCCTACAAGAGGTAAATTTCATTCATTGTATGTTGTTTGTATATATCAATATCGATTGCCAATTAATTAGTTCAGCTAACTTAGCTAGCTAAAATATAAGCAATTAATTAACTTTTTTTGGTTTTTTTTTTTGGTGGGTATTAATTTGTGTAGTAACTAATTAATGGTGGCTTTGCGCGCGCGATTGCAGGAGATACAAAAGCGGATACGTTTGGCAAGACTTACTGAATGATGATCTCATTACACCAATCTCTGACAACGAATACGTTCTCAAAGGATCCGAAAGTCTTCACCTTCCCTGCTGTACCACTACTTTTGGTATGTACACACAGCAACAATAACACATTGGCGGACATATAATAAACTGAACAGATAACATATTAACGATGAATTAATAATACAGATACCTGCAATTTATACGATGATGAAAAAAATAAAGTTGGCATGTTAAGAAATGGTGAAGACGCAATAGTAGCTGAACAGCAAGAGCAACCAGCCTGCTCGCCCACAGAAGTCAAAGAAGAAGAAATTCAGCAACTTGAAGATCCAAAAATGGACACCCCACGCTCACAGTCACACGTCCAAGAGCAAGAATCATCACCTGTCTATGCATATGCATATGGCTCGGCCTGTTTAGAGAGGTCAACTTTGACGGACGATCCTATGAGTATGAAGCATGAAAGAGAAGACACAAATTATAATTTTAATCATATTAATCTCAACAAATTAGTGCCAACATCGTTAACACAAAAGTCTAAGTTATTAGATTATTCCTATTCCTATTCCTCAACCTCATCCTCCCCTTCATTTTATTCGGGTTTGTTGAATAAGAAAAAGAGCAAAAAGACAGCTGAGAACAATAATAATTATTATTATTATAATAAAGACAGCATAATTCAGAAAAAGGGTACATTGCCTTCATCTTCGTCTTCATCGTCGTCCAAATCTAATAAAAAACCACCGTCATCGTCATCGTCAGCGCAGTTTGCAAAGAGCAAGAGTTGCTCAAATGGAGCTTCTAACATTTTGCGCAATTTGGTGAAATGTGGGGCCGTTGATACTAAGGATGGTGTTGTAGTCAACGTTAACCGGCCTCCTGCAGCAGTAGTTGAAAGCAAACCTAATACTACTCGTTTAAGCAAGTCTGTCGACCTTCCTCCAGCAGTCCTCGATACTACTGGAGATAACGATGGGGCTTTGAATTTAATTTGTCGGGGAGATCAACATCAACTTGGTGGCTCTGCTAGATTTTTCGTCACTACTACTTCTACTTGGAATAATCAACATCGTCCACTATACGGAGCTCGGTAGGTACTCTCTCACCATGTATCAACATCGTCCACTATACGGAGCTCGGTAGGTACTCTCTCATCATCTGTCTTAATATTATTATTATTATTATTCAATTTGGCCTGCTGCATTCAGGAAGAGCTTTGATGGCACAACGAGTACGACTGCTTCCACTAATAAAAAGGACGGATTCGCTGGCCCAAAACCTGTTTCTTCTGCATACCATTACAATTACAAGCCAGTTGGTGGACCCACTTGCTCGTAAGATCATTATCACCTTACATATGTATGTATGTGTTTTAGGTAGCTCGTAACTAGCTAACTATTAGTCCAACTGGTTAGCAGATATATATTATCCCTACCTACTCTCCCACTACCCTAAATTCACAATGTGGCAGGCAATGCGGCAAACTATTCAAACCAGAAAAATTGCAAAAACACATGAAGTCCTGCAAAGGAATGAAAGCATCATCAAAGTCTAGTACTACTGCAGAGCCAGTTTCTTTTGAGAATACATCATCATCAGGTCCACCGCAGAGTCTGAGATCTACGAATTTATCTCCTCAGCCTCAGTCCTCTGGACAGGAACCGTCAACTTCTTCTAGTTACTTGTTAACCAACTGAAATTAATTTCATTTCAAGTATATACTAAATATTGGGAGGGAACAATTAACTCTTTTATTTTCCTTTTTATTTATATTTCTTCTTTTTTTTTTAATATTTTACTCATGTAAAGTGAAAGGATATACTAGTGCACAAGTTGTTTACAATCATGAAGAAACTTGAGATCCAGACAAAGACACCCCCTAATTCCCTATCTTAAATCCCCTATCTTAAATCTTAACCGAAGAATGTGTAGAAGAAGAATAACATTCGAATTGGAACCTTCATTAATTTTCCCTCAGTGCACTACTAATTACCTAACTCCAACCTCACAGCAATTTCTATTACAAGCTTAACGCTTCGGTGTTTAGGAATATTCCGTTTTAAGGGACTAACTTAAAAATTATTATCAGCTATTCTGATCTTTCAGATCGAGAACACTAAGACCATTCTTCATACATTTTACGCATCAATAGGTGGCTATGCACTCCTGTAGATAGCTAGCTAGCTAGCTGCTCGAGTAATGAAACAAAAAGGCCTTCCAAAATTATAGCGAATCCTAATTACATGAAGCCACCAGATAACCAAAACAACTGTACATAATCCATTTCATGACTTTGAAGGATAAAAGGGTTACAATTTGCAATTTCCTCGAAGGTCAACTTTCCTAAATTAGTAAATACTCAGTAAAAAGAGTACATGCCGTGCCTAAATAACTCCTGGCCAACGGAACCCTCTTTTGCAATCAAAACCTAAACTGCCAATGGGCAATGGCTACTCGAATCTGAAATTAGTCACCGATACTGAATGCATTAAACTTTAATTAGTCACTGATACTTAATTCATTATATCATCTACTGACCAGCAATGACAGTGGAATCAACATGCTCAAGTAGGAACTTGTACAGCTTCTTCTTCATCGCATCTATCCTTGCATCAGCCTCTATTCCACCCCCAACTAGGTCATCCAACCATTTATTCACCCTTTTAAGCTGCTTAAAAAGACAACGCAAAGGAAATAAATTCTGGGAATCATTCACGCAAGGCAAGTTCTAGATACTATGGTAGCTTCTTATCAGATTAGAGTTGCTTGCAGGTGCCATCTCCCACTCCAACAAAGCCATATCTTCCAAGCACAAAGAATAGGAATCCTGAAAGAAAAGAAAAGACTGAGGGAGGTGGATTAAGGAGGCAGCAATTTTAGCAAAAAAACTTCTCTTGGTTTCTAATCAATGGTTCTTGAAGCACTTGGAAGGTTCATTAAACAGTATATACTTTGGTTTCACTTTTCATAGTAGATACTTCCTAGGAGGAGTCATGCAATTCTGCAAAAGCTCTGGGAATAGAAAAATAACTGAGAAAAGAAAAATACTTCAACTATAAAATTTTCAGGAAATAACTGTATTGTGATGCACGCAACAATTGTCTAGTTAATGTTGCAAACAATGCTGCATCAAGGTTACTGAATTTTCAGTTTAAAAATTTAAGTGGTGCACCTCCAACAAAAAGTACACAAAAGCTGTAACATATGTGAATTTAAAATGAATAAAAAGAGGCGGTTAAGAAGTTAACAAAGGAAGAAGCTGGAAAACAGAGCAACACAGATCCACAAGTGTGAGAGAGTGAGAGAAGAAGCCGTCAACCCGACCCGAAAACCCGACCCGGAATCCGCAAACGTGACCCGGCCTTTTCTCCCATTTCCGGCCACCGTTTCGGCCGAGCTTGGAACCAATCCGAATCTTAGAAGCCTTCCATTGTTCTTGTTCCATCTTCTCCGCTGAAAACCAACTGGAACGCCGGAGATCGAAGCTTGAAAACCCGCGCCTGTTTCGCTTTGCTCCGCCGGGATTTTCGCCGGTTTTGGGTGACACCACAGGTTGGATTTTGTTCCTCACGACTCCCTCTTCCATTTCCGACCATCCATAGCCACTGAGAGTAACTGTTTTGTCGCCGGTCGATTGTTGGAATTCACGGCTGCCGAACTAGATTCCGGCGTCGTTGCCACGCGATGGAGCTCACCGCCGGTACCATTGAACTCAGCGTGATTGGAACTTTCAGACTTGAGCTTCCCGGCCAGCGTTGACCAAATTCCGTGACCGTTGACCGGCAAGGGCATTTCGGTAATTTCACACTCCGAGGGCAATTTTGTAATTTCTGAGCCTGTGGATATTTTAGTAATTCCTGAAATTGAGGGTCGGATCAAATTACGATTCCGAGGGTAATTTGGTGATTTAAGATTTCGGAGTATTTTAATTATTTACGGACTCCAAGGTATTTTAGTAATTTTACCGACACGAGAGTTGTAAATTATAGATAGATGTTCATTTCGAGTTTATTGCATAAATTTAGTCTTAATTCCGATTTACGGAAAATAATTATGTCGTTTCCTTGATTTAGGAGGATATGTGAGCGAGAACTAGTCCGCGAACGTGGACGATAACTGAGCATGAACACCATCACTGTGAGTGGAATATACAAAACCTATTTTCATAGTTAATTATGATAGTAATGCATGTTTGTAAAATAAGTATTTTAAATGTTCTGATTTAATGATTTTCTCGAAATGGATTTTATTTACGCATTGGTATTTTATTAAAATGTTTGGTTATTGATTTTGCATATCGACTTTGAATAAAGCATTATAATATTTTTAAAAAAAAGTGGATTCAAATGTGGTATGATTTAATATATGATTAAAAGGTATGTGAATATGAGTATAATGATTGTTTTTTAAATCATTAGATAGTACTATTCCCCTCCAGATAAAATGATACATGTGATATGATATGAGAGACCTTTGGGGCCTGTCTGAACACACACAGATGTTTTGGGCCGTGTGTTTGGGCGCTTTTGTCTTTTGGGGGCATATGCATGAGGTATGATGATTACAGAGATACAGATATAAAATACAGACAGATATTGAGATACAAATGATACAGATGAGATACAGGCCTTTGAGGCCCGTCTGAGTACACACAAAGGTTTTGGGCCGTGTGCTTGGGCGCTTTTGTCCTTTGAGAACTAGATTATGCATGCATAGATATAATGAGATATGAGATTGTATTTTCATGTCTATCTGTGTAGCTCCGGGGCGTGAGGGTACCTAGATAGTACGTCATTGCCCGTCCGTTGAGGTCCGGATATGATAAGATTATTTCCGTGGGTACTTGTTTGGTAATAATTTTCATATTTGTGTATTCTATATGATATTGTGATATGATTTGCATGGTTAGTAATCTGGTTTAAATGTTAAATGATTTATTACTATTTTCTCGCTTATGGTTTAATGAAATCGTATTTGGAAATGATATAATTATTTCTTTTAAAGTAAGAATTAATTTTCAAAAACTATTATCCACTCACTGATCTCACTGAGTTTTAAACTCACCTCGTTTTTATTATATTTTCCCCATCTCACCAGGAGGTTGCAGGTACACCAAATCGACCAAGCAACTGTAAATATATTTTGAATCTTAGCCACGTGATGGTGTTAGAGATATAGATATTTTTATTAGGACATCTTGGTTATCTCGTTATTTTGGGAATGTATAATTTTGTTATATTATTTTTTTGGGATTAAAAATAAACTGAGATATTAATATTAGTTATAATATTATCTTTTGAGACTTTGAAGATATAAAACTCAGCATTTTGGTTGAGGATGTTGATCACTGGAATTTGTTGTATATTGAATTATATTAGAAGTGTTATATTCATATTTGTAGATTGAGAGTGTTATATATATAAAGGAGACTCTACCAAATTTTCAGCAGAATCTTTACTAATAAAAATAGGGAAAAGGACACAAAGATCCTTAATGTTTGAATAAGGGATACAGAGACCCCTAACGTTTGAAAAAGGGACACAAAACCACCTAAGGTTTCAAAAAAGACACTCAGACCCCCATTTGTTACCAGAAATTATAATTTTAAAGTGCAATTACCATTATACCCTTATAGCATATTAAAAAATAATTGTTCATTATTCAATTTATTCCTATATTATTAATAAAATCACGAATATAACTTCATTATCTAAATTTTTCATTTAATTTTTGTCAAATTTTCTTTTCAACTAAATAAATTGAATACATTGCTCAAGAATAAAAACAAATTAAATTTATTACTAATATAATAAAAATAAATTTAATCCATTTTCATATATATCAAAATAAAAATAAATTAAATTTATTCCTATATTATTAATAATCCATTGGGTAATAAAGTTATATTCGTGATTTTATTAATAATATAGGAATAAATTGGACAATGAACAATTATTTTTTAATATGTTATAAGGGTATAATGGTAATTGCACTTTAAAATTATAATTTCTGATAATAAATGGGGGTCTGAGTGTCTTTTTTGAAACATTAGGAGGTTTTGTGTCCCTTTTTTAAATGCTGAGGGTCTCTGTATTTCTTATTCAAACATTAGAAATCTCTGTGTCCTTTTTTCATAAAAATATTATATAAACGCTGAGGGTCTCTGTGTTCCTTATTCAAACATTAGAAATCTCTGTGTCCTTTTTTCATAAAAATATTATCAAGTCCATTTTGATGAGACTAATTAACTCAACTGGGAGAATTCGGGCGGGTCGTTTCAAAAGCTTTGGTCTTCCTCATCAGATTACTATGTTAACTTGCCATAGACTATAGACAGCAACAAAAACCAAAATTGTGTTCTGGGAAAAATAATTTTACTGAAGCATCCATAGTCCTAAGTGAATGCATCAAGCCTTTGAAAAGCTAGCTGGTCACCTTTTTCTGTTCTTTATTGCACCCTCACAGCATCTGCTGACGCCGCTAATTTTCTAGTTGTGAAGCTAGTTCTATTACCATGCAGTGTCAGAGGACCATGAATTCCAATTAATTTAAAATTACAATGTCGGTGTCAGGAATTCAACAAGCCACAGAACTTCAACTTAATTTTTGTGATCTAGAAATCCAAAACGTTTTAAAACATTTTACTCTTCTATAATTAAAAATTACTGCTTCCAAACTTATTCATTGATTCCAAATAAGGTCCATGAAGCGTATTGGTGCCTCTTCTTTTTTTTAAATAAAGATTGAGCTTCGATGCCAAAGCATTGACTTGGTAATTCTAAGCTACTATTTTCACTTCTCAATTTCCAGAAAGCATATGCACATCATTATTCCCTTACACAGAGTTACATGATGTTTTCACCTTGACTCCACATTCAGGCTTAATTGGTATTTGCACTTAGGCATTCTGGATATTATGGGACAGTGCAGCAAACTCTTTTAGTTGGATTTTACTTGAGGGAGAAAAGTTAGCAGAAGCGAAGACAATGATGCTACTTCGCACTTCAACTTGAATCATGCAATATAAATCCAATTTGGAGTGCTAACATTGCATTTGTGGCAAAAGTATGTAGCTTGAACATCATTTGAAGAATGTATAGTTACATGTCATTACTAAGTATGGTCATTGAAGGAAAGAAGTCTCCTGAACTGGAAATCATTTGAAGATCCAATTGTTGTTTGTATGTGATGAGAATTTTGGTAGATGGTTCTTAATGTTTAGTAAAAACCATTTTATGTCCAGGTCTAAGAGAAATGAAAAAGGATAAGTAAAAATTCATCATATATATATATGTACATAGTGCGGCAACTAAGACAAACCAAAATTCAGAGGAACACAAGATGCATACTGCAAGCAACTGACGAAGCTATCCAGCAGATGCTACTTCTTCAGCTTATACGGCAGACAGAAAAGCAGCATTCCTGTTACACAAAGCTTCCTGAAAGCATCAACAGCATAGAAACTAAGAATTCGGCATCAAATAGTCTTTTTTTATTATCAAAAGGACTTTCCAAAAGGCATCAAATAGAATGGAAGATTACAAAGAAGGATTTAATCTTATACCTTCCCAAGGTCTTGAACTGCAGTTGACAACAAATCTAATGAACTCCTCTGATTGGAACAAGAACTGTAATTGAGGGGCACCATAACAAGATGGCAGGGCGCTTATCTCTCCGTTGATGACTTAAAGTCTTTTTCTAGAGGCATTCTGGTTGATTTCGGACAAAAGATATCATTTTTTTGGTCACTGCCAAGATATTTGGACGCTTGATTGAAGAAACATGCTTCAGAAAATCCTTCTTATCAGAAGCAAACTGCAGTAGTACCCAGATGTCAGCTCCTAGAAGAATACTGGAGGCAGGGGTCATATGCAGGAAACATCAAGTTGCCAAAAAAACTAAAAGATGAAGCCAGACCAAAGGATTTATTTGCCCCTCATGATAGTGAAAATCTGAAGAAATTTCAAGAACCCACATAATGGGATGCAACCTTTTGATGTGTATGCAGGAAAGAAACTCTCCTTCTCACCGTTACCCCACCCACTCATCTAGAGATAAGCTAACAGAACAAAAGCGACGTTGCAACAGCGTTATTAATGTGGGGTTAAAATATGAATGTACAAACTTGAAGTCTTAGCTTCTTCTTTCTCATTCTTGATTTTCACTATCTTTTCCTTTTCAAGAAATCACATAGATAATTCATGTCAAGGTCGCGTTCGTATCTGCTGGTACCACGATGTTAATATTGGCGCAGAAGCAAAGAAGTAGACACGATGTAGAAAGGAACTTTAAAATACAGACATGTAGAACACATATTGAGAGAATAGAAGCAAGGGAAAGTGACATATATGGATGAAAATAATTTGAAAAGTTTTTTTCATAATATAATCAGGCTTCAAGGCTTTTTTTTTTTAAAGAAAAAAATCAAAATTCTGGCAAACTTTTAGCGCACTGAAAAGAAAGCTAAGGATAGTGACGGAATTTCATCATCATGATTCTGATTGATTTCATGTCTGCGTGCAAACAGGAATACAGGATCACAGTGAGGAACGGTAAAATACGGACTTGAGCCTGGGCTTGCCCTATTGTAGAGGAAGCATTAAGGGCGAGGGTTGGGCTTTCACTATTTTTAATTTTTTAAATTATTTTTAATTTAAAATAAATTAATTAAAAACGTAATATTTTAAAATAAAAATAATTAAAAATAAATAAATAAAAACTTAAATTTTTTTTTAATATTAGAATCTCTAATTTAAATAACTTCTTAAGTAATTAACGCTTAAAAGAAAATTTAATATTATAATTTTAAATTTTTTAAACCATTATTAATTTATGAATTAAGAATTTAAATTTTTTTATTTTTTTTACTTTTTTTAATTTTAATTTAATATTTTAATTTACAAATTTATTTTTAAAAAAAGGTCCGGCCCAGCCCAAACTTCTTTTTTAAGACCTTTGTCCAAGCTCTAATGCGAAGGGTTGGACGACTTTTTTAACTTTTGGGGCAAACGAATGAAAATTTCAATCGAACCCGCAACATCAAACACAGACTTTGTATTTTTTATAGTGATAGATAGATCCTGGATACATGGAATAATAAACACACTATATATAGATATCTACTTAGGCAACTACTAAACTACAATATATATAATTTATAATTAATTTTAAAATAATTTTTTATGATCTCTAATTGTTTAACAAAAAACAACTAAATCAAAATATAAAAAAAAAAACGAATTTTAAATAATTTAGCAAAACTGGTGTATCAATACTACATTGGAATTTAACGATAAAATGGTACCCAATCCTTATATCTGTCAGAAATTAGCCATCAATGTGATTGTTACAAGCAGTCTATATATAAAAGTTAATTAATGAGACCATCCAAATTCTACCACCCATTATTATTAGCATTTTAAACACATTTTACTTTGGTAAATGTTAAGTGGAAACTTACTTCTAATATTTTCCTAAACCGATTATTAGCTATTGATGACAAGCTTTAATTGCTTTATTTTGGCCTATCCACCAAGAGGGATGAAGCATGGTATATGTTTGTTTGATCATTTTCGATTATACTTCTATAGCTATTTTGTAGCTCTAAATCTTGTCTTCAAGTTCAACTGCACTAATCTTCCCACCATTTCCATAAATTTATACATATACATATATAGGTACACACAACAAACACACACACACACACACATACATATGAGCATCTTCACTTTGTTAAAGTGAGGATGCTCTCACTAAAAAAGAACTTTTTCTCTCTACACAAACAAAAAAATAAAATTATACATAAATTACCGAAGTATTATGTAACGTTTTCTCATTGTCAAGGTTGGTATCTTTCATTCTTTCAGTTACAGGAAACTTTTAGATGGCTATTGTTTTTAATCATATTATCCGAAAATTCTAATCCCACGCAAGAGCTTGTAATTAAAGATATCAAACAAACAATAAATAGAAAATAGATAGAGAATAAAAATTATCACACAATACAAGAATTTACACGAAAAACTCTTATACTAGAAAAAACTACAATCGCCAAAGACGATGAGAGAAAAATTCACTGTGTAAAAAATTATTATAATCACTCTAATATAAAACCCCTCAATAGACATATCATTTCTTTCACATTAGAAATTGTTTACTTGCAAAAAAAACAATTAAATAATTAATAAGTGAATCTAATCTCTCTTAATAGAATGATTTTTCCAATAGAAGTATTCATACAAATTGTATTCTTCCTTAAATAAGCTAAATCCCAATGGGAAATTGCTTATTCTTATGGATCTTTCAAAATAAGAAAATATCCCAAGAAATTCTTATTGAAAAAACGGCACATATTACCTAACAATCTCCAAAACCACCCTCACATAGGGTGATAAAAACATTATCCATTGTATATCTATATAACAATGTGTCTCCACATTCTATTCTTTACCAAAACTATACTCACATAGAGCTTATGAGAAGCACTTCTCCATAAGTAAAATGTTATCTTTTATCCAGCAGTCATGATTCTCTATATCGAGAATCATTGCACTCTATCTTATCTTGAATACATGTATATAGCACATGTTGATCACCTTGCTGAAAATGTTCACTCTTATATGCTTCCCTGAGAGTCCCCAACAATCAACATGAAAATTCCACCACATACCTTATTCAAATGCCAAATCATGCATTGAATGCAAATCTTATGAACACGCTAAAAATAACACGTTCTTTTCTATGGCATGTCAAAAAAGATAAACTAGTCTGTCATGGAGAAAAGAGGCACACTGCTAACTTGTTATCACTGCCTCCATCTATTGATTTAGAGCTACTTGTTGAACCTGTCCATTCCGACAATCTTCTTTAAGGTGCCTTAATTGTCCACACATCTTTAAAAGTTCTCATCAGTAGGAACATGATTTACGTCACCGTTGCTGTTCTTGTGTAATATAGATTGGATTAAACATATAACCTTAACTTTAATCTGCCTTAAACCAAATTTATTCTCCTATCAAACTTTTTTTATTTCTACCTTCACAAGTTTGAAAACCTCATTGCTGATATATGTGCTCTACATTGCAACTATAGCTCCAATATCACTTGTTAGAGAATTTAAATCCACCCAATATCTTACAAGTAAAAATATCAAACAAATAATACATAAAAAATAGATGGGGAACAAAAACAATCACCCAACATAAGAATTTACGAGGAAAGCTCATACTCAAAAAAAAAAAAAAATCAAAGTCACTATAGTCAACGAGAGAAAAATTCACTGTATAAAAAATTTATTATAATCACTTTAGTATTTTTCTCATACCCTAAAACCTAATAACATCTAATCTCTCAATAGATATATCATTTCTATCACATTGCAAACTGTCTACTTGAAGAGAAAATTAAGTGATTAATGAGTGATCTCAACCTCTTTATATATAGTGATTATTTTTTATAGGAGAAATATTTCTTTCGTTGTACAAATTGTTTTCCTTCTTGAATAAGTAAGCCCGTTATTTCTTAAATAGGAATCTTTCAAAATAAGAAAAATACCTTAAGAAATTCTTATTAAAAAATTAGACACATTTCCTAACACATATTATGCACACAACTGCACACGTGGTGAGCTCCTACCGGGGGCTTATGGGCCTCCGATGAGTACTTGCCACGTGCGTGATTCGGCACACTAGATAAAGTCCATATATACACACATATATATTCACAAAATTTTTCTTTAGTAAGGATGTATACATTTTTTTAAATACAGAATTGGGGTTTCACAATTTTATAAAATGATTTTTCAGCAGTTTATTATGTTGTAAAGACATTTGATAACGGTAGAAAAATCTAAATCTAATTTTGCCTCACCAAAGAATAATTGTGTGTGTGTATAAAATGATTTTTCAGCATTCATCAATCATCATGTGGCAGAGTCAGACAACATATTATTGGTAGGTGGCAATGTTTGGTACCACTTCGCCAATTCACCTACTGCATTAATATTGCTAGTTAGTCATCTATATAGGAGGATTGTTCTTTTTAGTTGCAAGGGATTGACAACAAGAGTGAAGGAAACCTGACATTTCACCTTTTGCAAAGCTCTTTTAAACTACCCCCTAATTTGTTTATTGTTTGCTAAGCAAATCCTTTTAATGTAGCCTTAAAATTAATTTTCTCGCAGGTGATCATATTTTCTATTCTCACCATGTTTTATATTACTGGCCTAGCTAGTAAAACTAAAATACAATAAACCAACCTTTTCAGTGCAAAATGGGAAGTGAGAGTAGTGATCCCAGTCCCAGGAAACGTCATTTTGATATTACCATGTCAAAAAGAACAAGAAAGCAGCCGCTCAACTTTGAACTTGTGGAGGATTCCTATCATATTCCTCTCAAAGTGAAAGATGCTTCTGATGAGCAAGGCAAAGGCGAAGTTGATGGAGGACAAGAGAATATTAATATTGATCATAAGAGTTTGAAGCAACTGATCATCAATGGCAATGAGAATTTATCAAAGGTGAATACAGCTACAGGTGAAGAGAGCAGAGGAGGCAACAGGAATTCACTTGGTGAACACTTCACGAAAGAAGAGAAGCAGCTTCAACATCAACTGGTCAATAAGCAACAGCAAAACAGTTTGCAAGGAGTAAAGCTCAAAGGTATGGTTAATCGTTATGTCAAAGTCTTAAGCCATTTGATCAAGGTCAGGCGTATTGGATCCCGCAACAAAAGGCCTCCTCTTCGGTTAACGATGTAGAAATCCAATACAACAAATTAAAGCCATCATCATCTTCTACATCTATATGCTGCTAATCAATACAATGTATTATGTATTGGTCTCTTCCTCCTCTGGACTAATATTTACACTTGCCGGCACGCTCTTATTATATGATATTCCTATTTGCAAGGGTTTCCCTATCTTCATGTATCTGTTCATGCACATACATATACTTAAATTTCCATCTAAGTATTGGAATTGCACCAAATTCTTCTCACCAATTCGATGTTGTCAATAATTATACCATACATATCGATAGATATAGAATTAGACATCGCAGATAGTTTAACAAGAATTCATCTCCCTGATGAGGTGACATGGAGCCCTACTAACACGAAAACTGAGTTTTTTCAATATGTCATAATTTTGTAGATGAATAAGAATAAGATCTCTTCCTTTACATTGAGAATCCATACATTTATAACCAGTGACATTTCAGCAGTTATAAATGACTTTCTAAACCAACATTGAATACTATGATTTACGTAATAGCCATTATGGCAGTAATGACTTTCAAAGAAAAGCAGGTAAAGAATCATCTGAATCAGTTAAGCCTCCTATATCGCTAGATATTTGATCCTTCATGTGCAGAATTGCTAGGCCATCATATTGATCTCTTGATAGATGATCAGAGATCAAAACACGTCAACAGGCTGCAGTTTTCTAGGGTGTGTTGGCTTGTTTTGGACATCATTGCAAAAGTGGCTCCACCAAAGGTTTCGAATATGGTGTGTGCAGTTTCATGGTGCATGTAACAGCCACCGAAACAAGTGAGCAAATTGCTGGAATAAGACCCAAGCCAAATCTTGTAACAGAAATGTAGGAAGTGCTTATTAAGGAGTTGTTATCCAGGACTGTAAGTGGCGTTATTGAGGAGTTGTTATCCAGGACTGTGGGTGACATACCTGCATCAAAGCTTATGCGGTCACAGAATTTTTCACAGCAAACTAATTATGAGGATGGAAAGGCAGGAGACAAAACTGGGCACCTTATAGAGTATTCTTAAAACATAGTCTGCATAACTTACTTTGATATGACTGGAGAACATACACGGCAATCCCACATGACATTTTGTCCAAGAAGCTCAATGTTCCGCAAACAAATGCACAGCCACTCAGATCTTCGCCAATCAGCACATTTTGCATGCTTATTCCAGTAACCTGCAATGATAATTAACATATGAAAACTGACAGCAACCATGAAACTATGATGCAAAACTGACAAAACATTCAAAAAGAAAATAAGGCTAAATTCCAATGCTCTGCTAAAAAGAATTTTGAAAGGACAACAGAGGATTGCTACAACACACCATCATTAAAGCATTTGCGATGCCAACAAATATTGCTAAGACATACATGAAGGCACTCATGTTCATAGGTAAGATAAGGATCCCTGCACCACAAAATACCCAAAGAATTCCTCCAGCAGAATAGTAAGCCTTCAGCCGCTGGCCGGTCCATGCCATTTCCTAAATAGTGATGTCTAAAGGTTAAAATACAAGAAAAGCACTATGTATGCATAGAATAAAGTTTCAAAGAGATAACCTGAAGAAGGATGGATACTATGAAGCTGCATATGTAGATGATGGCAGGAACCTATCCATTCAATTGGATAATATATTAATCTAAGAATTTATCTTCTGAACCTAAATCAGTAAGAATGCCAAAAAGGTCAAAGTAGACAAGGTCTGGGCACATACCAATGCTTTAGCAGATTGACCCATTCGCAAATCATTAATGACATAAAATGCAAGATATGCCTGGGCCCAAGAAAACCAACTTGATGTAAGTAACAGAAATATATCATATAGCAATAGCTCATTATTTTCAGCTGCTAATATCCTCCCCCCCCCCCCCCCCCCCCCCCCAAAAAAAAAGNCCCCCCCCCCAAAAAAAGGGAATTTCCTTTGGTAACCTGTGAAACATTAACTACTAGTCTGGTGAGCATGTAGACGAGAGCAACTTGATAGTACAAAATTTTCTTGAACCAGTAAGCCCACGAAATCCTTGCATGACTATTTCCTCGCAAACCCATCTTTAATCTACATAAGAAAACGTTATTTATCATCATTTTGAAGTATATGGTTACACAAATCATCAAATATACATGAATATTCTTAGTGGAATGACATCGTGCATTGAAACTGGTTTGGGATTCGTGCAATATTATTAAGTAAAAGCTTTCTTTTATTGCAACTTCATCAACATATATGCCTTGGGGAATTCTTGAGCAATCACCAAAATGTTAATGGTTCCTTAGCTTCCATATTGAACAAAATTACATTTCTATCACAAGATCTGCATGAAAACTAGCCAAAACACACCTTAAGAAGTGGAATAAAAGATTAAGATATTCAGCATACCTTGGTTCTTCAGTTCTGGAAAGAAATATTCCCACAAAGCAGCATCCAATAAAAATTGATGAGTATGCAATCCATCGATACTGCTCATTGCAGAACAATTTTAGAATCACTCCCAGAAGATCTTTTGACAGCCCAAAGTAAAAGAGTTCTTTAATCAAGCATTGCAAACCTGATTTTCAAGATCAGCATGCGTTTTTGCTGTACTCACACTAAACACTATAAAAGCAATAGCGTACAGGCTGAGGTTGGCAACCTGGAAAGCATATACATCAAACCAACAGTGAACAAGACCTTTAAAGATGCTGAAAGTTGGACAAAAAACTATTGGAACTAGTGTGTAAAGAGAAAAAGACCATTGTAAAAGCATTGCGGCAGCTTGTCAGCACCACTCTGCTCGTTGAATTTAATGTGATGCAATTCACCATCGACCTTTGACACAAAAAAAAAAATCATTACTCAGAGTAGAGTAATTCATACATATTGGTATCTAAGTAAATAGGATTCATTTTTCTTATTTTTTTCCCCAAAGTAGAGGAGGTGAAGAGCTCTATGATCCGATAAACAAAAAATTGTTACTCTATCACAACCCTTTAAAACGGTATAGAACTCTTTAAATTCAGTCTCAAAGGAAGAAAAAAATTTCTTTTGATCAATCCAGTTACAGAAGCAGGCAAACCACTGTAAGAGGAAACCTGAAGAGGATGATTTACTCCGATGTCTCCAACAGCATGATAGGAGTTGGCATTCCTATCAAGAGTGGTTTAAATCAAGAGAATCCTAATACAGAAATTCAAAGGCTCCTGCTTATCATGTTTAGGAGAATTAGTTATGAATGCACATTCAACTAACAAATATTAAGCTATAGAGATCATTACATGTGCGCAACTTGTGTAGCAGCCCAGCCTACATTAAAGATTGCAGCAAACACACAGTATGAGATAGTCTCCACTTTTAATGTAGAGGTAGAAAGGATTCTACATGGCATGCAACCACCAAAAACGGAAGAAAATGAGACTGCAACCAAAACAGATCCTGCACCATGCCATATCTTGAAATGTCCAAACCTATCTATCTGTCAAGTAAAAGAATTTAAAAGAAAAAAAAAAGAAACATTAAAGAAAAAAAAAGGAAAAAGGTTATTCCAGCAAAGAACAAAAGGAGATTAAATTGACACAAATTTTCAAGTGGATGAGATTGGTACTTAAAATTACACCACAGAATACTGGATATCTAAGAGCTCCAGTCAAAATAACATGCATGAGCACTCATTTGAAACATATCAATACAACTTGTTTCTCTATGCCAATCATGCTCCATGATCTCCTCACCTTTTTCCAATGGCAATCTTTTTGCACAAAACATTGTCAGAAGGCTTTCAACTTTTTAACTCCACAAGTCACAAGTGAGTCTCTTACAAAAGGCCTTCTTTTGACAATGTTTTGGGCAAAATTGCATCAGAAACATGTTGTGCAAAATTGCACCACAAAAATGTTGGGCAACCTCTATATTAGCAAGACTTTCTAGCACACTGATTGTGACTACACATGCTCTATATAACTTTAGATGAGAGTTTCTTCATCAAAAAACTAAAATTTTCATGCATGGGGAAAAGAATGCGAAAACAAAAGGGAAAGAAATAAAAAGGAAGCAGAGGGAGGAGAGAGATGTTACAAAAGATGCAAAAGAAACAATGGACAGGTACAGAAGACAGCCAATTTTAAACAGACAAATTATTTCTTCCCAAATTACCAGTTCACCAATAAATATGGTAGCAAACCCATCAGCTATCTGACCAGAAAGCATAACAGCAGCAGCACCCCTATTAAACAGTAAGGTAAGTCAGAAAATTCAAAATGTTAAAAAAGGAGGAAAAAAAAGGGAAAGAACCCTACGTCTATATGCAAATTCGAATATTCTATGAACTACCAGAAAAATATTTTTGCAAAGTTCAACCAACAATATAATACAATCAAAAGGAAATGAAGGGATCAAAATGTAAGACAACTGTTTTTTGTGTTCTGCTATCTAACACAAAAAAAAAAATAACATCAAGTAAAAGGGCCAGCCACATGCTTTAAGTAGTCCACCGAGACATTATTTATTTTCCAATGGAGAGAGATGCCCAAATCAGTCAGATATCACACTTATCGTATTTTCTTCCCATTGATTACACTCTCAAGCTGTTTAATTTCCCATTAGCAGACCCACACACATTCTCTTCTCAAATACAAAATAATGAATAAACGATAGTATATTTGATCAAACAATAAAACAACAGACATATGTGGAGCTCAAATTGAAAAGTTAACATTACAAATGCATTCTCATAAATAGTTACCTGGGGGAAAGTCCGATATCTGTCAAGAACAATAAGAGGTAAGTAAACCAACAGGCAGCAGTGATGTCATTCAGCATGTGGCCCGAGCCATAATATAAAACAGACCATCTTCCAACAGGCTGACTGAATGAATCATCATTTTCAATATCGTAATTCATTACGGTTGAAGAAGTCATGTTTCAAAGAGTTGAAGGTATGCCTGCAGTGCTTTTTGTTATCAAAATTCAAAAAGAACTTGCAGGACATTGATTGAAGTTAGCACGGCTAAAGATTGGATGCCAACTAAACAAAGTGAAATAACTTGGTTTTTCCCATACTCATGAATCACAATTTCGATGAAATGCTATAGCAAATGAAAAAAATCCTTTGTTACTAATCCCAATCCACGGAAGAGGAGTAGGCACACAAAGATGCTAAAGGAGCTATTATTCTATTAGTAAAGTGTGCAGATAGTAAATGACTAATTGGCTTCAGCATTAGGGCTTCAGGAAAATGCTTAGCGCGTATATGTGTGTGTGTGTGTGTGTGTGTGTGTGTATCAGCTTGGTGAAAAGACTCTCAGAGTCTGTTTAGGACAAAAGACTGAAAAGTTTCCATTGTTGGGTGGGGTGGGGAGTTAAATATCTGTATATGTTGTTATTAAATGACTGGGATTTCAACCAAGAACAGATTTCCCATCGAAGCCGTCAACCAAATAATTAAATATAACGAACCAAATCTATAAATTCTCCTAATCCAGAAATTAAAATAAATTGAGAGTTTCCCAGAAAAGAAGTTACATAATTTGGCACCAAAGAAGGAAATGAAAGTAGAATTCAATTAGCGAATAAGAGACAAGGCAGTGAATTGAACATTTGAAGCGCTCACAAAAACAAGAAACTAAGCAATAGAGCATAAATGATGGAGAACTAGAAACTGAAACACTAATTTGTTAATAGTAAAATGAAAAGAAAAGCAAGTATAGGATAGAATAGATACGTGTGAGAAGAAACAACTACAAACAGCAGCCGCAGCCCATCACAATCAAGATTAAAATCAAACTAAGGAGAAGGATAGGGCAGAGGCTCCTGTCTTGCTGGGAACGTAACACACAAGTTATTATTTTTTTATTTTTTTAATAATAATTTTTAAAAAAAAACTTTTTTACAAAACATTATTATTAATAGACTTTACAGATATATGAATCCACATGCGAATGGTGGGATGTTGGATAACTGGGAAATCTACGAAATCTAAACGTTCATTTGTCATCCGAAGCGGCTGAATTTGTTTTTTTTTTTCTTTTTTTTTCTAATTTAAATTTATTGGGAGTATGGCGTTTGCAGAGGTACGGATGATGAGGGAGCTTTAACCCAAAAAGACGATTTTGCTCGTGTAATATGGACCGGCAGCCATGGGCAATAATGTCAGTTAAAACAGTAACGGAAGGAAAGGATTGAAGGAGTTATTATTCATGGGCTTATGTTTTGTTTGTTTTGGTATTTCCATTGGTTTGCGTATGTGGAGAGGCGACTGATTCTGTCAGGGCTCGCGACACACACTTGGTTCCCATGCCTCAGTAGTCAATACCATTACAAGGCAAGCTGATGCTGTCGTGTCGTTCACCGCCCCTTTCTTTATCCATCTTTTCTCTCAACTCAACAAGTCTCTCAACACAACTAACAACCGGCAACTGGCAGCTACTCTCCGAACCCAGTCCAGCTATTATTCATTCAGATTTTCAGTTTCACAATTTTTTTAGATTTTGGACTGGACTGGAATAAAGTTGTAAATGAGATTGGGCCATCTCTCTCTCTCTTAAGGAGTAGTGCTACAACTTTTTTTAGGGATGGTAGCCATAACCGCGGCCCTCGGAGCCGCGGGCCCCCAACCAATTTAGGCAAGTATGATCCGTAAAAGCTTGAAAAACAAAATCGGTCTATTCGAAAATTTTCAAGGATATCCCTACACGACTCTCAAGTAAGAATTTTTTAAGGGAAATGATAGTTATCCCAGGTCAAATCTCGAAAAATCAAAACGCGTCGTTTCACAACTAAAGCCAAAAACATCGCGTTTTGAATGCTGAAGTTGTCCCCTTTCCTTCATCGTTTCCCATCTTTTGCTTTTCCCTTTCCTGCCTCTTTTTCTTTAGCTGCTTAAGGAATAACGAACTTACTCACATCATGCTAAAATCATCATCTTCTTCAAATATGCCAATATCCTTACTTCTCTGCAAAAAAACCCTCCCCCCCCCCTCATTCACAAGTCTCTTTCTTCATCTTCTTCACAAACCCTCCTCTACTCTCACGTTGACCTCCTCCTCAGCCATTTTCTTTCCTATTACGACGCATTAGACAACGTGGCCACCCAAGAAAACCTACCCAAGCTTCTCTTCCAGTCTTGGCGCAATAGTGTTGAAATTCCTCTTTCATGGCGTGGATTAATTTGTCCAAGAATTTAATGTCACAAATTGAGCAAATTGAAGGTGGGTTGAGGCTAATGGTGCGAGCGCTAATTGGTTGAATCAAGAAGGTGCAAAGTGAGGATAGCAGAGGATTGGGAAGCTTTTGAGGGACAAAGTGA
>MKYO02002128.1:0-17748 GCA_002013955.2 Citrus medica
AATCTCAAATGGACCCTAAGTTATTTTTGTAAAATGACGCTTTTCATTATTTGGTTAAGATAAAGATATTACAAAATTTATCAGGGAGTTACAAAAGTTATTAGTTGATGGTTACAAAATACACCATTAATTCCTTTATTATCATAGATTTGGTGGATACAAAAATTCTTATTTGATTGTTATAATTTTATTTTGTGATGTTCGTGACTATTCCACCAATTTTAATAGTGTTAAACATCGCCATTTCTCCGAAAATAAATAAATATGCTTTAAGGTGCATATATTCCCGACATTGGTTTCCAACGACAAATTGGTGCTGCGCCTATCTGATTTCTGAGGACATTCAATGTCATTTTAGACAGCAGTTGCCTTTGAAAATATGTCTTGTCTCGATGACTAACTGGAAAATGTGTATTCCCCATGCGACTGCTTTGAATGAATGTCATAGGCATTACTCTCTCAGTAATTGTTTTGTCGGAGGGAACATGCCCACTTCTGAAAACTTTTGTTATCGGAAATGCCCTTTTCTGCTGTAGTAGGTTTTCCACACCAGGAATATGGGTATTCATGAAATAATCTCTCCATTCAATGGAATCTGGATCGAAGTAAAACAAATCAGTCTCAGTCCGACTGCCTTTTGCTGTCATTCTCAATTTCTCTGTGTTTGTATCATCAAAGCTGTACTTAATTAAATATAATAGAATAAAGTTAGTTATATTGGTAAAATTTCTCCCAAAGGAAGATCATTATTATAAATTCCATTTCAAGATACATTGTACTTAAAAAAAAAATTAAAAAAGAAGAAGAAGAAGAAGAAGAAGATCCATAAACAGCGAAACAAAGCTAACTTACATGCCATTGAAGTAAAGGTATGGTTTGTAAATTTCCACCACTCGCATCACGAACTTAACCTTCTTACGCAGATCATTATACACGCCCTTAAAGAAATTGTGAAATACGGTATTTGCCAGTTGTAATCCCTGCAGGTGACGCCACATTGAATTTGAACCAAGATTATTATTAATATAATGTGATGCATGATAGGTAAATGCTACTTCATTCTTCGGAGTCTTGCCTAATCACCCATTGTGATGCAAGTAAGACATGCATATTTTTATAATTTTAAATATATACAAACTATCAAGATAATTGGGCCCATTTCTAACTATTAAAGGAGAATTTAAGTCGGGACATCCATATCATATAAGTTACAAAATTAAACTATTATTAGTTATGCCGACAAAGAAAATTGATCTTAGTCTTTAAGTTTGTAACTTATAAGATATGAACATCCGCATATGTTTATTTGTATATGTTTATATATATAATCATTCTCAAGGGCAAGCAGACTTTTTTTTTTTGGGTACAGACACGCTCATACGATTTAATAGTTAATTAAAATGATTATATTAAACTGCATGGTTTAATTACATGTTTGCATTTAGAAAAAAATTAAGGCGCCTGCACTAAAGAAGTTATATATATATATCATACCAGTAGAGTTAAAAAATAAATTCAAAACACAAACTAAAGTGTACTAAAAGATTAAAAGAAAATTGACGGAATCTACATTTTTCTTGTTTTTTTTAGCTTCATCCACACTTTTTTAAATGAAAGATATTCTTAAAAGATAATTTATATATACATATATGTACATATGATGAATGGCAAAAGAAATTCTCAATCAAGATTCTTTAATTCAGATTGTATTTTTTTTTTTCAATTTTTATGTACAAACCTTGAGTGGCAACAAGTAGCAAATTTGCATGTATCCGTGAAAGCTAGCGATGCTGCTGAAGAGTATAATCTTGCTAACCTTAATGGGCTTTCCTTGTTTATTAATCCATGGTTTCTTTGTGAAGTAAACGAAGCCGTAATCTAGAATACTCACGAGTGTCACAGGATTTCTTAAAGATGATCCAACATGATAAATATTGGCATCAGAAAGCTGTTTTGCATGAGCAACCATGGCAACAATCATAGCATTCACCACCATATCAACCGGTATCTGCATGATTCTTTAATTTTAATTTTGTAATTTTGTTTAAAACAATTATCTAACGTGCTATTCACTGAACTCACCACATCCACAATGGTCTTAGTTTCTCCGACTAAGCATGGTAAATTTCCTTGAGCGGAGGCAACAAAAAGGGTGTTGATGGTTCTGTGTAAACAAAACGAAATTAAAAAAATTTAATCAGAAAGAAATTTGATGCCGCAACCTAATTTTTCTTCTTCATCTAAGAAAATTAGATCAGCATTTTAATGACTTACCTCAGGTCTTCAACCCAACCCGGAAATGGTTCTTTGTAAGTACCACTTACAATGGTAGGGCGTATAATGACCAGTGACAGATTTTCTTTTGATTGTTGCATGAGCATCTCTCCCATCGTCTTGGTGAATACATATGTGTTTGGCCATCCGTGCATTTTTGCCCTAAAAGAGATATGACTAATGCTTACATTAAAATAAAATAGGAAACCTTTTTCATTCATTCATTTTTTTTTTCGGAATTTGTTATTACAATCTATAGGTATATTATAATCTGAAGTTTATTGGAAATTACTCACACATAGTATAATCTAGAGGTCAATAGAAAATAACCCAGAAATCTACTCCTACTAAAAGACAAGACCTTTATCCACTCATATAAAAAATATATTTACTCTCACTAATATATATAAAAAAAAATGCATCTATCTCTATCCATAATTATAAAAGGGAATTTTATAATCAGGGTTCATTTATTTGAATTTAGTGTTGACCATCGAAATCTATCTTCGGTCATTATTGTATAACACTTGAAAGTACTATGATCACTCGCAACGTTCAATCATCTTTAACTATCTGCACAAAAAAATATATTAAAGGTTACAAAACATTTAATAGAAGAGGAGTTGTTTTCGGTTCAGTTCTTGGGAGCTGGCTAAGTTACAGATTCTGTAACATACAGATCCAACTTAGCCAGCTCCTGATTGGCTAGCTAGCTACCAAACAAAAATAATTGCATGCTTTTTCTCCATATGCAGGACATGTGTGGTGCATGCATTGCGTGCGTATGTTACAGAATCTGTAACATAGCAACCTCCTGGTTCTTGTCCCCTCCACAAGAAACAGTAAAAGCAGGTGGGTATGTGGGCATTTCTGAAATATAAATTGTGTACTGGTGTACGTGTCCAGCCAAACTATAATGTCATTTCCCTTATATCATTAGCAGAAAAATATACCTTTCGGTGCCCAAATTTTTCATGACAAGTGTAATTTGCTTCTGCGAAGCTCCCTTCGTTTTGATTTCATTCAGTTTCTGATCTATCACCTTCATCTCCGCATCAAAGTCTAATCCAGATGCGCCATCAAGAGGATTCTCCAATATAAGCCCTGTCCTTTCCCCGGCTACATAAGCTGAAAGACGTAATAACTTATAATAAATATTTAATTAACAGAAGGTCATGAAAAAAAAATAAAGAAAAATAAAAGATTGACATTTTTCTCCCTAGAGTTCTCGAATTTTTTCACTTAACAAGTGTCAATTTCCTGACGTCAAAATTTCAATAAAAAAAATGTGGTCGTTTTCCTGGTCGGGATGAGTCCTTCTGTGAAAGTTTTGACACCAAGAAACTAACAGCATGTTACAAAAATTGAAGTATGGACCTATTGAAAAATAAAAAATCATGTGATAGGGTTAGTTTGTGATCAGGAATATAGTGGGTGAGTGCTAAATGCTGGAACCAGTCGGAAAAAAAAAAGTGTCAATCTCCCACTATTTGTGACAATTTAACTCAATAAATGAAAGTTTGGTACGTGCATCGCGTTATACGAACCAGTGGATACATGAACAAAGACCTTTAACTTGACACATTTCTTCGCGAAGTTTACAAGATGTATAGCTCCCAAGGTGTTGATGCCAAACGCAACATCATATCTGTACAAGCGAAAATTGATTGGATTTAATTAATTAATTTCTTATAACTTTTATTTTACAAGATATATATATTTGAATTGTTCGTGAAAATATACCTTTCGTCAAATTTGGTTATGGCTGCTGAATTGACCACGACGTCTAATTCATTCCATAACTCTTTTTTTAAATTAGAGTCTTTCAATCCCAAATCTTCACTAGAGATATCACCAGCGACAAAAGTAATCTTTTCTGAGATAAATGAATTTAGACGTGTACCCCACTTTTCCTTTAAAACATTAAACAGATCTTTTGCCAACACCTACAAAATTAAGTAGCAAAATAGTATTTCCAAATATAACTTTATAGCTGTCGTGCTTATAGTTGAGAAAATATTATTTCTATAAGATACAAATTAAGATTTAAAGGAATTAAATGTGCAACATTTAGTAGAATTTATTAATAAATTGTAACATAAACATATAAGTGTTATACATTAATTTCAGTAGGAGAAATTGACAGTCTCCCTTATAAAAAATATAAGAACTAATTAGTAATTTATTTAAACATTAGTCAATTTTTTTTTGTTAATCCCACGTTACGAAAGAAATTTATTGAAATAAAAATCAAAATGGATGAAATTCCCTAGGTGATCTCTAGTCTATGCACTATGTAAGTAGCATGGGGCCAAATATTATGCATTTAAATGATATACCTCATTCTGGAAACGTAGTGCGGCTGACTCAGTATCGGCAGCTCTTATAAGAAGATAAAGCTTCTTCACATTTGGTTGAACCCTCAAAATTTTCTCAATAAAGACTATATCCTCAAAAGAAAATGATGATCATTAATTAGCATCTAAAGATGCATAATGCATGTACACAAGTAAAGATTGATATGCAATACCTAGTTTCATTATTGAAAAAAAAAAGAGAAAGAAAGAAAGAAAATTCTAATTTCATTAATTCATTAAGTGCATGTACTGCTTTTTTTTTAAATTATTTTTTAAAGGATGGAGAGTTTATGAAATTAAATCAGATTTTTTTTACCAACTAAATAAAATTATTTGAAATTATCCAAAAAATTTTAAAAACGTCCATTTAAACAATAGAGATATTCTAGATTTTCCCTTTAGCATCTTAAGAATACCTTTTGCTACAAAACCAGTTACACCGGAGACTAGAATGATCTTGTTCTCGAGAAATTCAACAACACTTCCCAATTCCATTTATGGAGCAGAAAATCTGTGAAGCAATAACTAATGAGACAAGGAGGAAATGAATGAGATGTGATCTTGTGAGTGCTACTCATTCCTTTATATACAACCTAGAATCATACTCGGTACAATAGTTGAACAGTGGTACAGGATTAAAATGTTTGTCGATACTTATTTTTGTGGCTTGAAAATTAAGTTGTTTTATTTCACGTTTGCACAACAAATTTCATGTTTGCACAATAAAAAACTTAAATTACATTTGATTTTTTTAAAAAAATTAATATGTAAAAATCATATTTATCACACAATATCAATTTTTTCATAACTAATTTTTTTTTCTTCACAACAACTGTAACTTTCAAGCCACTTCATCTCAATACCAAATAGTACCTAAGATCAAAGAGAGTTAAATATGGATTGTGCTTGTAAGTTGATACACTATTTTTTTATCACATATAAGAGCTGATTACATTTTTCCCATAAAATTTGGCTAATATACATTTTAATCCAATTATTTTTGAAACTTGACGAATAATCCCAATCTTCGAAAGACATATAGATGTCCCCAAAAGGCAAAAACAAAAATTTCAATAAGAGCTTACGAGAATAAATAGACACTTATGACAATTAGATAAAGCATACTAAATAGAAACTTATTGGGAAATTATTTTTTGATAAAATAGAAATTTAATTATTAGAGGTATATGCCTAAGAACTTTAAAAAAAAATTTGTGTGAATAAGCATAACTAACAAATATTATTTCATTAGTGTATTTCATCAACTACGCATAAGAGAATTGCAATATTGTAGCAATTCATCTCTCACTAAAATATTGTACGTAACTATTAGCAATAAAGTGATAGAAAATGCCTAATTTTCCAGTATTTTGTTCCAAAAATATAGGTCCATGTGTAATGGCAAGCCCACATATGTCTCAACGACATGGGTTTGACGGCTAACTAATTAGGAATACTTCTTAAATCAACAATATTCAAAGGGAAATGATAAAAGGATATTAAATGGAGTTATTAATTAATAAATAATAGGGTATCAAGGCATTTTCTTAAATATAAGGGAAAAATAAGCAATTGCCCAAATTTGAGGGGGAAACGGGTGCTTTTCCTGTTGAAAATGAAATTTTTGATTAAATATTATTATTTGTTACTTTTAATTTAGGACCGGCATACTAAATCAATAAATTAATACATTAAAAAACGTGTAATTTCACACTGAACTCACTTATTCCTGCAGAAATTAATAATTCACTAATAAGACGCTAAATTCATAAAGATAGTCTATATTTACCTCCCCCAACGCCACCAAAAAAAATGAAAAGAAAAGAAAAGTCAATAACGTACCCATTGTAAAATGACCGTTGATATTGTAACTGAAATTGCTGATAGAAACTGCTCAGAAATACACGTTTTCTTTTTTTAAGACACGCTAATTAATTAAAACAATAGTGTAAATATGATCAATGTTTACATGCTAATAATATCAGGGTCATTAACTTTCTTTTCAAGGCGAGATAAATCTTTTCTTTATTTGTTGACTTGCTTGCTACAAAATTAAGTAAATCATCTGATATTCTATTCTTGCATCGCGCGAAGTTGATATTTTAGGAAAATAGATTATACATTCATAAATTATTATTTATTAATTAATATATTATTCTATAATGTTCGCTTAATCATTGGTCCTAAGGGTATTAATTTATCAACACTAATCACGAATAATTCTATCAATATCACGATGAATTGCTTATTGATTCCTACTAGTCAAAGTCTATTCGGTACTATTGATGGGCAGTTATAGGCTTATAGCCAGAGCTGGCTATAACTGTTTGGAGGCTTTAGGTGAACTGTTTTTTTTTTTGAGGTCTTTCTAAATTAAACAACATAACTTCTAAAGAAATATTAAATAAAATCCGAGAAAAAGAATACAAGAATCTGATGTCTTGAATTTCAACAATTATCAACAAGAATACAAAATCTGAGAAAAAAAGAAAGATATCTATTTTTTTGGAAAAGAACCTTAACTAAGTTCACCATATTTGTTAAATCTGATTCAATTATCAACATTTATACTATTTAAAACACAAACTTCATAGCTGATTCAAACATATATCAATGCAAAAAATAAAAAATACAATAAATTTAAAAAATAAGAATCATAATAATTTTAAAAAATAACTAGAATGATAGCACATATAAAATTGGCTAGTTGAGATGAATATGATAGTTTGATGGTGGCAATGAATTTTATAAAGAAGATTCGAAGAATTTTTTTTTTTTGTAAATATGAGAGAATTTTTTTTAACTAAGTATCATTGATTTAATATCTATTTTGTTGCAGGTTTTAATTAGAGATAATAAAATAATAGAGTTTTAAAATCAAACAATAATAATTTTAATAGAGTAATTATTTGTTGGAAAGGAAAAATATGTTGAATTATTAACAAAATAAAGTTTCAAAGGGTTAAAATCATTGTTATACCATAAAATCATGTTTTTTCTTTAAAAAAATTACTTTTAAGGTAAAGATTATCAAATATAGAGATATTTGTGCAATGACAATAATGATATGTTGATGTCTAAAAATTAGATTTTCATACAATATATATTTTAACATAAAAAATTTAGAATCTTAGAATAATAATTATTATTGTATTAATAAATAGATGACCAAAATTTATAGTCCTCCTATATATGGGGCCTTAGACAACTATCTAGTTTGCTTAATGTTGAAGTTGTTCCTACTTATACCTTAAAAGTCATAGCTATAAGGTATCTAATAAATACTTGTAGCTATGATTTACAAGCAAAACTTTAATTTCACAATTACATTATATATATAGTAGTTCTGCTTCTTAAAATACAATATCTTAATATTAAATAGAGCCTTAATGTTGTAAAAGAAAATCTCCATTTGTATTCATTATTAGCTGTTGAACTGATCAAGCCACTCTAGCTTTTTTTTTTTGGTTAGCTTATCTCATATCTTTTATTGTTTTTTTAGTTACCTATCATTTTTTTGTTTTTGGTTACCTTATCTCCCATCATTTATCATAAATAGTTAAATATATTTATACATATTCCACTTCCGAAACTAATAAATGCTATGTTAAAGGAGGATGTAGATTTAGTACTAATTGTTAAGCGGTTTGTGATGTAGGACGTTATTTTAGGTAATTTATGATTTTAGAATATTTATTATTTTAGAATTTTCTATTTTATTTTGAATCAATTATGGTATGTATCTTAGTTTTTTATTTTCATTATAATTGTTATTTAGTTTCCCATTTTTAAGTTAGCTTAGGAAAAGTATATTTTATTTCTATTATAATTGTGATTTAATTTCCATTTTTAGGTTAACTTAGGGAAATAAGTTTCCTCTATCATAAATAGAGAGGTCTTATCATTATTTTGAGAACTTCATATTCAATTATTCAATAAAGAGTGAGACTATTAGCACTCCTCTAAGTATTTCTTAACACCACTTTTCTTAATTAACCCCATTAAAATAGTTTAAAAATTTATAAAATTCTTTTAACACCTCCATCATTGGCAAAACACCCTTAATTAAAACTTATTGTATAAACTCCATTCTCTAGTTTTTAATATTAAACTTCATTTCAACAACATGATTTCTTTTATTTAAAATAAAAAATAATGGGTTTTCATTTTCTCCATTGTAGCCATTAGCAGTAAATTTCTCACCTGACAAACTAAAGGGAAAAACAATCTTTTTAATTTTTAAAAATGTAAGATGTTTTTTTTAAATTATTTGACTTTTGAGTGGGGGCTTAATTAGAAAATTTCATATTATGTAATATTAATAAAAGTTAAAATTGTAAAATAATTAAATGGGTTTTAAGAGATATTTGGAGGGGTGCCAATAGTCCCACTCTTCAATAAAACTCTCATTTTATAATTCTCTCTGAGATTATCTATCAAAATCTCACCTGCAGAGTCGTTTGGATTAAAGTGTCATCTAATCTTACATTACGCATTATTAAAAATCTCATGGAGTCGTTAGATTAAAACGAGAACTAATCACACATCAATTAGAGTGTAAGCTAATTGCCTTGGTTTAGTCCAATACTAAAATAATTTCTAGTATTTATATCCAATTAATTCTGCTTCAACTACGCCACGCTCCATCAATTGGTATTAGAGTGGTTTTGTGCCAATTGCACGACTTTTAAGGCTACCCAGATCCATCCCGCACCAAAATCCATCTCTGTTTATAAAAAAAAAACCAAAAATCCTGAAATTTTGAAACCTTAGCCATCGCCACTACAGCCACCCACCACCATCGTTTCAGCCAACCATTGCCACCATCAGACTTGCCATAATCTGGCGACCAAACCCCAGTACAGCCCGTTCTTAACGTCGTTGCTTCCACCGCGAAAATACCCAAACCTGCTAGCCCTCCACCATCCACCACCGCAAATTCACCGCCTCTTTCTGTCGATCATTGCCATCATTGTGATCCCCAGCCTCCGCCGACCAAAATTCGACCATCCCTATCACCAAAAACCACCCTAAAGCACCACAAATCACAACCAAACCACCATAAGCCGCCGCATATTCGAGTTAGTTTTCTGGGCAGATCGCCGTGAATCTGACCAAACCACGGTTACCATTGTTTTCCTCACGATCAAATCTTTCAGATCTGACACCCTCTGGTCCCAGTCACGGCCACCGGTCGTCGGCCATACCAAACCCTAGAGTTGAGGCTTTATTATGGTTTTGCCATTGTGGAAACTTAAATGGTAATCCACCATCCTTGCCCGCCTATTTATCATGTGTTGATATTATTTGTATACACTTGTCCAAACAAATTTCTTGATCGGTTAGACATGGTTGAGCACCGGTTTCTATTTTGGTGCACTCCTAAAGAAGAACAAGTATTGTTTGCTGCTAGTAGATTTAGCATAAGTGCTTCAGAATGTTGGGAAGAGCTGCAAATTTCTCGACTTGACCAAGGCAAATGCAAAGTTCAATCATGGAATCGTATGAAGCGTATTTTGTGATATGAGTTTATCCCACTTGATTATTATTTGGTACAACAAGTTCCGAGATCAGTTTTTACTTATGCTTATGAGTTTGAACAACTTGATGGATGCAATTATTATTATGAGCCTGAAGAGAATAGAATTATAAGATTTGTGAAAGGGCTTAATTCTCATATTCAAGAAGGAATGCCTACATACACTATCTACAATTTACAACATGTAATTCATTTAGCCAAGCAAATTGAATCGTAAATTGAGTCACAACGACAAAGAAACTTTGATATCATCTTTAAAAAACTTGATGATGTTTGGGATTTAATCAAATAATGGTGTGTCTCTAAGGAAGTGTTGAGAGATGTACCAATGAATCCTCTTATCGTCGCGGAAGAAGACTCACGTGAGATACCGTAAGAAAAGTACAATTTATTATTGATTTAAAGTTTCAATTTGAGAAGTTGTCCAAGAATGTGCAAGATGTTTTCTTGGCAAACAAGACAAGCATTGAAGATGATAAGGTTATTGATCTATCTGATATTTTTTAAGAAGACGTACAACTTAAGCAGTGAGTCTAATTATACGATTGAGGTTGTGCAATAAAATCAAGTTGAAGAAGTTGAAATGATTAAAATGGTTCTGCCTATTCACATTGAAGACAAGAAGATTGTGCTTGAAGAAGATTTGATTGAAAAGATTAAACTTATTAGAGAGCGCATTGAGTTACAATTGGTGAAGGGCAAGAGTTATTTGATCATTGTTCAATCTTGGAAGTCTTTATCGCCTCAAAGAATGTACAAGCGAAGGAAGTTGATGAAGTATGAACTCTTTAAAGTTTCCAGAAAGATTGATGAGAAAGATAATAAGTTCGAATTACAAGATGATTTGCTCCCACACTATAAGTTTCATCCTCCAGATTGTATTCAAACTCTAGGATGAGTTTCTTTTAAGAGGGAAAGAATGATGTAGGACATTGTTTTAGGTAATTTAGGATTCTTGAATATTTATTATTTTAGGATTTTTTATTTTATTTTGAGTCAATTTTGGTATGTATCTTTGCCTTTTATTTTCATTATAATTGTGATTTAATTTCCCATTTTTAAGTTAGCTTAGTGAAAACATATTTTATTTTCATTATAATTGTGATTTAATTTTCATTTTTAGGTTAATTTAGGGAAGTGAGTATCTGCTACTATAAATAGAGAGGTTTTGGCATTATTTTGAGAACTTCAAATTCAATTATTCAATAAACTCCCCTTTTATAATTCCCTTTGGAATTATCTATCAAAATCTCTCTTGTAGAGTCATTTAGATCAGAATATCATCTAATATCGCATTACGCATTATTAAAAACCTCATTGAGTCATTGGATTAGAATGAGATCTAATCACACTTCGATTTGANAAAAAAAATTGTGTGAATAAGCATAACTAACAAATATTATTTCATTAGTGTATTTCATCAACTACGCATAAGAGAATTGCAATATTGTAGCAATTCATCTCTCACTAAAAATATTGTACGTAACTATTAGCAATAAAGTGATAGAAAATGCCTCATTTTCCAGTATTTTGTTCCAAAAATATAGGTCCATGTGTAATGGCAAGCCCATATATGTCTCAACGACATGGGTTTGACGGCTAACTAATTAGGAATACTTCTTAAATCAACAATATTCAAAGGAAAATGATAAAAGGATATTAAATGGAGTTATTAATTAATAAATAATAGGGTATCAAGGCATTTTCTTAAATATAAGGGAAAAATAAGCAATTGCCCAAATTTGAGGGGGAAACGGGTGCTTTTCCTGTTGAAAATGAAATTTTTGATTAAATATTATTATTTGTTACTTTTAATTTAGGACCGGCATACTAAATCAATAAATTAATACATAAAAAAAGTGTAATTTCACACTGAACCCACTTATTCCAGCATAAATTAATAATTCATTAATAAGACGCTAAATTCATAAAGATAGTCTATATTTACCTCCCCCAATGCCACCAAAAAAAATTGAAAAGAAAAGAAAAGTCAATAACGTACTAATTGTAAAATAACCGTTGATATTATGACTAAAATTGTTGATAGAAACTGTTTAGAAATACACGTTTTCCTTTTTTAAGACACGTTAATTAGTTAAAACAATAGTGTAAATATGGTCAATGTTTACATGCTAATAATATCAGGGTCATTAACTTTCTTTTCAAGGCAAGATAAATCTTTTCTTTATTTGTTGACTTGCTTGCTACAAAATTGAGTAAATCGTCTGATATTCTATTCTTGCATCGTGCGAAGTTGATAGTTTAGGAAAATAGATTATACATTCATAAATTAATTATTTATTAATTAATATATTATTCTATAATGTTCGCTTAATCATTGGTCCTAAGGGTATTAATTTATCAACACTAATCACGAATAATTCTATGAATATCACGATGAATTGCTTATTGATTCCTACTAGTCAAAGTCTATTCGGTACTATTGATGGGCAGTTATAGGCTTATAGCCAGAGCTGGCTATAACTGTTTGGAGGCTTTAGGTGAACTGTTTTTTGAGGTCTTTCTAAATTAAACAACATAACTTCTAAAGAAATATTAAATAAAATCCGAGAAAAAGAATACAAGAATCTGATATCTTGAATCTCAACAATTATCAACAAGAATACAAAATCTGAGAAAAAAAGAAAGATATCTATTTTTTTGGAAAAGAACCTTAACTAAGTTCACCATATTTGTTAAATCTGATTCAATTATCAACATTTATACTATTTAAAACACAAACTTCATAGCTGATTCAAACATATATCAATGCAAAAAATAAAAAATATAATAAATTTAAAAAATAAGAATCATAATAATTTTAAAAAATAACTAGAATGATAGCACAAACAAAATTGGCTAGTTGAGATGAATATGATGATTTGATGGTGGCAATGAATTTTATAAAGAAGATTAGAAGATTTTTATTTTTTGTAAATATGAGAGAATTTTTTTTAACTAAGTATCATCGATTTAATATCTATTTTGTTGCAGGTTTTAATTAGAGATAATAAAATAATAGAGTTTTAAAATCTAACAGTAATAATTTTAATAGAGTAATTATTTGTTGGAAAGGAAAAATATGTTGAATTATTAACAAAATAAAGTTTCAAAGGGTTAAAATCATTGTTATACCATAAAATCATGTTTTTCCTTAAAAAAAATTTACTTTTAAGGTAAGGATTATTAAATATAGAGATATTTGTGAAATGACAATAATGATATGTTGATGTCTAAAAATTAGATTTTCATACAATATATATTTTAGCATAAAAAATTTAGAATCTTAGAATAGAAATTATTATTGTATTAATCAATAGATGACCGAAATTTATAGTCCTCCTAAATATGGGGCCTCACGCCTTAGACAACTATTTAGTTTGCTTAATGTTGAAGTTGTTCCTACTTATACCTTAAAAGTCATAGCTATAAGGTATCTAATAAATACTTGTAGCTATGATTTATAAGCAAAACTTTGATTTCACAATTACATTATATATATAGTAGTTCTGCTTCTTAAAATACAATATCTTAATATTAAATAGAGTCTTAATGTTGTAAAAGAAAATCTCCATTTGTATTCATTATTAGCTGTTGAACTGATCAAGCCACTCTAGCTTTTTTTTTTTTGTTGGCTTATCTCATATCTTTTATTGTTTTTTTAGTTACCTATCATTTTTTTGTTTTTGGTTACCTTATCTCCCATCATTTATCATAAATAGTTAAATATATTTATACATATTCCACTTCCGAAACTAATAAATGCTATGTTAAAGGAGGATGTAGATTTAGTACTAATTGTTAAGCGGTTTGTGATGTAGGACGTTATTTTAGGTAATTTATGATTTTAGAATATTTATTATTTTAGAATTTTCTATTTTATTTTGAATCAATTATGGTATGTATCTTAGTTTTTTATTTTCATTATAATTGTTATTTAGTTTCCTATTTTTAAGTTAGCTTAGGGAAAGTATATTTTATTTCTATTATAATTGTGATTTCATTTCCATTTTTAGGTTAACTTAGGGAAATGGGTTTCCTCTATTATGAATAGAGAGGTCTTATCATTATTTTGAGAACTGTATATTCAATTATTCAATAAAGAGTGAGACTATTAGCACTCATCTAAGTACTTCTTAACACCACTTTTCTTAATTTACCAATTAAAATAGTTTAAAATTTTATAAAATTCTTTTAACACCTCCATCATTGGCAAAAACACCCTTAATTAAAACTTATTGTATAAACTCCATTCTCTAATTTTTAATATTAAACTTCATTTCAAGAACGTGATTTCTTTTATTTAAAATAAAAAATAATGGGTTTTCATTTTCTCCATTGTAGCCATTAGCAGTAAATTTCTCACCTGAAAAACTAAAGGGAAAAACGATCTTCTTAATTTTTAAAAATGTAAGATGTTTTTTTAAAAAAATTATTTGACTTTTGAGTGGGGGCTTAATTAGAAATTGCCATATTATGTAATTTTAGTAAAGGTTAAAATTGTAAAGTAGTTAAATGGGTTTTAAGAGATATTTGGAGGGGTGCCAATAGTCCCACTCTTCAATAAAACTCTCATTTTATAATTCTCTCTGGGATTATCTATCAAAATCTCACCTGCAGAGTCGTTTGGATTAAAGTGTCATCTAATCTTACATTACGCATTATTAAAAATCTCATGGAGTCGTTGGATTAAAACGAAAACTAATCACACTTCAATTAGAGTGTAAGCTAATCGCGTTGGTTTAGTCCATTACTAGAATGATATCTAGTATTTATATCCAATTAATTCTGCTTCAACTACGCCACGCTCCATCAATTGGTATTAGAGTGGTTTTGTGCCTATTGCACAACTACAGCCACCTAACACCATCATTTCAGCCAACCATTGCCACCATCAGACTTGCCATAATCTGGTAACCAAACCCCAGTACAGCCCGTTCTTAACGTCGTTGCTACCACTGCGAATATACCCAAACCTGCGAGCCCTCCACCATCCACCACCGCAAATTCACCGCCTCTTTCTGTCGATCATTGCCATCATTGTGATCCCCAGCCTCCGCCGACCAAAACTCGACCATCCCTATCACCAAAAACCACCCTAAAGCACCACAAATCACAACCAAACCACCATAAGCCGCCGCATATTCGAGTTAGTTTTCTGGGCAGATCGTCGTGAATCTGACCAAACCATAGTTACTATTGTTTTCCTTACGATCAAATCTTTCAGATTTGACATCCTCCGGTCCCAGTCACGGCCACCGGTCGTCGCCCATACCAAACCCGAGAGTTAAGGCTTTATTATGGTTTTGCCATTGTGTGGAAACTTAAATGGTAAACCACGATCCTTGCCCGCCTATTTATCATATGCTGATATTATTTATATACACTTGTCCAAACAAATTTCTTGATCGGTTAGACATGGTTGAGCACCGGTTTCTATTTGGTGCACTCCTAAAGAAGAACAAGTATTGTTTGCTGCTAGTAGATTTAGCATAAGTGCTTCAGAATGTTGGGAAGAGCTATAAATTTCTCGACTTGACCAAGGCAAATGCAAAGTTCGATCATGGAATCGTATGAAGCGTATTTTGTGATATGAGTTTATCCCACTTGATTATTATTTGGTACAACAAGTTCCGAGATCAGTTTCTGCTTATGCTTATGAGTTTGAACAACTTGATGGATGCAATTATTATTATGAGCCTGAAGAGAATAGAATTACAAGATTTGTGAAAGGGCTTGATTCTCATATTCAAGAAGGAATGCCTACATACACTATCTACAATTTACAACATTTAATTCATTTAGCCAAGCAAATTGAATCGTAAATTGAGTCACAACGACAAAGAAACTTTGATATCATCTTTAAAAAACTTGATGATGTTTGGGATTTAATCAAATAATGGCGTGTCTCTAAGAAATTGTTGAGAGATGTACCAATGAATTCTCTTATCTTCGCGGAAGAAGACTCACGTGAGATACCGTAAGAAAAGTACAATTTATTATTGATTTAAAGTTTCAATTTGAGAAGTTGTCCAAGAATGTGCAAGATGTTTTCTTGGCAAACAAGACAAGCATTGAAGATGATAAGGTTATTGATCTATCTGATATTTTTTAAGAAGACGTACAACTTAAGCAGTGAGTCTAATTATACGATTGAGGTTGTGCAATAAAATCAAGTTGAAGAAGTTGAAATGATTAAAATGGTTTTGCCTATTGACATTGAAGACAAGAAGATTATGCTTGAAGAAGATTTGATTGAAAAGATTAAACTTATTAGAGAACGCATTGAGTTACAATTGGTGAAGGGCAAGAGTTATTTGATCATTGTTCAATCTTGGAAGTCTTTATCGCCTCAAAGAATGTACAAGCGAAGGAAGTTGATGAAGTATGAACTCTTTAAAGTTTCCAGAAAGATTGATGAGAAAGATAATAAGTTCGAATTACAAGATGATTTGCTCCCACACTATAAGTTTCATCCTCCAGATTGTATTCAAACTCTAGGATGAGTTTCTTTTAAGAGGGAAAGAATGATGTAGGACATTGTTTTAGGTAATTTAGGATTCTTGAATATTTATTATTTTAGGATTTTTTATTTTATTTTGAGTCATTTTTGGTATGTATCTTTGCCTTTTATTTTCATTATAATTGTGATTTAATTTCCCATTTTTAAGTTAGCTTAGTGAAAACATATTTTATTTTCATTATAATTGTGATTTAATTTTCATCTTTAGGTTAATTTAGGGAAGTGAGTATCTGCTACTATAAATAGAGAGGTTTTGGCATTATTTTGAGAACTTCAAATTCAATTATTCAATAAACTCCCCTTTTATAATTCCCTTTGGAATTATCTATCAAAATCTCTCTTGTAGAGTCATTTAGATAAGAATATCATCTAATATCGCATTACGCATTATTAAAAACCTCATTGAGTCATTGGATTAGAATGAGATCTAATCACACTTCGATTTGAGTGTGAGTTAATCGCGTTGGCTTAGTCCAGTACTAGAATGATATCTAGTATTTTTATTGACACGATTTAAAAGTGTTTTATTTACTCTCAAGTATAAGAGTGCCTAGTTATAATATATCTCGGTGAGTCCGAGGTCAATCCACAGAGAAAAGATTTAATTTGTTTATTTTTTTTTATCTAAAATTTGAAAATAAAACTTAAATATAAACAATTTAGTTTAAATAAAACTATAAAATTGAATTAGTTAGGGTTGTGGATTCACTCTTAGTAGTAAATAAAACTTAATAAATTGTTTTTGCCATTTTTTAGATTTATTGCCTAAAAGATTAATTATATAAATTATTATTATTTTCCCTTTAATTTTATGATGGATTAAGTATTCATTGTGCCAAAATTTAATTTGTCTACAATAAGTCAAAATACCATTTTACCATACCTTATATTTAGATAAAAAGAATTTATTGTGCCAAACTCCCTTGTTTGTCTACAATAAATCAAAATCTCATAATATAAAATATGTATAAAATTAAATAGAAAATAATTTAATTTATAAAATTAAAAATAGAATTTCATTAAATCATATTTATTTCCTAAGAGTTTCACCTTCC
>MKYO02002150.1:0-15014 GCA_002013955.2 Citrus medica
GAAGCCACTTTATACAGATCAGAGAATAAGATTTTTCTCTCTATTGTTGAGAGAAAAATTTTCTCGTGCTAGTTGCTTTGGTAGTGATAAAGGCGCCCACACGTCAAGTGCAGATCGAACCTGAGTCATAACCTGGAAGATCATTGGTGACAGTTCGTGATCTAACAAGCGTGGTGGTGCAGGATCGTGATCCAAGAGCCTCAATCACTTCAACAGAAAAAGCTAAATCGGATTTTCAAGGTACGATTTCTAAAATACAAATTCTTATATATTCTATGAGAGCGGTCCTCAAAAGGTTTTATAAAAATTTTAAAAACCTAATTTTTCTCTAACAATTTGGTATCAGAGCCATCTCATATTAATATATAAGAATTTCGTATGAAATTAATCTTGAAATTTATGTATTAGAGTGGCACATTTTATTTAGATATATATTATTTATTAATATATGAATAAAGCATGTTATAGTTTGTCTTAATTCATGGTTAGATTTTCTGTTGTATTTTTTATTTGGATCTGTAACAAGAGGGGTGGTTTTTTATTACCATGTTTCCCTCTTGATTTATTTTGCTATTATAGAATTTTTGACAGCGGCAACCAGCAGCAAGCAGCGCGCGGCCAGCAGCATGTGCTGCCAGCAAGCGCGCGTTACAAGCGCAGCTTGCTGCCTGCGCGAGTTTGGTACGTTTCCGGCGACGTGGTGGCGAGTGTTTCGGCGTCGGAGATGCGTCAGAGATGGCCAGTGTCTCTGAACAATCTACTGGTGGCGGCTGGGGAAGAAAGGAAAGAGAAAAAGATGGATTTAGGGTTTCAATGGTTTCTATCATTGAGGTCCCTATGGCTCCATAGTTTTTCTTTTTGGGCAGAAATATTTTTAATTTTTGCGTTTAAATCTAAAAACAGTTTTGGGTTTAGTAAATCCTAGTTTTAGGCCCAATTTCAATTGGGCTTAATGGATTAAAATGCATAGATAAAATTGAACACATTAAATTTATTTTTGGTCCTAAATTTTTATTTTAATAATTTATTTATTTCTTTTAAAAATTAAAATTGGACCAATTATAAATTTTAAAGCCCAATTTTCCCTAGTCCATTAACAAAGACAAACTTATGGAAGATGGACATTGACAAGAAGCTCTGAAGATTAGGCTTAGGGTTAATGTATTTTTTATTATTAGGAAAGCCATGAATTAAGATTATTTAATTGTTTTTCTATATGTTATGTTTTGGATGATTACATGCCATNGATTATAAGCAACCATATAGACAAAACAGTAGAAAATTCTATAAGAAAATGTTTGTTAAGTATAGTAATAATAAGCAAAAAGTTAAAAAGCTTTTAAGAAAGGAAAAACAATATATAAACATAATAAAACTTGTAAATATTTTTTATGTGGTAAAGAAGAACATATTGAACAACATTACACAAAAAATAAAAAAGTCAATCAATTTAAAATAGATAATTATAATATAGAAGAACAAATATTATATGTAGAAGAAATATTTAATATAAATGAAATATCAGATAATGATAGTATATGTATCCTTAGTGAGGATAGTGAATCTAGTATCAACACATAAACTAGTAATAGCTCAGAATTAGAATTAAATTTTGAAATTAATGTTTTAGAAACTTATATACCATTCTTTGGTAAAAATTGTACAATCTGTAATAAAAAAATTCGAACTAGAATATAGAGAAACAAATACAAATAAATTCCTTTGCAATAAATGTAAGGATAGACAACAAGATGACCAGATAATAGAAATAAATAGAGCACAAAGTGAATAAATAAATTTAGATGTAGAATTATTATTTAAAAATGAAACAGTTTATACTAAGGCAATGATAGACACAAGAGCTAATAAATGTATTATAGATGATAATTTAGTGCCAAAAGAAAACAGGAATAAATTAAGAAGCTTAGTTAATATTAGACAATTTAGTTGAGAATTAATAAAAACAACAGAAGTTTTAAACAATGTACCTATTAGAATAAATGGGAGAACACATATATTACCTCAAATATTTATTTCTACTCAAAAAGTAGGATATAAATTTATTCTAGCATTAAGTTTTATATTAGGAAATAATGCCAGTATATTAATAACTCCAAATGGAATAAAATTTCTATAAAAAAAATAATATTTATACAACCTATATTTGGGATACATATTTTATCGTATGAAAAGAAATAACTAGCAATTGAAAAGGAAATAGTTATTACTTATTTTGATGCATTATTAGAGGAGAACATGCCGTTGAAAATAAGATAGATAAGATAGAAAAGATAGAAAATAAAGAAAGTAATAACAAGCTAAGAAGCCATGGCCATAATCTGCTAGAGCACGATAGTAATGAATTAGACAATAATGAAGTAGAAATGTCTAGATGATAGTGAAAATAGACAGGTATTTGCAAGATGTCATGAATATAGAAGAAGAAAAAAAAGATAGAATGTTTAGAACGTAGTAAGTGGCCTGAAGATATCAAGAAAAAAGTAAAAGAGTTAGAACAATTAGAAATAATAGGAAATAACTTTATTAGAAAAAATAATAATGAAATATATAAGTTAGAAATAATTAATCTGGATATATCAATAAAAACACAAGATTTAGCATACAGTTTAGAAGATAAAAATGAATTTAAATTTCACATGAGTTATAGAATTAAAAGTAATAAGAAAAAAAATACTAGTAGACATACAAGTCCAGTATTTATTGTAAATAATCACAGCAAACAAAAAGGAGGAAAAAGTAGAAAGGTAATTAATTATACAAGATTAAATGATAATACTTTAGATAATAATTACAAAATACCTAATAAAGATGAATTAGTAAAATATATACAAAAAATTATATATTTTTCTAAATTTAATTGTAAAAGTGGTTTTTGGCAAATACAACTCCATGAGAAATCTATTCCATGGACAACTTTTAGCTATGTAGAAAGACATTTTTAATGGTTAGTCATATCATTTGCTTTAAAAAATGCCCTACAAGTATTGCATGTTAAAATGGATAAAATCTTAAAACCCTTTTCAAAATTTTGTAGTTTACATAGACAATATTCTTGTTTTTAGTCAAAATAGATTTATGCATATAACCCATTTACCTAAAATTTTAGATTGCGTTAAGAATAAAATATAGTAATCTCTAAAAAGAAGATTGAATTGCTAAAACGAAAAATAGATTTTTTAAGACTAACAATAGATAAAGAAACTATAGAATTATAACCACATATAGTTAGTAAAATAATTGAATTTCCAACCAAGATAGAAGATACTAAAGAATTACAAAAATTCTTAGGATTATTAAATTACAGTAAAAAAATTTATACCAAATCTTAGTACGTTAATAAGACTTTTATTTAATAAATTAAGTAAATATGGACAAAAATATTTTAATAGTGAAGATATTAAATTAATACAAAAACTTCAAGGAACAGTTATAAATCTTGAGCCATTAGCATTATCCATAGACAATTATTATAAAATTATACAAATTGATGCAAGTAATTTAGGATGGGCAGGAATATTATTACAAAAGCCTAATAAAGACAGCCCAAGAGAACATGAGGAAATAGTAATGTATACTAGTGGTAAATTTATAGAAACAAAAGGTAGAAAATCAAGCACAAAATTAGAAATTTTAGGAATAATAAATTCTTTAAATTCATTCCATTTATATATACAAAACGATACTTTTACAATAAGAACATACTATAATAATATTATAGAATTTCATAAAAAAAGTACAAAAGAAAAATTTTGAGAAGACAAATTCCTTTATTAGCAAATGATGGATATTTTGTTAGAAGTAATAAGTGGAAAATGATACAAACCAAAATTTGAACATATAGTAGGTAAAGATAATGTTTTCATACAATTTCTTAATCATTGTGAGTTCATAATACCTACCGTTAGAAAGCTTAATGAAACATGGTATCTTTTAGACAATATAATTGAAACATGTAGACAAAAAATAATTGCATTAGAAAGTGATAACGAAGAATAAATTGGATAGAATATTGTGTTAGAAAATAAATACTAAATTTTATTAATTAATCACCAAAAATCCTGAACGCTTTAACAAAAACAGCCATGGAAGAAATATTTAACCATACCCTAGTGGGAGAATTAGTAAAAATCTAAAAAAATATTCCTTTATTGGTGACAGTATAGATATTATAAAAGACAAAATTGTAGAAACCCTACACCGAGATTTTTTTTCGGTAGCCAACGAAATATTTTATAGCCAATTGAATTTCTTAATTGAGTTTGGACCTGGATGGTCTGAACTAAGAAACAATACTTCTCTTAGACATGATTTCTCAACTATTTCATTTGAGTATTCTTTAACTAAAACACTAGATAATGAAGACATATTGTTTAAAGCTTTAAGTTTTGGAATGATAAGAACCATTTATCTTTTTAGTTTGGGAAGTTATCAGTCATATATCCTTAAATAACACAAGTATCAAACGTGCTACAACACTTTTCAAATGTATCACTCGTACACCTTAAGTTGACAAAACACTTCTGCCGTCCACCAATCCGTTAACTGCCATTTGCGAGCGCTGACATCATAAGGGTAATCTAGTCTTTTAAAAAAATGATATATCATCCAATTTACCTAGTATAAAACGATATATCATATAATATATTTTGATAAAAATGACATGTCATCCCATTTATCAGATAATTGTTAATAATTGCTAAAAAAAAACTACTTTACAACCGAATATTCTCCTCCAAAATTTAACCTAAATTATTGAAGATCTACTCCTCCAAGCTCAAACTTGAATTTTTTATGGTATAATATGTATAATTATAAATAATATGTTGTTAATAATTTTTTATGGTATAAGATGAATATTTTTTATGGATAATTGTTAATAATATGTACCATTAATAATTCATATTTTTTAATTAAAAAATGTATTGTTAATAACAAAATAAAAAAAATTGTGTATTGAAAATTTACATTAATTTTCAAGGTAAATTTATTTTTTTACCTCATTTTGAGTTTAAAGGGTAAAATAGTCATTTTGCTTAAATTCTGTTAAGTTATTAATAGTAGTAAACAGAAAGGTGGGCGCCAGAACTCTTTTGTCAATTTAAGATATACGAGTGATATAAGCGAAAAATATTGTAGCACGTTTAATACTGGTGTCATTTAAAGATATATAACTGATAATTTTCTTTTTAGTTTAGATAGGTTCAAATTCTTTCCACCAATCTTAAACAGAACCCTATCTATTCTAAAACTAACATCTTTGTTAATAAACTTTAACTCTTTACCACCAATGCCCCAAATAATTAATAAAAAGAAACATGTATGAATCATGTCATCTTTATAAACGAAGGAGCTAAAAAGTTCAAAAAGAGATATTATCATAATAAGCCAAGCTTTTCCACAAAAGAAATATAGAAAAACTCATGAAATTGCAGCTTTTTATAAATGGGTTGAGCCTCGTGACAAGATCATAGTTCAAGTCAAAATTATATTATTTTAGGCGGGTAAAAGTTCGTTTAGTCCTTATATTTTGAAGTTAGTGTCCGTTTAGTCCCTATATTTTTAAAAATACTTCAAACCATTCCTACCTTTAAATTATTGACACTTTTGCTATTATTTTTTGTTCCTTTTAACTTATTTTTATAATATTGCCCTATTATAATAATTTTTTAGACATTATTAAAAAGAAAAAAAATAACCCTATTATAATAATTTTTTTAGACATTATTAAAAAGAAAAAATAAATTACCAGTTTAACACTAAAAAATAAAATAAAATAAAAATATATATATTAATTTTTGTGGAACACACTCTTGAGTTAAAATATTAATTTTTCTAAAAAAATTGATAATGTAATTTTTTACGATATTAATTTTTTAGACATACGTGAGCTTCCACAAAAATTAATATATACCTTTTTTGTTTTTATTTTATTTTTGAGTTTAATTTGATAATTTAATTTTTTATTAATATCCAAAAAAGAAACATTATTGTAAAAATGTAATATTGTAAAAGCAAGTTAAAAATAAAAAAAAATAATGGCATAAGTGTCAATATTTAGTAGCAGTGACGTTTTGAGGTGTTTTTAAAAATAAAAGAATTAAATAAACATCAACCTCATAATATAAGGACTAAACAAATTTTTACTCTATTTTAAACCAAAAGCATCTTGTTTGTGAAAACCAAGTTGCTCCTTTGCTACAACTAAAAGTCAATAACATAGAAAAATGTGAAGAATATTTAGATGCAATAATTGAGATCAATGACACGCCATCATCAGAAGTAGAAACAGAAGTTATTGGTCACCGGTCTTTGGATGAAGGCTTAGCAGAAGCTATTGACGAAATGATGGTCAGATAAACGACACCACAAAAATAAAATTTAGCCAGCTAGCTGCTTTAATACAAAATAATTAGAAGGGTCAAGTAGTAAGCTTTTTCTTTATTTAAATTATACAGATGTCATTCCTTTATTCATTATCCATTAAGAAAAAATTATGAAGGCATCTTTTTAGTTTTGTCATTTTATTTTCGACACTGAGTCATCACAAAAAATAATAATCAGTCATGATTTTTCTTGATTGCTTTTTGAACAGTCCTTTGGCAAATTGTCAGCTGTAAATATAATCCTTACTTTTTGTAACTAGAGTTACATTTTTGTAACCAAAGTCAGTTTCGGATGTAATTTTCAAATTGTATATATATCTCTCAAACTCCTAAGAAGAGTAGATATAGAATATAAAGCCTAGAAAAAAGCGAGAGCAAGCATTACACCTTGTATTCAAAAAGCAAAAGCAATAAAAGTTTTCTTTATTCACACACACGACACTATTTAGAGTAATTTTTTATTTCTTTTATTTTTACTTATCTTTCAGGTTAAAAAGTATCGCTTAATTAATAAAAGTATAATTTATATTTAAAGCACTGATAAAAGGCCGGTCCTTATTATTATTCAAAGAAAAAGAGTTTAAGAAACAAAATTTTAGAAAATAAGTTTTTGTTTTGACAAAAATATTAGAAACTCACTAAAAGTTTTTGTTGATTTTTTAAAAACTTCTTTTAAACATGGTCTCTGTTGAGCTCGTTTTGCTACATGTGTGTTGTGAAAAAGGCGTTCAGGCATGAATCAAGAGTTCTAAAGTGTTTTTAACCCATGTTTTCAAAACCAATTTTAATAAATAAAAGGCTAGTTTTTGCCTACGCAACTACTTCCGCTTTCACAAAATATCTTCCATTTCGGAACCCCTTTTCTTTGGCATTAGAGCACCTCTTTTGTTTTTGTTTTAGATATATTTTACATGAGTAGTTACAAGGCAGCCTCCTGTTAGTTTATGAAATATTTTTATAATTGCTAATCTTGATGACAATCTTCTTGAATTTAATGCAAATCCATTTATTGTGTTTGAAAAAGAATCTAATGCTTGGATACAAAATAATCGTTTTATAGAGAAATTAGAAATCAATTTAAAAATTAAAGAACTTGAAAAAGAAAAAAATTAGTGCAGAACACTCAATTTTAACAAATTTAATAAAAGAAAGATTAGGAAATATAAAACTTTTTAGTAGATTATGCATATCCATTAGCAGAATTGAGACTTCAATTACCAAATATTAAACTAGTAGGATATAGTTGTAGAGAATTTAATAAGGAAAATAGTAATATACAACAAGTAAAAACTAATACTATAATTAAATTGTTCGTTAAAGTTTGTAATAAATTAGAACATTTAGATGATAGATTAATTAAATTAGAAACTAGTTTTCAAACTCGTAGAAGGAAAAAAAAAGAAACTGTCTCTTACTTAGAACTAAACAATTCATTAGATAACTTAGATAAAGAATTAGATATATTAACAAATAGAGTTGAAAGATTAAATTTAGGAGAACTAATTATAGTACTTAGAAAAGTAGATTTTAGAGATTTATTAGGACCCAAAGTAGTATTAAAAAGTAATGAAACTAGTAAGAAATAGTAGTGTAAACGTCACTTTAACATAAAGAATTATAAATTCATTGTCATTTTCTAGTAAAGGCAAAGAAATTATAGAAAGGGCAGAAGATATAATAAATGAGGAAGATCTTGACAAATTATTAGAAAATTTTTGAAAAATTAGAAAGGGAAAAAATCATATAATGAAGGAATAATGTCAAAAATGAATAATAGCTTATATATTAACACATATGAAACTAAATGAGCCGTAGCAAATAGAAGAGAAGATTAACATTAGTTAGTCCTTGAGGAAGAGATTATCTTAGAAAACAAAATTATACAGAAATACACATGAATAATAGTTACATGAATCCTTAGTTGAGGAAGAGAAGGATTAGACACTAAACCACTTGTATATTTATATAATAGTAGATTTTATGACCATGAACAAGCCCAAATAGCTGGTCTAGAGATATATTTAAAAAATATAGTAGCAGTAGTACGTCATACACCTAATATGGACACATATAAATGATTTTTATAAACATATTAAGATAAGTGTATAAACTAAAGAATATAAAATGAATGCAGAATATAAGAACCTTGGAATTTAACAAAAAATTCTATGAAAATTATATAATAAATATGATAAAAAAATTCAGATTTGAAAGCAAAAAATATAATGAATCGTTTTAAAAGTCAATATGTAGATATGATAGTACCTAAGAAATTAAACACAAATGAATTAAATGGACTAGAATGGACAGTACTAGATTAGAACAAGATAATATGTTAGAGACTAGTTACACATACATTAATAGACATAATCAAGTTACATAAAAATTTAATAATAATAGAAAAAGAAGTAACCCTGAATTAGAAGAAAATGAAGAAGAAATAGAAATACATATTATGATGATAGAAAATTTAAATATAGATAAACAAGATCTACTTTTAAACTAAAATTTAAATATCCTTATTTTAAATCAATGATTAGCATTACAAGATTTATTACCAGGGAATTTGTTTGCATGGAGGATAGGTAAACAAGACTGTAATAGAAATTTTGTTTTATTTTAGGAGTGAGAAAACTTGGAAAAAAAAAAAAAGGGAACAGTATATGGGGCTTAAGCAGAAGGGTATTTTTGGTATTAAAAGAACTATTACTGAAAAGATGGGTTTCACAAGAAATTTAAGGGTGGGGGTGGTAGAAGCTCAACTCTATGCAATATTATGTTGGGCTTAACTATGGCACATTGATATACCTGAGTCCATTTAATAAAACCTCACCTTTGGGCTGCATAGACCATTGGCTAGCCATTAGGTTTAAGTCAAATTTCAGGCATCAACAACTTTATATTAACAAATAACAATTGCTATATCGGATAGAAAAGAAATATATCACCCTAATTTTTTGTTATAATTTTCATTTTATGATCTTTAGTTTATCTGTAACAAGAGTGATGTTGAAAGTTATTGGAATTATTGGAGGCTAGTTTACGTAATAAGTACAGAAGCCATGCACCTGGAGAAAATTATCCAAACCCCAATTTTGTTTGTCAAAATTAATCAAATCGTTTTTTTTTAAATAAAACAATCCGAATTACAAGGCCTGAGGCTGTTTGATTGATTGCTTTTTCAAGTAGTTTTATTTAATTGACTGTCCGAGTTCAAGTAACTTTATTTAGTTGGCCATGCGAGTTAAGTCTTAGGAGAAGTAGGAAATTAAAAAAATTAATTTGTACTTTACTCAATTCCCTTATCCTTTTTTTTTTTTTCAAAAAAGTCATCAAAACTCTTGCTGTTAAAAAATGATTTGTTAAGTTTTAATTTTTGTTTCTTTCACTATTTGGACCCTAAATTATAATTGATTGTTGTGTGCTTTGCCAGTTTATAGGTAAACACAGTCGAAAGATAATAGAATCTTATTTAAATAACGTTAGGAGAATTTCGATGAGTTTTTAAATATAAATGAGATCATAATGATTAATTTACTAAGATAATAGGGAATTTTGATAATTTTTCCTTCAGTTGTATGATTCTAAATCCACCTTTCCAATGTATCATTTTGAATATAAAATTTAAGAAAAATTTAAAATCAATGCAACTTATGCAAGAGCAGTAATGCAAACATCATATGTAAAACCTTATCTTCCTAGTACATGCCACCAGAAACATTATTATTAGGGATATGGGCTTATGATTTTTAAGTATCTAACCCAAAAGACTAGTCTATTGAGTGGAGAAATCTATTTTACTTGTAAATCCAAATAACTCCCTTTACTTGTGACAGTTCTACCATAGAACCATCAAGTACCGTCCATTAGCATTGATCAAAACCTAACACTCACAGTAGAATTACTACTAAAAGCTCTTGAGTCATTTAACAACAGATTATGTCTCGGCTAAAACCAGTCCATGCAATGTAACTTCAGCTTTAATGATGCAACTGTCATAGTTAGAATTCACAAGTCTTTAAGCATAGACTCTGTTTGGCTAGCAGGAAAGTGACGAAGGAAGAAAGAAAATAAGCTGAATAAGAGAATATTATTTCAATCTGAAATCACACTTTACATGCATGCTTTTTGTCAGCTTATATTGCTGGTTAACAGAAAATAACAACTTCAATAACAGCTGTCAAATGACTATTGATTAAACTAAGCTAAACAATAACAATCTAACTAATTGTCCAGCTCATCAATCCTAGTCAAGTGAATCTCAGCCACTGATCTGCTGCTGTTGATTAAGCATCTCAACACCCCTTCTCAAGCTTAACGGTCGTGGAACAACATTAAGCTTGTCTCTATAGTAATTGAAAAAGGAGTAAGCCATAGGCTTTGTAAGCACATCTGCAATATTCCACTCACTTGGTACATACTTGATCTCAACCTGTTTGCTCGTTACCTTTTCCCTTATGAAATGCACATCTAACTCTATGTGCTTGGTTTTGGCATGATACACTGGATTTGTTGCTAATGCAGCTGCACCATTGTTGTCACACCAGATTATTGGTATTTGACTACACTTCAGTTTAAGCTCTCCAAGTAAAGCTTGAATCCAAACAATTTCTGCACAAGCTGTTGACAATGCTCTATACTCAGACTCTGTGCTAGACCTTGCTACAGTTTGTTGCTTCTTGGAGGACCATGAAACCAGATTTTGCCCAAGATATACACAGTATGCTCCAACTGACTTTCTGTCATCCACATCACACGCCCAATCTGCATCTGTATATGCTGTCAGACTAATTTCATCTCCTGCTTTAAACATTAACCCATAGTCTTCAGTTGCCTTTAGGTATCTTAGAATTTTCTTACAAGCAACCCAGTGTTTCTCTGTTGGTGCAGCAAGAAATTGGCTCAGCTTATTAACTGAAAAGGCAAGCTCTGGTCTTGTAAGTACCAGATACTGTAAAGCACCTATTATGCTTCTATACTCAGTGACATTAACAATCAAGTTATCATCATTCCCTGCTCTTCTTAGTTTCTGTCCTGTACTTATTGGAGTATCACTTTCTCTGCAATTTTCCATATCAGTTCTTGTAAGCAAATCTCTTACATATTTTGCCTGTGAAAGATGTAAGCTACCCTTTGCATCATGTGTAACTTCAATACCAAGGAAGTAACTAAACTCACCAAGATCTTTTAAAGCAAAAGTATCTCCAAGGTATTGGATGAATGTTTCTATTACTGTATTGTTATCACCAGTAATTAATATATCATCTACATATACTAATACAGCCACAATACCTCCAAGTTCATGTTTGATGAACAAAGATGAGTCTGCTTTGGAGTTCTGAAACCCCCACTGCAACAGTGCTTTCCTTAGCCTGTCAAACCAGGCTCTGGGAGCCTGTTTCAAACCATAAAGAGCCTTCTGCAATTTACAAACATGACCAGATGGAGATTGAACAAAGCCCTCAGGTTGAAACTTGTAGACATCTTCATTGAGCTCTCCATTAAGGAAAGCATTGTTCATGTCGATTTGTCTTATTTTCCAGCCCTTCATCACAGCAAGACTAAGGATAATTCTCACAGTTGACTGTTTAACTACTGGACTAAAGGTTTCAAAGTAGTCAATACCACGTGTTTGGTGAAATCCTTTTGCCACCAACCGTGTTTTATACTTAGAAACAGAACCATCTGCATTGTACTTAATGCGAAAAACCCATTTACACCCAACAATCTTGGTAGCTTGAGAAGCTGGTACAAGAATCCATGTCTTATTTTCCATAAGTGCATTATACTCTGCCTGCATGGCTGCTTTCCATTTGGAATCTGAAAGAGCTTGAGAGACTGTGGCAGGTTCATGTTCTCCAAGAACAGAGGAATAGGCAAGGAACTTTGGCTTAAACACACCTGCTTTAGCTCTTGTAATCATTGGGTGATTTGGCAGTGGAGCTTGAGTAGAGGATGGTTGTTGATTGGGAGTGTTTGGAGATATATAAGGAGAAGTGTGAGAGGTTTGATGATGTGAATGAGTTGGCTGAGAAGAAGGTGATGAAGAACTAGATGGGGAGGGAGATGCTGAAGCTGCAGGCAACTGAAATGGTTGTATAATGGTGTTGCTTGAGCCTGAAGGGTCATGAAGTGGAACTGACATTGAAGACACCTTAAACATAGGATATCTATATTCAGAAGCAGAGGAAGAAGGTTGTTTAGAGAAAAGAGAGTCAGTAGAGAAGAGAAATTCTGACTCATTAAACATAACATGCCTAGCAACATATACAACTCCTTTTGAGCTTAGACATTTATACCCTTTGTGATCTGAACTATAACCAATAAACAAACACTTTGTAGTATGATAGCTGAACTTGTGTTTGTTATAGAATCTCAGGTATGGAAAACAAGAACAACCAAAACACTTTAGAAAATCATAGTCAGGCTTCTGTTTGAAAAGAATTTCATAGGGAGATTTATGGGATGGCAGAACAGAAGTTGGTAATCGATTGATGAGAAAAGCAGAAGTTGAGAATGCTTCCCACCAGAAACTGAGTGGCAATTTAGCTTGTGCAAGAAGAGTCAAACCCATCTCAACAAGGTGTCTATGTTTTCTCTCTACTGTCTCATTCTGGTGATGTGTGTGAGGACATGGATGTATGAATAAAATGCCATATTTTTGAAGATAAGGCATAAAGGATCTGAATTCACCTCCCCAATCTGACTGTAAGACCTTAATGACTGTTTCAAATTGTTTTTCAACTTGAGTTCGAAAAATGGTAAAAACAGATAAAGCTTGAGACTTAGCTTTTAAAGGATAAACCCAAGCATATCTACTATAATCATCAATGAAACTGATATAGTATCTATAACTATTGAGAGAAGTGATGGGTGCTGGACCCCATAAGTCAGTATGAATGAGTTCAATAGGTGAGGTTGTTTTGTGTTCAGTTGCTCCAAAATGCAGTTTATGAACTTTGCCATATTGGCATGCATCACAAAAATCAGGAATTTGAATTTTATTGCTTAACTGCAAATGCTTACAATTGGTGAGTACAAGTTTCAAGACTTTTGAACTAGGATGACCAAGTTGCCTATGTCGAATATTTATTGAAGTACTGGAGACTCTACTGGAATGAGATAACAGACACTGTTGAGATGAGTGTTGAACATTTGCAAAAGAACTAGACTGCAAATCTTCTGAGCAATGTGATACCATAGACATAGGAACAAAACATGACTCTTTATTTACAATTGAAAATAAGGCTTGATGAGTTTTACTTCCAGGCTCAAGTTTCAGCTTATACAGACCCTTCATAGCTACACCCTCCAGCAGAACTGTCATCTTCCTCTTGTCCTTGAGAAGGCAAGTATTTCCACAGAATTCAATGATCAAGGAGTTATCAGAAGTTAGCTTAGAAATGCTTAAAAGATTTTTAGTGATGTGTGGCACAAATAAAAGATTTTTGAGCAACAATCTATGATTTCCAACTGGTAAAAGAGTACTTCCTATATGAGAAATAGTAAGGCCATGTCCATTACCAATTAAAAGCTTTTCATTACCTTCATNACTGGTAAAAGAGTACTTCCTATATGAGAAATAGTAAGGCCATGTCCATTACCAATTAAAAGCTTTTCATTACCTTCATAGGGCTCACTGATGCTGAGATTATTGAGATCACTGGTTAGGTGGTGAGTTGCTCCACTATCCAGGTACCAACCATCATCCATTACTGCTTCTGGTGTTGCCATATAAGCTGACATATTTCTTTGACTGTAGCCTTGATTGAAACATTGATTGTAATTGTTCTGATGTGGATACCTTGCGACTGGAATGAAATCCTTGTTGAACCTATCCTTGCAGGTAGCAGTAGTGTGTCCTATGATGAAGCACACTTGGCATCTAGGTTGATATGACTGTGAAAAGTATGGCTGTGAAGAATGACCAGCCACATGACCAGGCACTTGAGTTCTGCCACCTTGATTCCAAGATCTTCCTCCATGCATGTTATTTCCTCTTCCACCTTTCCTTCCTCGATTGAAATTTCCACCTTGATTGCCTCTAAAATTTCCTTGCATCATGTATCCAGAACTTTCAGATCTTAATGCATCTTGATTGAAACCAGATCTTGAGTTGTATATCCCAAAACCTTTCTTATTATTGTTCCCTTTCTGAACAAAGTTTGCAGCAAATGCCAGATTTGCATCCATAGTTTCAGCTAATGCTTGTTGTTCTAACATTCCCTCATGTGTCATTAACATAGAAAGCGATTCTGATAAATCGAGATCTAATCCTCTTCCTGTGATCAAGACTGCTACAGGATTGAATTCTGAACCAATTCCTCCTAACACACTCATCATAAAGTCATAGTCACTCATTGGTGCTCCTGCTGCTGCCATGCTATCTGCTATGCCTTTCATTTTGTGAAAATAGTCATAAACACTCAAATCATTTTTCTTTGTCAACATCATTTGATTCTTCAGTTGCAATGCTCTGGTTTTGTTTTGTGAGCCAGAAAGTTTTTCCAGAGCCTTCCAAACTTCAAAGGAAGTTTTGCATCCGAGAACAATTCCAAGCACACTCTCAGTCATGGAAGAGAGTAGCCAACCTAGCAACTGCTGATCAGT